>JBBPBS010000361.1:4171523-4245600 GCA_037974835.1 Cicer judaicum
AAAAAAAAAAAAAAAAACAAACACAAATCTCAATTTTATTTGATGTACTTAAATCTCCTTCTGTGAAAATCGCTCGGATAAAATTTTAGATATTTTTTTCAAAACCGAGTCAAGCTGCATCTATGAATTTTGATGTTTATTTATTTTTTATTAGTATAAAATATTTTATTAATATATTATTTTTTAATAATTTTTATTTTTATTATTATTATTATTATTATTATTTACTAACAATATTAATATTATTAAAATTGACTATTAAAAAATTAATAAAATTCAAAATAATTAATTTTTTAGTATATCATATATTATCATTTAATAAAAGTTCATTAGACATTAATTTTTAACTAAAACAATGATATATCAAATAATTGAAGATTAATATAAAATTTTTTAAGTATGATCTTGGGGTGTTCAACTCGGAATGAATTTTAGAATTATTTTTCAAAATTGAATCAACTTGTATATTTGAATTTTGATGTTTATTTATTATTAGTATGAAATATTGTATCAATCTATTATTTGTTGGTTTTTAATTTTTTTTAATAATTCTTGTTGGTTTAATTAAATCTATTTTTTTTTTATTATTATTTGATACATTGTAAACATAATTGATGTAAATTGCATTAACAAAGAGCCGATCAGTTTTAAATTGCATGTACAAGAAATACATAAAAGAAAAAATATAACCAATGTAAAATTAATCATCGTGTTTATCAATCAAGTGACTAAACTCCAACCATTTTAAAAGAAATTGGAGCAATTAAGCCAAGGCATCCCCCTAACCCGAACTTGCTTCTTAATGGGCCAATTAAATTGGACTGCCAGTTAAGGAGGCTGCTTTACACACCCCATCCAATGCAACAAAATTTCCTATTTTAATAAATATTAAAAATTTGCAGTCAAAAGAAAAAAATTTACAAACTTTCTACCAAATAATATTAAAAACTTTCATTTTAAAAATTGTGTGATCATATACGTTTGGTTATTCCAGAAACTTACATTAATTTAGTAGAAATAATATCTCATATCAACTTGTTATTAATTTTTTTTTTATAAACAAAATTCATTATTCAAATAGGTAAAAAATAAATAAATAAAAATTCAAAGATACTTAAAATCACTAAAATTTAATATAATTTAATGTCATTAAAAATAAAAAATAATGAATTTGAGAATAAATTTAAAACATCTGAATCAATAACATAAAACAACAAAATACGACATAATCTATAAATATAACAACATAATTGAAGTGTTTAAATTATTCATATCTTATGAGCTGCAACATTGACAACACCAAATCATTGATTAAATTAGTATTATATCAAAATTTATTTGTCAATGTAAATCAAAAGAATTATGTTTCCAAACAAAACAATTTAATATGGGTAGAAATTACTTATTTAGATGAAGGAGAAAAAAATAATTGAAATGATCATAAACTACAAATCTTTAATGACGAAAAGAAGTACGAAAGAAGGAGGTAACTAGGCTGAAAGATATATATTTTACTTATAATATAATATAGGTTTATTTACAGTTTTAATTTTCTTTATTTTTATTGATTTATAAAATTAGTCACTTTATTTTAAAAATCGACAGTTTTGATCTCTTACTATAATTTTTTAATTAAAAAATAATGTGTGATATTTTAATTAATGTGACATATAATACGATGATCTAGAATGATTAACACTTATGAAATTTGAATAAAACGCTATAAAAATTTAACTTTTATCTTTTAATTTTTTTTATATTTTTAATTTAATTAATAATATATAAATAATTAATATATCTAGATAGTTATATATCATAGAATTATATGTCAGTCATTAAAAATATATCAATAATTTTTTTAACTTAAAAATCTGAGAGAATTACCAAAACTGTTATCTTTTAAAATAATTGAACTAATTTAAATTAATAACAATAGATAGACCAAACTGCAATTAAATCCACAATATATAATATAATATATACTATATAGTTGAGAATTAAATTAAACCGTACATGTACAATAGATAGTTATTTTATGTGTTGTAAGAAATCAAAAGTTACGGTAAACATGGTCTTAAATTTATGATAATTTATTGTCCATAAAATCTGTTATATGTTTTTAAACAAGAACTTCCTATATATACATTTTTATATATATATTTATAATACGGATAAACCTCAATGTTCTTATCAACTGATTCATTTTTATAGTCAAAATCAGTGTTGGATCTAGAAGTAGACAAATATGTTTTCTCTTCATCACCAGAGGATTCATCATAATCATCCAATATAGCCATAAGAACTTTCTTATTTGGTCTGAAACTTTTCCTATAATGTTTCCCGTACTCCATATTTGGATATGCTGACTTGACGTGTCCAAATTCATTGCACCCATAGCATATGCTACCTTTCTTGTCATATTTTTCATCCATTCCTTTGTTGGACTGCCTAAAATATCTTGCAGAAATTTTTTCTTCCTATTGTGCCACCTCTTCTGAATTTTTCTAGATATGAAATCCAATTCCTCTTCCTCTAAATCTCTATTTTGATCTTTGAGTCATCATCCTCTAATTCTCTTATTGACTTAAGAATCTTCTTCTGCTTGGTTTCAAGGCCGAGGTTTGTTGCTTCTTCTTTGGCTCACCTTCTTCAAGTTCAATTCATGTGATCTGAGAGAGTTGATTAATTTTTCCAACTTAAGAGTGTTCAAATCCTTTTCTTCATGAATGGTAGAGATCTTAGGTCTCCACTTGCATGGCATACTCTTAAGGATTTTCTTCACATGATCAGCCGTAGTATAACTCTTCTCAAGTACCTTTAGTCCTGATACCAGAGTTTGGAATATGGAAAACATGGTTTCAATGTCTTCCTCTTTTTCCATCTTGAACAATTTGTACTTTTTTACTAGGAGGCTGGCTTTTGCTTCTTCATCTTGCTTGCTTCCTTCATAGGTCAAAATTATACTATATCATAAATGCTTTTCTCGTCTCCTTGTTGGTGAACTTGTCAAACTCCTTAAAGGTGATAACATTTATCATGAATGTTCTGAACTTATGATGCATCTTGTACATCTTCTTCTAATCAACATTCATCTATTTCCTTGGAATCTCAATACCATCAGTATTCTTTGAAGCAGTATAATCATCTTCCACCAAGTCTCAAAATTCAAGATCTTGTGAAAGAAAGAAACTCCTCAGCCTGTCCTTTCAGTACTCATAACGTTCACCATCAAACAAAGTTCGTGTGTTGATGTTTCCTCCAACAACTTTTTCATTAAATCTAGACATGTTGAATCATTGGATCTGTCCTCAAACACTAGTGTTCAACCTTGATACCAAGTTAGAAAGCCATTGAAGGTGCAAACACAAGAAATGGGGTTGATATATGTTTCACTAATTGATAACTTTTTCATAATTTGATTAACACTTATTTGAGCTTGATGATTTACTTGAAGTAGAAGCAATAAAAAAAATTAAGGAATGTAGAAGTAAAGTGATACAAGTAATTCATCTTGGTTTACCACTAACTTGGTTACATCTAGTCCCTTTCACTCAAAAGGATTTAATCCACTAATTCAACAAGTTGAATTACAAAGCACCTGGCCCTCGAATTAAGTCTACTCAAATAGTCTGACAACTCAAGACTTGTGAGGAAAAGAAACACCTTGACTCTACCAGTCAAGTCTTCTCCACACAATCCGACAATCCTAGATTGTTGAAGGCATACTAACACCACTACCGGGTTTGATTACAAAGGTTTGGAGCTTCAGTAATTGGTTCTAACAAGCTAATTTGACACACTGATGTTTCACACTACACCATTTAGAATATTTTTTCTGTGAACGAGTGTTTTGCTAGAACTTAAAACCTTCAACCAATTCTTCAAAAATGATATTGTTTGTATTTTTGTTTAGATTGTGTTTTCAAATTCATCAGTTGAATCTTCCTTCCTACACTTGATTTGATAGGGACGTTAACAAATGCCGGACCGGGTTCTTGAACCTTCAGATGTAGGAATATTACTAAGTCCAACTCAATATTTTGTCTTTTATCAACATCGTTGACTTTCCATTTAGAGGTATTGACTTTTCTTCATCAGAGATATTGACTTTTCTCCATCAATTTTATCTTCGAATTATTGTCTTCCATTGCTGATAACTCTCTTGCAATTAAGTAAATCTAGTTCCTCATCTTCATCAACCCATATAAAAAAAACAAAAATAAAGATAATTATCCTGCAAAGAAAAGTGAAGGAAGAAGAAAGAAAAGTGTGAAAAGGTGTCAAATAATTGGCCTCATAAAAAAAGACATGCAAAGAAAAGTTTTCCTAGATCTGCTCCAATGTTTACAATTCTAATTATAACTCTTCTCCAACACTTGAATTCGAGATGAGAGTTGTTCGTATTTTGACCGTCATTACCTTGTCTAAATTGATTACCACTATTGTCCATTTCTCAAAATAATGGATTAGGGATTACTAATTTAGAAGAAGAAATTGATTTGAGTGATGTAATTTAGGGATTTGATAACTTTCTAATTTAGGAATTTAAGAATTTGGGGAAGAAACAAATCGAGAAACATTATCTTCCATATACCACAAACACTAGTGCTCTACTATAAAAGTTCTTAAGCCCCACATCAAATATCATTATAGTACATTCATGTTATAACTCATAATTAACATTACTTGCACAATGGCTCAAAACAAATTATAAGGATTTAAAAATATATAATTGTAAAGAGCTCAGAGTATCAACATCATCAAATACATTATTTAATAGGACAACCAAGACCCATTCTATGTACACATTCCTTAAATGTATTTGGTTGTAACCATTTAGTTAATGCATCAACAATCAAAATGACTATTCTAACATGTTCTATGGATACTCTTTGTTATTGAACTTCTTCCTTGATAGAGAAGTACTTCAACTCCATGTGTTATGAAACCTTTGAGTATTTATTATAGCATTTTTCCATGATATGACTTTTTTTCCAAGGAGGAATAAGTAGTCGAAAGTAGACTTCTTTGTGTTAACACATCCACTAAAATTTGATTTTGTATATCCAATTACTTCTAATGAATTGAATCTTCTATACACAAGCATATACTCCTTATTTTCTTGTAGATGCCTCAAAACTTTCTTTTCAGTTTTCCAATTATCAATTCTAGGATTACATTAATATCTGCTTTACATTCCAATCGCAAAGCTAATATCTAGCCTTGTGAAGGTTTGCACATAAATTAGATTACCCACTACATAACCATATCGAACTAATTCCATTTATTTCTACTCTATGCATTCTTTGGACATTGCATAACACTACATTTATCCCTTTTGGATTGCTATAATTCCAGTATAACATTTATCAATGTTAAATTTCTCTAGAATTTTATTAATATAGACCATTTGAGACTATCCCAATAATCCTTGTGATATATCACGAAATATTTCAATTCCTATCACATAGGAAATCTCACCCAAATTCTTCAATTCAAAATTCTTAGAGAGGTATTCTTTAGTGTCATGCAACATGCTCAAACTAGTAGTTGCAAGCAAGATATAATCAACATATAGGACCAAAAACATAAACTTACTCCCACTGATGTTTCGATATATGCATTTATCAAATTGTTTTTCTTCAAAATCAAAATAGGTAATGGTATCATCAAACTTAATATACCATTTCCTTTAGGCTTGTTCAGTCCATATATTGATTTATTAAGTTAACGCATCTTATGACCACACCCTTCAATTGAAAAAAATTTAATTTGGTCCATATAAACTTCTTCTTCAAGACTACCGTTCCGAAAGGTTTTTTTCACATCCATATCGTGTAACTCTAAGTCATAATGAGCCACCAGTTCCATGATAACACACAATGAGTCTTTCTTTGAGATAGGAGAAAATGTTTCTTTATAATCAACACCATCCTTTTTAGTATATCTTTTAGCAACAAGTCGGGATTTGTATCGTTCAATATTGCCATTTGAGTTGCACTTGGTCTTAAACAACCAACTCGTTTAGCACCTTATGAAAATTCAACGATTTTCCAAACTTTATTTTCTTCCATGGATTTTAACTTATCTTTCATGGCATCAATCCATTTCTCTAACTCAACATTGTTTATGGCTTGTGAAAATTAAATTGGATCTTCATTGATTCTAATGTTCCACTCTAGTAAAATAAGTCTTATAATAGCTAGGAATAGCTGATTTTCTTTCTCTTTGAGATCTTCTCAAAGAAACCTCTTAAGACTCATTTTGTTCAGAACTTTGTAAGTTAGTCTCTTCATTTGGTGTGTTATAATTCCAATTTTGTTCATTGTTGTTAAAATTTTCTGCAACAACATTTGGAACGATTATTGACAAAAGAACGCTAATAGGTAAAGTAATAATTAGCTTAACTTCCTTTATGTCAACATTTTGTCGTTCCTTACTCCCACTAACTTCACTATTTTCAAGGAATTTTGCATTGATAGTTTCTACAATTCTTTGGTTATGGTTAGAACAATAAAAGATATATCTTTTAGACTTCTCTAGGTAACCAATAAAGTAACCATTTAATGTTTGAGAGTCTAATTTTTTTTCATGTGAATTATATACTCCTACTTCTGCTAGACAACCTTAATCGTGTAGGTGTCTAAAACTTGATTTTCTGTTTTTCCACAACACAAAAAGAATTTTAGGAAAATTCTTGCTTTGAACTTTGTTTATTAAATACAGAGTCTTTTCAATGCATACATCCACAAAATTTGGGCAAATACAAGTTTCCAATAATACTCCTAATCATATCCATTAGTGTTTGATTACGTTTTTCTGCCACGCCATTTTGTTGTGGTGTGTATGGCATTGTGTATTGTGCACGAATATTGTGTGTTTCAAGAAGTTTTGCAAATGGTCTTGGACATTGTACCATTTCACCATGTTTTTCATAATAATCACAACCTCTATCAAACCTTACGACTTTCACTTTATTTTATAATTATCTTTCAACTTAATTAATATAAATCTCAAAATCGTCAACTGCTTGAGACAGTTCTTTAAGAAAATAGTCATATTCATAACGTGAAAAGTTACAAATAAAGGTGATAAAATATTTTTCTCTAACATGATAAGAAGTGTCAAAAGATCCTCATAAATTATTGTGTATAATTTCAAGAACTTGGTTGCTTTTTGTGGCACCTTTCTTCTTATGTCTGATATACTTTCCTTTAATGCAATCTATACATAACCCAAGATCAGTAAAATCTATATTTTGTAAAATATCATTTTTTTTTTTACTAATCTTTCTAGTCTTTCTTTGCATATGTGACCCAAGCGTTTATGCCACAAGTATGCACATTCATTAATAATGTTAGCCTTAATTCTAATACTTTGATGCTTGGTAAGCAAGGACTCATAAAATCGACCACAAATTTCATTCTATAAAAATCACCAATAATCTAACAAGAACCAATATGTTTATTATTATTGCATAAATTGAAACAACCATACCCACCATTAAATTCAAAACCACAATTTTCCAATTTTGAAAGAAAAACTAAACTCCTAAACATTGAAGGTGCATGAAGAGTCTTTATTAGATCTAAATTATTGTGTGAATTTAATAGTTTGTTGAAGTTCCACATTGGAAAGAAATATTTTTTGTAAATTTAAGTGGAAAGAAACTTGTTAAGTCCCACATTGGAAAGAAATAATTTTGAAATCCCACATTGAAAAATTCTAGTATTTTGACTAGTTTCAAATCTATACATACTAAAGTCCCACATTGCTTAGAAAACAAATGTGAGTTTACTTCAATCACTATATAATGAGCTTCAAACTATTGTTGAAAGCACACTAAAGTTGGATGCTTTTCCTAACTTTCTCTTTTCTCTCTCTTATAATCTGCTTGCCTAATTTCGAGCCACTTCTCCTCTTGCTTTCTATCCCTTTTGGTTTTTAGAGCGGTTATTATACCGTAGTCCCTTCGGTTTTTAGAGCGGTTATTATACCGCAGTCCCTTTGGTTTTAAGAGCGGCTATTATGCTGCAGTTCCTTCGGTTTTTAGAGCGGCTCTTATGCCTTAGTCCCTTCGTTTTTTAGAGCGGTCATTATGCCGTAGTTCTTTTGTTTTTAGAGCGGTCGTTATGTCATAGTTATGAGTGGTCATAGTACCATATTGCGAATGATTTTAATCGTCATATTGAGAGTGACTTTAACCGTCATATTAAGAGTGGATTTAAGCACTATATTGAGGGTGTAATTCTAGAACGGTTTTCTACAGTGCAGTTGAACTCCGATACAGTGATATGGGCTATTTTATCCTGGGGAATTTGTGGTTGATAGTCTGCCTTGCATAATTTGGGTAGTGCCGCGAAACGTCTTAAAGAGAGCAACCTAGTCCGCGACTCAACCCAGTAATATCTTCGGTGGCATAAATTGTGATTTTTAAATAGTTTTTGAAACTCAAATTCTAAAATTTTTTAGACGTTTTATTCTGCCATGTCAACCGAAGATATTATTGGATTTGATTATGTTGCCTCTTCAATAAACTGTTTAAGTTTTGAAGCAAACAGAAAAGGATAAGAAAGATGGAGAATCAACCCATCGGAAAATAATGATAAGAATTATATTCTTAATGGAGTTGCTAATGATTTATATAACCACTACAGTTCAAGCAATACTGATAGAGATATTTGAGATGCTCTGAATGAGTATGTAGTGAGCTACTACCTAGAGTATCATATGACTGATGACAGATCCGTGGAGGCACACTCCCGTAAAATTCAGAAGATAGCTCATGAGATCATCTATTAAGGTACTTCGCTCGTGACATATTTAAATTAAGTGTTGAAATTTAATATGTCTCTTTATGTTTGATTATTGAAATCAATAAAATGTATCTTTTTGCTTGCATGTTGTATGATTTTAATTTTTGACATGCTATATTACGTGATGTGAACACATTTGATTAAGTAACTTAGATTTATTTCAAAAGTTATAATTAAATGATTTTGAAAACATGATTTTTGTAGTCAAACTAAAATAATAAAGAGTTCACTAAATTTGTAGTAAGAGAATCTAAGTCTTTAGATTTATTACACTTTAATATATGTGAACATGATGGGAAAGTTAACACGAAATGAAAAACAAAAATGAAACGTTTGACATGTTAAGAATCTCTGTAACTAAATTTGAAAATCAATTTAGTAGAAAGATTAAAAGGTTCCAAGTATGATTCTAGTTTGTTTGAACAAGTTTTATAAATTGTCTAGAATTATATGTGGAACAACTGCACCATAATTGCTTGATGTGAATGGTAAAGTTGAAAAGAAAGGAAATATAACTCTTATTGGACTAGTTGTTGCTAGTATGTTTAATTATATTGTTGCATCTCATTAGTGTGCAGAAAATATATTGCTTATTTTTTATGTTTTGAATCGAGTTCTTAAATCTAAAAACAAAACATCTCCTTATGAGATAGTGAAGAAAAGACAATCGAACTTGTCTTATTTTCAAACATGGGGTGGTCTGACTTATGTCAGAATCTCCGATCACGGGCGAATTAAACTCGCCAGTAGAACCTATGAATGAGAATTCATTTGGGTATGCGGTAAATAACAAAGCGTATAGGTTTTATGACCTAAATACAAAAGTGATCATAGAGTCAAATGATGTTGACTTCTATGAAACTAAATTCCCTGTAAAATGGAGAAATAATGGGGGCAGCGAACCAAGTTATGTTCCTGTTACAAGAAGCACTAAAAGCAACAAACAAGGTGAAACAGAAACTCGAAGAAGTAAGAGAGTCAGAGTTGCTAAAGATTATGGACCAGAATATATGGTCTATAATTTAGAAGAGAATCTTGCAAATCTTAAATAAGCTTTGTCATCATTGGATGCAGATTTATGACAAGAAGCTATAAACGATGAAATGGATTCTCTAGAGTCTAATAAGACTTGACATTTAGTAGACTTGCCTTATGGTTACAAACCAATAGGTTGTAAATGAATTTTGAAAAAGAAACTAAAACCCGATTGATGTATTGATAAGTACAAGGCACGCCTTGTAGCCAAGGGTTTTAGACAGAGAAAATATAGATTTCTTCGACACTTTCTTACCAGTCACTAGACTAACATCCATTAGGGTGCTTATATCACTTGCGGTTATTCATAACATGGTGATACACCAGATAGATGTTAAAACAACCTTTTTTTTAAATCGTGACCTAGAAGAAGAAATTTATATGGAACAACTTGAAGGTTTTGTAATTCATGGACAAGAAGACAAGGTCTGTAAGTTAGATAAATCTCTATATGATCTTAAACAAGCTCCTAAGAAATGTCATGAAAAGTTTGATAACTTGATTAAATCGAATGAGTTTAAAGTGAATGAAAGTGACAAATGTATTTACTAAAAACTTGAAAATGACATTTGCACTATTATATGTCTCTATGTAGACGACATACTCATATTTGATTCAAACTTTCATGCTATAACATTTTGAAAACATTGTTGTGTAACAACTTTGATATGAAAGACCTCGGAGAAGTAAATGTAATCCTCGGAATCAAGATTACTAGGTCAGAAAAGGGAATTTCTTTGGATCAATCTCAATATGTTGAAAATATCCTAAAGAAATATAAATACTTTGACTGTAAACCTGCTTGCACACTATATGATATAAGTGTGAAACTTTTTAAGAACACTGATAAAAGTGTTAGACAAACTAAATATGCGAGCATCATTGGCAGCCTCAGATATGCCATTGATTGTACTAGACCGGACATTTTCTACGTCGTGGGATTGTTGTGCAGGTTTACTAGTAGACCTAGTATGGAGTATTGGCACACTATGGAAAGAGTCATGAGATACCTGAAAAGGATCATGAGTCTCAGATTACATTATCAAGGATTTCCTATAGTCCTTGAAGGATACAATGTTGCTTATTGGAATGTCTTATGAGATGCCTCCAAAGTAATTGATGACTATATTTTAATATAGTGAGTGGTGTTGTATTTTGGAAATCGAAGAACATACGATATTGGCTCAGTCTATTATGGAGTATGAAATGATAGTACTAGTTACTACTACTGCTAGTGAAGAAGCAAGCTATTTGAGATGCTTGATAGGGAAAAACCTATGACAGATGTGTTGATCCACTGTGATAGTACCGCGGTTATTGCGAAGATTGAGAATCTTTATTACAACGATAAGATACGAAAAATATGTCGTAAGCACAACATTGTTAGAAAGTTATTTACTAAATGAGTTGTTATAGTGGATCATGTATGCACTGATGAGAATTTAGCAAATCCTTTGACGAAAGGATTAGCTATAGAGAAAGTCATAAATACATCCAAAAGGATGAGACTAATGCCTATAGAGCCACTCATGATGGTAACCCGACCTAAAAGACTGGAGATCCCAAGAATTAGGTTCAATGGCTAATAACAAGTTGTGGAGTGATATGAGATAAACATGCTATTGTAAATTAGAGAAGCATGATTCCTGAAGCGATGATAGGATGAGGTAATAGAAACTCTTAATGAGATCTATACTCTACATGGAGGGAGTACCTAGCTACAGGAGTACTCTTGATAGACTCACCTATGTGAACATGGAAGTGGGACTTCCTATGGAATTTCGAGGTAGAATACCTAGAGCGTTCACTATACTAGGATACACGTGCAGGGCCATTAATGCACGGGCTTTTGAGAATACACCCTATGAAAAGGTTGTGTGTGGGTTTGATATCAGAGATAGAGTTCAAGACTACGAGTTACTCTTGTTGAATCTGAATCTTACTTACTATGCAAAGGTTCAAGTCAAGAGACGCCTTTGTTTATGCACAATCTTATAGAAGTGTTTGACGCTATTTCAGAAACATTTTTTTAAAATTCAAGTGGGGGATTGTTGGAGAATAATTATATTATTGTGTGAATTTAATAGTTTGTTGAAGTCCCACATTAGAAAGAAATATTTTTTGTAAATTTAAGTGGAAAGAAACTTGTTAAGTCCCACATTGGAAAGAAATAATTTTGAAATCCCACATTGAAAAACTCTAGTATTTTGAGTAGTTTCAAATCTATACATACTAAAGTCCCACATTGCTTAGAAAACAAATGTGAGTTTACTTCCATCACTATATAATGAGCTTCAAACTATTGTGAAAAGCACACCAAAGTTGGATGTTTTTCCCAACTTTCTCTTTTCTCTCTCTCTCTTATATTCTGCTCGCCTAATTTCAAGCCACTTCTCCCCTTTCTTTCTGTCCCTTTTGGTTTTTAGAGAGGTTATTATACTGTAGTCCCTTCGGTTTTTAGAGAGGTTATTATACTGTAGTCCCTTTGGTTTTTAGAGCGGCTATTATGTTGCAGTTCCTTCGGTTTTTAGAGCGGCTCTTATGCCTTAGTCCCTTCGTTTTTTAGAGCGGTCGTTATGCCGTAGTTCTTTTTTTTTAGAGCGGTCGTTATGCCGTAGTTCTTTTTTTTTAGAGCGGTCGTTATGCCGTAGTTATGAGTGGTCGTAGTACCATATTGCGAATGACTTTAATCGTCATATTGAGAGTGACTTTAAGTGCCATATTGAGGGTGTAATTCTAGAACGGCTTTCTATAGTGCAGTAGAACTCCGATACAGTGATCTGAGCTGTTTTATCCTGGGGACTTCGTGGTTGATAGTCTGCCTTGCACAATTTGGGCAGTGCCGCGAAACGTCTTAAAGAGAGCGACCTAGTCCGCGAGTCAACCTAGTAATATCTTCGGTGGCATAAATTGTGATTTTTAAATAGTTTTTTAAACTTAAATTCTAACATCAACTCTATAAAATACATAATAATACTGAAACTAGTCTAAATTCAACTATTCATATAATATGGTTCATCATATTTGAGGAAGAATAAAATGTCGTTGATGGAAAATCATAAATTTCACAACAAAACTCTTATACCACATGTCAAATTTAAGTGTTATAATAAACTTTTAGCGCAATCATTCAATAATGTAAAGATCTTGAAGCTTATGATTTTCACATACTCAGAGGAATCCATAGTACTTTACATCCAAATTGATAGAATAAAATGATTTATACAATTTTTCTAAGACATGTAAAGATGAAAATTATTTTATGCACAAAAAAATGAAAATGAACGTGTCTTTTGCAGATCGATTTATAAATTGTATTATTTAATCTGATACGTCTATTAAATATTAGTGTTAAAATATGATATTGATTCCTTTAATATTTAGTGATTATTATATTATTTGTCTTTTAAATTTCTAGCTCTTATATTTTAGTGGTTACTATAATCTTTATTTGTCCAATTGCTAGATCTTAAAATTAGTGGTTACTATAACTTATTTTAGATAAACAGATTAAAAGGTTATGAGTAAAAAAAAGTTATTACATTATCGACTGAGAGAATATTTTACTTAATATTAGATATAATGAATGAGCTTTTTGATGAAGTGTAAATACCAAAGAATATTTTTTACAATTTCAATAACCGAATTGGTGGTTTACTCCAAACCTTGACACAACATTAAAGCGGATTTCAATTAATATGCACATATGTTGTTACCGTTGACATGCTATGGAATACCACTAAAAACGTAATTTTCATATTGAGCAACATTTTACGTCAATGTCAAAAAATTCGTTTGTACACCACATAAAAATCATTTTATTTTTTTCTGTATTTCATGAGCTTTTGTTTTGTTTTGAATATTTTAAAGTGTAAACAAATTTTCACCTTTGAACATACAAAAAGACCAAAACTTTTGATTTGCAAGAGAAGAGAATCAAATAAAATAACATAATTAAAATCAAGGATGACATATCTCATTTAAAATGAAGGAGAACCACTAAATTCGACCATGTTTCAATTTGAGTATTGTGAATGAATAAAACATGTTAATTGAGAAAGAAAAAAAATTACACCACTATAAATGACTATTCAAATTTTTTAAGGATAAAATTCAGTCAGAATTCTACAAAGTTTTATCAATATATGTTAGAGACATTTCAACTTACTATATTATATTGATTGAAATTCACATGTATTTCACCAAATTATGACTTTGTACACAAAAAATAAGAGAAAATCTTCATTTAATTCATAAAAGAGAAATTATGACATGTAAGTTAATTATTCTTATGAAAAAAGTCCACAAATAACACTCAAAATTACAAAATAAGAGTGTAATGGTCCTTCTATTAAATATTGTTATGTGTATCAAAAATTTTGTTTAGATTCATTTGGTTCACATTTGTCTAGAACTAAATGAACCATCTGCAATTGATTTTATACTACAGACAATTTCATATTATTCAATTAAAAAAAATAAAATAAAAGAGTGAATTTAAGTGGATTGTTGTCGATTGCACTTGTTTACACTTAAAAATAAATAATTAATTAGCCGAGAACGACAAACAGTCGAATTTTGGGATACTGGAATTATCCTAAAGCGAAGGAATGTTAGGTGTGCAAGAAGCAAACCTAGTCGAGTCTTTCTTAGGTTTCTCAGAATACACAAGGGTTGTCAAGGTTCAAAGTTGAGTCAAAGTCCACTACCACATGATAATTTGACAGTTACGTTCACCTTTTTCATTTTTAACGTCACTAACCATCAATACAGAGACATGATAACATGAAAAGAGCACACACAAAAATACCAACATGACAAGCCGAAGAAGCAAGAGAACGAGTCATTCATGGGGGGCCAATAACTTCCTTAGTTAGAGGTTATCACACATTACCCATGTAATTAGCCGAGTAGAGCCACGTGTTTATAGACCACAACATATGGCCAATATGATTATTTTTGTTTGTAAATACTACAATTTACAATATTTTTAACACGCCGAATCAATCAAACAAGTTTTTTTTCTATGATATCTTTATCTTTATCAATTTATTTTATACATATAGTTCAATGCTTAAAAATTCACACCATTTCTTAGAGTAGTTAAGAAATTCATAACTGAAAGACATATATAAATCTTTCTTCGACATAATCATTTAAAGTAAAAGAAAATCAAAAGTTAAAAAAAGTTAACATTTTTTTTCATCAACAACACCATAAAATCGATTACAAATAATACAATTATTGAATGTCTAATGTGTCTCACAAATATAATAATATATGATAATATGGAGGAAAATAAGAGAGGGGTGTGAGATTGAGATAGGAAGATTGAGGGGAATAGGGAGTGTGGATAAAACGTGTCTTCACCAGCCAATCAAAACACCAAGAATCACACCCTCTTAAATCCTTCCAAATAAACTTTCCATCCGCCACATCCTTTGCCACGTCATCATTTTTCCATACACAAAAAAACCCAAAAACCAAACAGACACAACAAACATAGTTTAATCTCCAACTAACAATACACACACCTTATTATTCTCTAACACTAACAATGGCTGTTTCAACTAGTTTCTCTGGTCCAAAGTTGGAGGCTTTGTTCTTCAATTGTTGTTCCTCAACATCCTCTTATGTTACTACCACTCATTTATCATTTTTTGGTAGAAACAGAAAAAGCTTTGTTCAAAGTCAAAGAGGTTCAATTCGTTGTGAAGCTTCTTCTTCTTCTTCTGATGTTTTTGTTGATTCTAGTAATAAGAATTCTACCACTGTTTCTGCTTTACAACAGCTTAAAACTTCAGCAGCTGATAGTAAGTCCTCTCTGAACATATTTTAGTTAATAATGATTCCATCATATGATTAATTGGATTGTATATTACTTAGTTAAGAGATTTAGATACATGTTAAAAATTGAATGTGTTTCAACATGAAGACAAAAAAATATACATTTTCATTCCAACATAACTTAACTAATATTTGAGAATTCCATAGTGAAATCAAACATGCACTTAGAGGTCTGTGTCGCAGAAGTGGAGGGGTGTTCGGTTCTATGGTCGTCAAAATTGATTTTGTAAAATGATTTTGTAAAACTGATTTTAATTGAAAATTATTTTTTTTTGAAAATTTATATGTTCACATTTGGAGTCATATGTTACAAATCATAGTTTCAAGTTGGAATTAATTAAAATCAACTAAAATCGATTGTAGCACGTGTTTTAATTAAAAATGAATTGAATCTAAAATGTTTATGTTTGAGTACATTGATAATAGTTCAAAATACTTGCTTCAACTTACAATCCATTCCGGAATCATATACAATTCTATTCGAGAATACTCAAACATGTTAAAATCAACTTTACTATATTCAATCACTTTTTCATCTAAAAAAGTTGAAACCATACATACCCTTAGATTATCTATATTTGATCTATGAAGAAATAAAAAGCTCTTTAACTTTCCAATAGACATAGGTGCCAAACCACATAAAATCTATGTGCATTCTTAATAAACTATTAGAGTATATAAACTTTAATTACTTATGCTTAAGTTAGTTGCATACACTTTCATTGCTTAACTATGTGAACCTTGCAACTTTTAATTCAAATAATTTATTTATGAACTGAATTATGAACAGGATACACAAAGGAAAGGAGCAGCATTGTGGTTATTGGGCTAAGTGTGCATACCACGCCTGTTGAAATGCGCGAAAAACTTGCCATACAAGAAGCAGAATGGCCTAGAGCCATTGGTGAGCTTTGCAATCTGAATCATATTGAAGAAGCAGCTGTTCTTAGCACCTGCAACAGAATGGAGATTTATGTTGTTGCACTTTCTCAGCATCGTGGCGTCAAAGAAGTCACTGAATGGATGTCAAGTGTATGTTCATATGTTTATTTATGAAAAAGTTTAGCATATGTTAAAATAACACTAACAATAATATTAATGATTCAGGCTCTTATACTATATTACTATTCTAGATGGAAGTAATGGATGAGAAAAAAGTTTAGAAAAGTAAAAGAGAAATTGTGTTCATAATGAGAATGTTAATAACATCAAGGCAATGAGGCTTATATAGTTTAACACAAACAACTAACTTCTAACTAAAATAACTAATTTGTAACCAACTTTTACATCTATAATAGAGATACCAAAGCCGATAAATAATTTAGTTGCAAAATTGTAGAGTATAATTTGATCTCTTAGATTGAAAGTCTTCGGTCGCATTAGTAGTCCTTTGAAAACTATGTTTACCTACTCAAAATGATTAATATGATAAAAGATTTACAATTTTATGTTTTATTTTAGAATTCCGCTGATTTTAGATACCAAATTGTCCCGCGCCACAATTTCAGGGAAAAAATTTGCGATTCAAGGTTTGTTTGAATTGACTTATTTGAAGTTATTTACTGATATAAGCACTTGTGAACATGAGAGTTTATGAAAACCGTTTATAACACTTTCATCAGCTATTTTCAGCTTATTTCCATATGTTTTCCATGAAAGCTTACGAAAACAACTGAGGCTATCTACTAACATGAGCACTTGTCAACCTGGTTGAGATAGCTTATTTCCATAAGCTCTCCAAGAAAGCTTATGAAAATATCTTATATGTTATCTTTTGCTATAAATGCTTAATTAAGTTGTTTTTTCAAACAGAGTCTCGCCCCAAAATGATAAATACAGTATGCATGCAAGAATTGTTTTGTTTTTGTTTTATAGTACATTAGTACATATTGAAGATTCATGAGTTCTTGCTTTTGCAGACAAGTGGAATACCAGTGGCAGAGCTTTCACAGTATCTATTTTTACTCTACAACAAAGATGCTACACAACACATCTTTGAAGTATCAGCAGGTCTTGATTCTCTTGTAATGGGAGAAGGTCAAATCCTTGCACAAGTCAAACAAGTAGTGAAATCTGGACAAGGAGTTAATGGCTTTGGAAGAAACATAAGTGGACTATTCAAGCATGCAATCACAGTTGGTAAGAGGGTAAGAACCGAGACAAACATCGCGGCCGGCGCAGTTTCTGTCAGCTCAGCAGCTGTTGAATTGGCCTTAATGAAGTTACCTGATGCCTCACATGGCAATGCAAGGATGCTAGTTATTGGAGCTGGCAAAATGGGGAAGCTTGTGATAAAGCATTTGGTTTCAAAAGGGTGTAAAAAGATGGTAGTTGTCAATCGAACCGAAGAAAGAGTTGCATCGATCCGCGAAGAACTAAGCGATATTGAGATAATCTATAAACCTCTATCAGAAATGATCACATGTGTTGGTGAAGCAGATGTAGTTTTCACAAGCACAGCCTCAGAAACTCCTTTGATTTTGAAACATCATGTTAAGGACATTCCTTTGGCAAGTGAAGAAACCGGAGGAAAGCGTCTTTTCGTCGATATTTCTGTTCCTAGGAATGTAGGATCATGTGTCAATGATCTTGAGTGTGTCAAAGTTTACAATGTTGATGACCTTAAAGAAGTTGTGGCTGCTAACAAAGAGGACAGGCTAAGGAAAGCGATGGAAGCTCAGGCGATCATCGGCGAAGAATCGAGACAATTTGAAGCTTGGAGAGACTCATTAGAAACTGTTCCTACCATTAAGAAATTGAGAGCTTATGCTGAGAGACTAAGGGTTGCTGAGCTTGAGAAATGTTTAGGTAAAATGGGTGATGATATCAATAAGAAGACACAAAAAGCTGTGGATGATCTTAGTAAAGGGATAGTGAATAAAATGCTTCATGGTCCAATGCAACATTTGAGATGTGATGGTAGTGATAGTAGAACATTGAGTGAGACTCTTGAGAATATGCATGCTTTGAATAGAATGTTTAGTCTTGAGACTGAAGTTTCTGTTTTGGAGCAGAAGATTAGAGCCAAGGTGGAGCAAAAACCACAGTGAGATATCATAATCATATGACACTATTTTTCATTGATTATTGTCACACTCATTTATTTCTTGTCTTGTGAAAGAGGAAAATCCTTACTCTATTTTAGGCTTGAGAGTCATGTAATCTTTAGTTGCATGATTGAATTTGGTTATGTATTTAGACTATGCTATGTTGAATTTGTAATATATATGTATTGTATAAAATAGAGGAGTTGTCCCAACACATTCGAAAATGGTATGAATATGTCCATTTTCTACCATGTAAATAGCCAATGTGTCATTGAGAGTGTGTAGTTTGGTTGGGGGAACTAGTGCATATCGCCATGTTTATCACACATTGAAAAATTCCTTTTATATATTTTCATGACTAAATTATTCATTGACTAAACTTTTTAAGGCACAATAATTGATATAATTCTTTTTATAATTGTATTTAGCGTGAGATGTGTTTTTACAAAAAAATCACATAGTAAAAATAAACACTTAATGATATGGTATAATTGGAATAACATTACAATTTTATAGCATTACATAATTTTTTTTTTTTGTTGTAATTTTTCTTATACTTAAGATATGAGGGAGTAAAAAAACATCAAATTATAATGGTAAAATTATAATCGTGAGTCTTTAACTTTAAGTCTTCTCCAATCCAATAAGTTTTTTTCTTCATCCAATTAGATTACTTAAATTTTATTTTGTTAGTTAGCATTTATGTTTATAAATTGTTTACATTGTAGCATCATCACATGTAGGTTAGGGTTCTTCCATCTCATCCCCTTCTTCATCCTCTTTCTCTTCAAACTCAAAAAATTTAACTTTTATCCTTTTTTAATTATCTTCTTTTTTATCTTAAAGTTTTCACCCAACATCATCTTTTCCTCTCCATAGTTAATGTTCATTCATAAAATTAAATAATACATAAGAATAAATTGAAAACTCATTTCTAAAACAAACCAAAATTAAATTAAAAAATGAAATGTATTACGGTTTTTTAGAAGGAATGTATTACAATTCTTGATTTAAGTTATAGATAAAAAAATAAAAATAAAATAGATTATATTGATAACTGAAAAAGTTAATTACATAAAAAATTATATAAACTTATATAATCAATTATATAAATATCTTACTAGTATAAAATAACTAAAACTATTAGTATAAAATAACTACACAGCTAGTGTAATTAATTAACTAGTCAAGTATCATATCTAATAAAAATGTTTTGGTGCTTTGATTTAAAAGGGAGCTAAGGGTATACATGAATTTGGTATACAAATATGAAATGCATTTTTTTTACCTTAAATCTCTTGTAGCATAGCTTATGCCTTTATTTGGTTTTGAATGAATTATTTTGCTTCTTAAAAAATGAAATCCATAAAAATGTAATACAAATCTTGAATTTAAACAAAGAGAAAAAAAAATTATTTCTTATTCTTCCTTTGATTTTTAAAATAAGAAATGAGTTTTTGTTTTGTTAATTTATTGTGTTAATGTTGTTTTCATTTGGTTGATTACATGAAATTTTGAATTTAAATTTGTTTGGGTTAATGAAAGTGGCGAAAGAAGATGATAAATATTCCGGGTTGCAATTTTTTTCGTAGAAATTATTAAAAAATAAAATTGTAAACAAAATAAAATTTAAAAGATTTAACTGAAAAAACATTACGAATTTAATTGAAGAAGAAAAAAACTTAAAACATATGCACTAGATTTGGACATAACTTAAACAACCATGGTGTAATTTTGTCGATTATAAATAATAATTTGTCCTATTTAAATACAAATTCTAACAACTATTATGATTTATGGTCTGCTATGAATATTTTTAAAAAATATTCAAAATTTTAATGATCATAAACGTTGTCTCTTAAAATTAAATATTAATAATCATTTTTGTTTTTATTATTAAAATAATAATTTAAATGATATTCATTTCATAAGAATAATGACAAATAAATATATATCTCATTTTGAATCAATATTAATTAAATTGTTGTGTAATTAATAAAAATAAGAGTGTCATAAACTATTACTTCTCATCAACAATCTATAAAATGTTTTGATAATTTTTAAATATTAATTCATAGTAAACCCCACTTATAAACTATTACTTTGTCTAACAATGAATGTCATTTTAACAAAAACAAAATCTTAAAATAAATGTCATTTTCTATTTTTAATACAATTTTAATTATTTATTTTTTATTACTTTTTAATAATTATTATATATAAAATTTACAAAATATTATTATATTTTAAATTGATAATATTATAAAACTTATTAATAATTAAAATAAATAATTTAATAAAATAAATTTTCTTTTATATTTAATTATTATATTTTTTAATATTTATAAGAAAACTCTTAAATAATAGACTAAAATAGAATAAGCAAAGTGATGATGTTTACTAAAAGTGTCTAAGACAAAAACCAAATCCAAAATAAAGGTAGCCATAGGTCCTTTTTATCATTTACGCAAGAACATATTTTGATCTCGAGAAGAGCAATAAATGTTTCATTAAAGAAAACAAGAACCAATGAAAGCAGAGCATCGTTGATGATGCCAATTCTGTGCATTGGTTGAATGAAGCAGGAAGATCCATGCACTGCAACCAGTAATCAGAGGTTCACATGCTATGCTACTGGACAACCCGACAACCATATCTAACAGTGTCACAATATCTCAATAGTTTATCACATAGACTCAAACCATCACAAAGCACAACATTTTTATTTTAATTTAACTTTTACTACTACTCTCTCCTTTTCCTAAAGCAATTTTTTTTTTACAAATATACTATTTATTAATATAATTTATTTATTTTAAAATATAAAAAGTGAAGTTTATGATTATAAAATCAAAATTTAAGTTAAATTTAACATATTTAAATATAAAATTTATTTTTGAAATATTTATATATAAAATAAACACATTAATTATATTATTAAATTTTCATAATATGAGTGAAAAAATAATAAATATTTATAAGAGACCGAGATAACAGAAATTTTGAACTAATTACATTAATTTCTTTTAATTCTATTTTTGTTTATATTTAAGAACAAAATAATACAATTTTAGTCAATTTATTGTTTGTAGTAGTTTACAGTTTTGATCAAAACTTCTTAATTTAGTGATTAATTTTTTTTTGAAAATTTTAAAAATTAAGGAACTATATTTTTATATTCAAATATAGAGATAAAAGAAATATACATTTAAGCTGAAAATACTAAAAAAAAAATAAGTCAAAATCAATTTACACATTTATTATTATAACTTTTTTTCTTTCAAATATACACTTGTGTAAAATTTTGATATAACACTCTTTATGACCCTTTCTATACAAACAACTTTTGGAATTTCAATAATGCTTAATATAAAATCACTTTCAAAATTCCCCAAGCATTATAAGTTTTTTCACAAAATTGTCCATTTTTAATCTGCAATTGAAGATAATAAATTCTCTTGATGGGAATAATTCTAAGGATAATTATGAATAATCAAGACACATTTTTTCATTGGAAAAAATTAACATTACAACTATTTTTTTTAATATGCATAAATAATTTTAAGTGAATATTATAATAAGGGCCATAGAAAATTTACCAACTGGTATAAAAAGACAGAAATTTTAAATAATGTAAAAAATCATTTGACCAATAAATAAATCTTAAAAATTATACTTATGAATAAAAGAAAGTTCTAAAAAAAATATTTATATAAGAATTAGAGTATTATATATATATTATTCTAAAAGGTTAGAAGTTACAAACAGGGGACCACAGTTTGGGGTAAAAATGTCATCATAAAAAGAAATACTAACTCCCAACCATTGGAATTCAACCTTTATAGTGTCAGTTCTTTGGCTAACCCCAAACTACAATAGCAACATGTGAGTGACATTGACATGTAACAAAAGTTACAAAACACTTCTTCATAAACTGTAAAAGCTGCATTCCATATTAAGTTACTATATAGTTTTTGTTTTCATCACACAAAGCCACAAGCATATATATATATAATATATATATAATGCAATTCACAATTTCACAAACTAATCCTTCACAACAGGAAAATATAATAGTAATCCCCCATTAACATGTCTTGGGGATTTTATAAATTGTGACAATCATTAAAAAAAATAAAAATAAAGACTGAAAAGTGAAAACAGATTTAGGAAACTCCCCCACATAGGCCCTAGAAGCATTTTCTAATTCCATAGAAAGCTAGATGCATAGAGTGTGACGTTTGATACTGCCTAGTTCCTGCTTTTATTTTTTTCAACAGCTCTAGGGGCTGCAAAAAGGACCACAACAAATTATTTGAACTTCAATTGGATATGCCAACATGTATAATATTAATAAAATGAAATAACACATTGAATATAAATCATGGAATAAATTCAAAATAATTGGCAAAATTTCATTACAAGAAAAATTTGACAAAAATAAGATAAGTGCATATTTGATATCACACTGTTTTTCCAGTATTCTGGTGAATCACGTTGAGTATGACAAACTTGCTATGATACCAAACAATTAAGTAGAATTCTATCATTTTTCTAATAAATACATACATATAGATAAGACCTCTTTGGTAAAATCATGGAAATTAAGAAAGTGAATTCTAATATTAAATTTATGGTAATTTGAATTGTTTTACTAGTTTGATACCAAATTGGATTTATATTTTTATTGCATAGTATTTATTTCAGATTACAAAAAATGATGTAAAATAATCAGGGGTAGATAAGTAAATAAATATTTAATGCATTTGAAAAATTAAAAAGGGTCTGATAAAAAGGGACAAAGAAAAATCTTTAGGGACAGATATAATATCTATTTAAAAACAGAAAATCAATAGAAAAGAGTTTCAATTTAATGAAGTATTGAAATCAAGAACTAAGGATAGAATTAAATAACACTAAGTACCTCTTCTATGTCTTTTGAAATCACTTCAAATGTTTCTTCTCTTGAAACTACTTTGAATACCTTAACTAGACACTTGTATTTTCAACTCTTTGAAAAATTTATTATTGTATTTTTCAATAAAAAAAATCTACTTTTAGTAGCCTTAACATATGCTTTAGCATGACCCTTCACTAAATGACACTTAATTTCATCATTGGGTTAATAATCGGATCGAGATCGTAGAAGTCCTCTTATTAAGTATGCAATTTAACTTGAAAGATTGATGGTGTTGAATGGAATACTAACCTAGACCAATGGCATCAGAACTCTTCATGATCCTTAGCCTCTTGCATGTATCAATAAACATCCTGCAAAGAGTTGAGACATTAGATGTTGGAATTACATGGTTATGGTACAAGATAATCACACTTCCTAGGCCCATGTCACATATTTATTGAATTCATGTTGGCTTAATTGTTTGAAAAATTTAATTTGAAATAAAAAGGTTAATCTATGTGAAGTCACCTTGTTGTGATTATACTCATGGGTCACTAGAACAGTACAGATAGTACACTATGATTCATATCCATTATTATCCAAGATTTTATTGCTTTTGTACATTCCTTATTAAGCCAAAAATGTCAAATCGCAAACCATCAAAGTCAAATGTTTTTATGATCCAGAGATTATGATTGATTGGCAGTATAAAAAATATTTTACATTGTCAATGCATATCAATTCCTAATCAAATATAATTAGACGTTTGTATAAAACTTATCTACATTGTCGGTGTATACTTATTAATCGTGTAAATGAAAACCGCGTACATAAATGAACCAATAACTTACCTCCAAGGAACATCACCAACAAGCATCCAATCACCATCTTTATCCTCATAAGTAATAACATATTCTGACCCATGAAGCAGATCCCTGAGCTTGGTTTCATTCATCATCATCTCTCTTCCTAGA
Source organism: Cicer judaicum (assembly GCA_037974835.1). NCBI lineage: Eukaryota > Viridiplantae > Streptophyta > Magnoliopsida > Fabales > Fabaceae > Cicer > Cicer judaicum. The sequence continues at coordinate 4,196,143 of JBBPBS010000361.1, forward strand.
TTTCCATGAGATTCACATTGACCTGAAATCACATCAACATAAGCAGTAACTGGATCCAGACACAAAAAATTGCCTCAAATCATTGAAAGACTAATATTTTTCAAAAGAAAAGAAACTATTCCTATTGTGCGGCACCGACACTTTAGATTAAAGGTGCATGTGTCAGTGTCTAATACCTACACATGTCAACGTGTCAGTGTTGTGCCCGTGTCGGTGTTTCATAATTCCTACCTACCTATGGTGAAACAGCTGAACATCTTCTCAAGAGCAGAAGATAGTTGTGCATATGCAGTGTAATTCTTCAAGTCTACTTTTCTTAAATAAGGAGCACCATCCATGCTGACCTTCACAAACACAGCACCTCCTGCAGACCCCATTTTTTCATCAACCTCTTCATTGTTCTTTGAAGCTGTTGTCAATGAGTTTTTCCTAAATGATCTTATTGGAGGCCAACCAACAACCTGTGCCCTGTCACACAAGGATCATCATCATTCATAAGTCATTAATTTCCATTGTTTAGCAAAACCATGCTTTTTTGTTAAAAAAAATTGCAACTGCAATCTGGACCGTGGCATCGTGGTTTTTGATGTCACTATAACCATGACACAACTGTGATTCAGACAACATCAACTGCATTTGACCATGATATCAAAAGTTCACAAACGCAATCTAGGCCACAACATCATGGTTTTTTATATCACAACAACCATAATACAACCACAATTCAGACTGCATCAGTCGCATTTGATCTAATTCTCAACAATATAAAAAATCACAATGCGGCCGTAATTTTAAACCTTGAGCCCAACTCTAATGCTAATTCCCACCACCCTACTTACTTGGTGGCTGGTGCAATGCTATTTCCATTATTTGCAGAACCATTAACATTTGGTCTACTTTCACAGACACCAGGAGGCCTCTCAAGAGCAACTTTGCCTATTGCTATTTCATTGCCTTTGTCTTGATGACCTCCAACATTCTCAAGCATTTTGGAGCCAGGCTTCAATTTCCCCTGCATAATAAATTTGGAGGAGTATTTAGTGTTTGATTGGTTCAGCAGCGACAAGAATTAATTTTTAATAAATTGATTTTGTAAAATCAATTTTATTTCAAGTGAGTTGAACGTAAAATAATTTATGTCATAATACATTCACGTAAAAAAAAGTAAGTGGAACACTAAAAAATTACGTTTAGAGTCAATTCTAGAACCACAATCAAATTCAACTCACATCAGCCAAACATGTCAAAATCAATCAATTAATTTTACATGGAACCAGTTTTGGCTCACCTAATGTGAAACAAACACACTTAATATTTTGTACCGATTTCCATTTTTTTTTAAAAGCAGATAAATCATAGATACCTTTTTGAATGAATTAGTATTTTACCTCTGAGAAAACATTCATGGCATCAGAAAACCCTCTTTTGCTACCCAAAACAGCAACCTTTGGTGAAGAAAGATGATGATCATCTTTTTGAGGGTGCAAAGGAAAAAGAGTCTTTTCATCAAACTTAGTTGAACTTCTCAAACAAAGATCTGATGAAGAATCTCTTTCCGGAGACTGTGATCCTGGAATCCCCAATCTAAGCTCAGTAGCTTTGAGATTCAAATTACTTTTTGTCTCATCTGAAAAAGATTGAATAGGAACTGAACTTTCCACAGATGATGATGATGAAGAATCACATGACAATCCCATATAGTGGAACTCTTTTGGTTTTGGTTTTGAAACATTCAAACACACACTTTCCATAGTTGTTGATGAAGAAACCAATAAAGTAACATTGCTTTCACCTTCCTCATCACCTATTCCTAGCCTTGGCAGTGACATCACAATTCAAAACTTCAAAGTTCAAACAATTAAAAGCTTCAATTTTTTAGTACCCTATCATAAGACAACAACATTTGTCAATGTTCCTTATAAACCAAGAACTTTCAAACACACACAACATTGGAAAAAACAAACAAAACATACAAAGATTTAAACTTTGTGAAAATTACATAAAGTTTTAATGACCCATTTGATAGATACACACAAAAATTTGAAACACATGAAAAAAACATTGCACAAACACAGAAACTGATACTACTTGTGTTAAAATAAAAACAATGAATGAAAGTGTCATGAGTTTTTTGGTAACCCATTTGAGAGAAAGATTGAGGCAAAAAGTGGAAGCAAAATTTGGAAGGTAAAGATGACACATTTTTTTACCTGAAAAATCAGCAAGGTCAGAAGAGGAGTGAAAGTGTTTTGAGATTTTGGTTGAGAGCATAAAGAGAAGGGAATGAAGAAAATTTAGAACAAAGGACCCTCCATTTGTCACAAAGTAACATAAGTTAGACACCATACATTAAAAAATTATAACTTTTAATTTACTTTAAAAAATGAATTAACTTAAACATATTTATATTAAAAAAAAGTTATTTATTATTAAATTATTAAAAATATTTAATTTTTATTATAATCATCTCTAAATTTACGTCTATAAAAATTATAGTGCTTTTTTTATATTTGCGTGACAATTGAAAGTGGTTCAACAAAAACACTATCCCTTTATGTAATTTTCATTTATATATGTTTTATTTGAAACCAAAACCAAATGAATAGATTTATTGTTTGTTATCTTCTTATTATTTTAGTGATATTAATGTCATTGGTCAATAGGAGGCCTCTATGAGTAAATGGACAAAATTTGCCTTACACTAAAAATATAATAAACGTAATTATGCAAAGAAAATCATAAATAGTAATGAACAATTATGAAAACTTTAGTGTGAAATGTTTTTTCTCTAAATAAATAGCTATATGCTAAAAGTATTATTGTTTGTGGTTAAGAGAAGAAAAATACCATTCAAATATGTAAAGACAAAATAAAAGTATATCAAATACAACATATATAACATATATGAAATGTGTTTGCAATTTCTTTAAGAAAATAGATATTTTATTTTTTTGTAAGGGTTATTTTGACTATTTAACATTGTCCTGATAATAATTCTTTATTAAATATATCCTTAACATAATGCTAATATTTACTAACCCTACTAAGGTTACTCTTAAAAAAAGCACGTAAGTGTTAGGTCAATAATTATAAGGTGTGCTTTAGAATACTAATTATGCAATTAACCTTTTATTAATAGTTTTGAATTATTTAAATAAATATATTCTTTTAAAAATAAAATTTGAATAAAATTAATAGTATTTGAAAAGTTAATATATTTAATTTAAACTTTAAACAACATACATCAAGATTTTAAATACACTTTACTTCATTCATCATAAGATATAAACAAAAATTAATCAATTAAACTATTTAATCCAAAATTAAAATTAAATACATTTATTTTCGCTAACTCAGTTTTATTTATATTTTAGAACGAAGTAATATTTCATTTTATATGGAATATTACCCTTAAATTAAATATAAATAAAATTATATTTAAAAATTAATATATTTAGATAAGTAAAAAGAGTATTAAAAAACTGATATATTTTAATTTTTAATTATATGCATTAATTTTTTAAATATTAATTTACTTTGAAAAGTGAAATGACTATGCTAACCCTGAACTACTTTATTAAAACGCAACTATCGAATGTAATGATGGTGTTTTCCATATACTTGTATTTAATTATGGTTCTCTATTTCCCAGTTTTGTTTCTTTTTGGTCTTTGATTAGAGTAGTAGTATTATACAATTCTCTTTGATTATTTCTGACGGGAAAAAGAAAATACTACTCAATATGAATGAAAGAGAGAAGAAACATTGTGATTATGAAGACAAAGAAAAACATGGCATGCTCAACCGAATACTGAAAGTTTATCAACAATTTCATCAATCCACTCATTACCCTTTTTATTTTAACAAAAAAAGGTGGCAAGATTCCCTTCTTCATGTCCACATCCACCACCATAGTATTATACACAAAAATTGATAATTTTCATACCATATATGCCCCCACATTATCACATGTTTGGCCCTATATGGATCCCACCTACTACTTTCACATGTCATAGGGTCCTTCCTTTGCAAAGGGGCAAATAAGGAAAGAGGGACCAAAATAATATTTCCCAATTTATATAAGCACTTCTCTTTGTGATGTAGCGATTACAATTGAAAATGACACACTAGGCTACTCTTGATGGCTATGGGTGGTCACCAAAGTGAAAATCTTCGGAAAAAAACAAAATAACTAAATAAATACAAATTTGTTTTTACATTTTTAACTCAAATAATAAATATCAATATTTTTATATTTAATATTGTATTTTATATTTGAGATACAATTGTGTTAAATAATAAATATCAATATTTTTATATTTAATATTGTATTTTATATTTGAGATACAATTGTGTGTGAAGCTTGTAAAATGGAGTTGAAATGTGATTGACAATGATGTGACATAATTGTCTAGACATTATTTTTATATAAATTTTATTGTAAGATAGATAATTCATTTTGGCAAGGGGCAGAGCCAAGATTTCTTGTTAATGTAATTTTATATAAAGCAGAAGTTATTACCTAGTTCAATAATTACATTTATAAGAAATTATATTATAGTGTATATGTGCTTGTGTCTTTTTCTCTAGAAGTAAAAAATAAAAAGTATATATTACAATATTTGTGAAGAAAAAATTACAAGAAAAAAAATATATCAAGAGATGTTGAAAGAAAATGAATCTGTGGATATTTAAATTCATGAGTGGATATGTTTTAATCAAATTAATGTATATTGAGCAATCAAATATATTAATTTCAATTTAATAAAAAATATATTCTTTTTTCAACAAAAGAAAAATATATATTCTTTGATTTTAAATATAAAAAAAAGTTTAGTTGATAAAAATTTATTTAATTTAAAATTTAGATCAAATACACATTGATTTTTATTGATTAACTTTTCTTTTATATTTAGAATCAGAATAATCTTGAATTTGAATGAGATTGACCCAAAAAATTATGTAGTAAAAAAATTAATGTTGAAATTATAATTGAAAAAGAAATTTACTACATCCATATGATAGAAGAATTGTGGCCAAGTTCTAAAAATATATAAGAAAATTGAAGAACAAAAGAGGAAGAAATTAGACCTTTAAAGTCGCTTCATGTTTGATACTACTTTGAACTTTTCTTATGATGAGGAAACGGACAAGATTCAAGGAGATGATGAACTTGGAAGATAAATTTTGTGGAACATATTTAATAGAAATAACAAAACCGTGAATTTGTTAAAGAAATTATTTTATAATTCACTCTTTTTTTAATATATTTATTCAATACAGAGAATACAACAAGGAATTTAGCTTCGAGGACGGTAGTGAATTGTGATAGAAGAAGGTATTTGATCCATAGCTTTTAGTTCTACAATGGGGAGTATTTACACACACTTCGATGATTAAGTAAGAATTTGATCAAAAATTAGAAATTTAAGAGTTAGAATTTATGTGTATCCTTATGATCACAAAGGTCCTCATTATATACTAAATTCATCTAGTGTGTTCATTAGAGGGAAAAACTCATGATCTTAGAATCACCCTATGAAGTTATATGTTTGCCCTTCTAATTAGAAAATAATGCATGTCATCTAGTAGTCGTAATCACGATACAACTGCCATCAAATAGCTTAGAATGAGAGTACAAGTTATCGTGTTCATTATCACATGATTTCTGTTTTGTTCATCTAGTGACTAAGATTGGAAGTCTAGATAAGTTACAATAGATAGTGACTCTAAATTCTATTATTGGTAGCGACTTGTGCAAATTTTGAAAAAGCTTCTGTAATATCATTTAATTGGATCAGATCGATCCAAAATCACTTATTCATTTGTTGGTTTTGGACTAAGATACTCAAAATTTGACTTAGAATAATATTATTAAAGATCACGGGACGGGATTGGTTCACTTAATAAAAAAATTAAACATTATAAAACATATGAGAGAATTTTAAATTTTTATTTTATATTGAAAAAATTTAGAATTAACGATATTGAAAACTCTTTTTAACTTAAAAAATCAAAATATCTATAATTTAATAGACGAAATTAAATGAGAAAAAAATTAAGAAAAAAATCTTATGAAACCAAAATAAAATCTAAACATACTACCTTCCTTCGTCCAACACTTTTTGTTTTTGTCATTGTTACTAATAAAAATAAAAAGTTAATTTAATGTATCTATTTTATGTGTTACGTTTGTAATATGTCCTTTATACATCAATATATTCAATTTTATAAAATAGTAGAATTAATAAGAGTTTTGCATCTAATAAATTGAAATTTAACTTATATTCAGAGAATGTTTTTCAATTAATGTTTATAATTAAAGAATAGTAATTTAATATAAAAAAATTAAAGGAAAAAAAAGTTAATTTAACCTATACTTCCTATGCCCTATTTATAAGAGAGAAAAAAAAGTAGTGATCAATACTCATTTTTTTATAATTATTTTTATATATACTTTTATACAATATATTTAATATCTAATAATAATATTAAAGAATAATAACATTAAAAAAGATAAATATCTTAAATAATAATAAAAAAAATAGTTTAAATAATATATTTTTTAAAAGTTACAATTTATATTATTTATAAAATCAAAAGATTTGTTCAAAAATTATCTTATAGTAATTAAGAGATTGGGTAAATTTTTAAAGGCTATAAAGTGCTTTAAGAAATCAAAAAAATGAAAAAAGATTGAGGAAACACAAAACCAAGGCAAAGTGAAATACCACAAATTGGGGTGTTGGGAGACAAGAAAGTCGCTTTTTAATTTTGGTGAAGGCAAGTGGGTCCCAAGTAATCGTTTTGTAAAGGGATAATGGTGTCTTTAAGTATTAGCATTAAGAATGATGGTATTTATCATATTTAAAAATAAAAAAGAAAAAGAAAATGGTGTCACTTTTTGATGTGACAGTGTGTTTACATGCGTGTAGATGACACCTTTAGAATGGTGATTTAATTTTTATTTTTTTGAATTGAATACTTACATCGAAGTGAATTACTTTTTTTTTATATACATAAATGGAATTAATTACTCACTCTTACTAAAATATTATTAGTATAATTAATATTTTATTATGTAATACGATTAAATTATTTTATATATATATATATAGATGTATTTAATATAATTTTTTTATATTTTAAAATAAATTAATTGTATTAATTAAAATTATGTTTGAAAATAATAATAATAATAATAATAATAAATACATTTAATAAATTGAAGAAGTTTATATTTAAGAACAAATTTTGTTCCAATAAATGCTTATGAATAGGGAGGAAAGGAGTATAAACGAAACTAAATCAAATTATACATATATTAAAAACATGTAGTATAATATTTTAATCAACATGGTCTCAATATAAATTTAAATCTATTGCTTAAATTATGCTCCATAATCAATAAATTATATCGTTAGAAATAAATAAAAAATGAAGAATATTTTAATAACAGTTATTGAGTAGAAAATGAGTTATACACTTTTTCTTATATTTTGTTTTATATAATATAGTATAATTTTATTTAATTCTTGAACGAGTACTACAAATTTTCATTAAATAAATTTTACGTTTGTAATAACTTGATCTCAAAATGATTATTTCAATTTTACATAGGTTAAAACAAATAATAAATAAAATAAAGATAATAATGATAGTACCAATTGTCTTTATTAACCATTGGTGAATTGCAATTACCATAAACCATAGTCGAGAATAGTGGTGGACAAAATCCGATCAAGTCCATCAATTTGTCCCGATTTATTAGGCTTGTATCGAGTCTGACATGTTCCAAAAAAAAAATAGAGACAAAAATAGTAGTAGAAGTAGGGACGGAGTTTGGATTATTCTTCCTGTTCTTAATTGTTTTATGAACAATGAATTATTTTATGTTATTATTATTAATTTCACTACATACCAGAAAAAAAAAACCTAAATCTAACCTCACTCCACACTTATAGTTTAGTGTCGAATAAGAAAATAGTTTTATTGCAAAATATTCTTTGACCATCAACCTTTTTATTAAGATCGGATGGGTGAATTTTTAGTTATATAGTTCATGTGTGATATATTTTGACATCATTTGAAGTAGTTAACAAAATACTTAATTGATATATATTGTTAGTGTAAATTTTTTTTACACATTTAGGTAATCACAACATGTTAGATCATTAAAAATGTTTAACTTTTATCGTAGTTACCTCTAAAATTATGTCTATGAATTACTGTGATATGCTGACAATGTAAAATTTTATACACTAACAATGCATAACGATTAAATTTTTTAACAAATCCTTGTGAAAGCAATAACTCAACTAATCATTTTATGGTATTTGTATAAGTAGTTTATATTTTATTATTGCTTAATAAAGTGGTTCCTTTTTTTTCCCTTATGAAATGACATGTTATATGAGTTGAGTTACTTCTTGGTAAATTATTATTTTTTAAATTTTTATATGTATTATTATTAAGAGACTTGTCTTGGATTAACTTGGTTTGGTTTTTGAATTGTCTCATCCTTCTTGATCACATATCTTATCAAAATCTATTGGATTTAGGATAGGTCTAAGTTTAAAAATTATCCCGACTTAATTTTAAGACCACGTAAGAGACATATTAAATTTGGCATAACTCGTCAACTGTACTCCTCTAGTCAGAATAATAAATTGTAAGTGATGTTCAAAGTATTAACTTAAATGTACAATTAAAAAAAATCAAAATTATAGTGAAAAATAGAGTGACAATCATTTTGTAATAAATTCTTATTCTAAACGTGACAATTATGGTGAGACGGAGAAAATATATAACTTGACTTTTTATATTCCAAGAGTACTATTAATAAGAGGTATGTTCGAAATAATGTTTATATTTAAAGATTTTTTTATGTTCCTTTCAAAAGTGCTTATAACTAGGGACATATTTAGTAATACAAACACAAACATTTATCTACGTCTCATATAAAGTGTGTCGTTTGCAATGCTTGTTTTTTAAGCACTAATTACTTTTTTCCATTGACATAAACTTATTTATTATTTCTCAACTTATATAACTATTTCACTAATTATTATTAATAAGACTGTTATAATAAAAGAACTTATGTTATCATTAATTAAACTAATAATTTTCTCAAGGTCTACTACATTTGTAACAAAATATAAGCAAGTTAAAAAGTACGTGTATCTGAACACATGGATTATCATTCACTCCTTAATATTAGGCATGTGGAAAGTGGAGCTAGACAACGGGTCAAATAGGGCAGGTTCAAGCCCAAAAATACAAATCAGACCAAATAGTGGTTGATAAACATAGGCTCAATTTCGCCCAATACAGAGAGCATGTTTTGCGGGTACAATGGATCACATGTTAAATGGATGGTTACAAATCGGATTGAATCGTTTTTTAGGTCCTTCAATTTTTTTGGCCCAATAACATACTTATAAAAATTAGTCAATCTTTGAATTCCAACCTAAAAAATTAGTCAAGCAAAAATTAGTATTCACTAATCATTGTGAAAATATACAATGCTGAATTCAAACTTAAAACTAATTTGTGCTGTAGGAAAAATAATTCAACACCTTTGTTGCAATCAACATTAATAAATTCAGACTTGATAATGCAAAATTTTACTTTAGTTTAGTTTCATGTATAATAGCCTTGTTTCAATAAAAAATAATGCAATCAACATGATTATCAACCATTTTGAATCAACAATAAAGTCAAACTATGAAATCAAGTTGACATACCCAAATATGTTGATCAAAATAATATAAACTACTGCTACTAACTTACATAATATTAAATAAAGATTTAACACCCAACAATCTACAAGAATTCCAGCAACTTAGAGAATCAATATTCATGCTTAATACTTTGATTTTATTAAAAATAAAATTCTAATAGTTCACAATTTACTTAAAATAAAATGTACATACATATGATAAATTTTTTGTTCTTCTATGACTTGAAGAAGAAATCAATCTTGGAATATCATGCACTAGCTATTGGAAATAGAAGGATAATTATATAAGAATAAAAAGTTACACTTGTGTGCTTGTGTATAGCAAAAATACTAATATATGTTAACAAATATCTACAACAGGAAAATTAGATTACTAATCGAGTAACAATTGTAATTGTGGTTACTAACAATTATTGGCATTTAACAATTTTGGTTACATGTAGTTTTGGTCCGTTCATAATTGCAATAATTTGACTTAAATTGATAAAATTGAACAAATAAAAAAAAAAGATATAACAATAATAACTTACCAAACATAAAAACATTTTATACCATTCCCAAAAACCTATATTGATACTCTCATATAGCCCAAAGTCAATATTTGAGTTAAATTTGTGTGACTTCAAAATATCCAAAAAAAGTCAAGATCTAAAAAGTTTGGCAAAGTTAGGTAGTACTAATAATTTTATTCAACCACAACTAGGTGGTTGTGATGATGAGTCACATGTAGTTTCATTTCCTATTGATATTCCTTGAAACTCTGAAATAATTAACAAAATAATAAACAATAGATTATATCAGGAACACATAGATATATTAGGAAGTTCAAATTGTTAAAAGATACATAAATAATTTTACCTTTTATAATTTCTTCAAAAAGATCAACATCTTCACTAAGATTAAGTCTTTGAAATAAGTGAGTGAAGGTTCTAACCAATTATGAGTGCAAATTAGTCTTTCATCCATTTTTGGATTTAGAAAGCTTCGAAAGGTCTCAATGACTCTCCCACTAGTGCTGAAAGCACATTTTCAAAAGCAACTATAGACACTGATGTGGCCAAAATATCTTTGGCTATAACAGATAAGATTGGATATTGAGTTGCATTATGTTTCCACCAAGCAAGAATATCAAACTTTTCACTCATTTTCACACACTTACTATAATAATATCCCTCAAGCATATTTTGTTGGTCAATGGAGTATTTCTCTTTCAAATGGTCTTCAAAAGCTTGTGCTCTGGTCATATGTGAAATATGGGCAGCAGCAACAGATGTTTCATCATGGGGTAAATTATTTTTTTGTCTTTGACCTTTTTATATCAATTGTACATTTTAGTTAAATTTTCTTTAATTAACGTGATCAATTTAGTTGCATACATATCCAAAAAGCACCACTAAACATATCTCAACCTATATCGTGGATAAAAAATTACTCCAAAATACAACAACTTATTAATATTTGTAATATTACCCCAGTACTTATCATACATTGCTCACATATCCCCAACCACACTTGCAAAAGTGGTGTTCACATTTAAAGAGGAATTTTGCTGCTCATAATAGATAGCAGACAATTAGTGAAAAGCTGCATGTATACTCTCATGTTGTGAGGAGGAAAACACTCTAATTACCTCATAAAATAACTTCAAAAAGTTACAAATGTCCTAGTTTTATCCAAGTAAGAACTAGTTAGATGAGAAACTTCTCCAAAGAAATCCTTATAACTTGACTCCTCAACCTCAAACTTCCCAAATGCTACTTGAAACTTCTCCACAACCTCAAGCATCAAGTAGGTCGAGTTCCAACGAGTTGAAACGTCAAGAGATTCCAACTTTTTACAAGATATTCCAGAAAATTGAATACATTCCCTAAACTTGACAACCCTATGAAGTGACGATTTTACAAATATAACAACATTTATAATGTTAGAGGTTGCCAAAAAAAATTCTTTCAAGCCATCAATTACAACTAAGTTCAGAATATGAGCAACACACCTCATGTGGAAGTGTTCCCCATCCCCAATCAAACCATCCATACTTTTTTTAATTTTTTTTTCTAAAAAAAATCAATAGATATAATGTTGGATGATGCATTATCAACGGTTATAGTTGATACATTCTGAATCCTCAAATTCCTTAAACCTTATGATTTGGGATTAATGTGAAAGTAATTATCCTTTTTTGATAACTCCAATCATTATCACCAAAGTGTGCCGTAAGGGTCAAGTAGTTAAGATTTTGGATTGAAGTCCAACAATCTATTGTAAGAGCTACTCTGTTGCAATCAGACTTAAAAAAAGCTTTCAACCTTACTTTTACCTCAAAAGACAACTAAAAACTATCTCGAGCTACATTTCTCCTAAATGATATTGTAAATTGTGGTTGCAATATTGTCAAAAAATATTTAAATCATTCACCTTTCACGAACATGAATGGTTGTTCATCCAAAACCACAAAAATAGACAATGCCCTACAACAAGCTTGAAGGTTAAATTTACTACTTGATGAAACCAAACTAGACCTTTCTACAATAGGAAATATAATAATGGTTTGGGTGGATTCATCATATACAACATGTTTTTGGGCATATTTAGTAAGGTAGTAGTTGAGGTTGGAGGTGTCGTGACTTCGAGATTCATACAAGTATGTTTTGTGGCAATATTTACATGCGACATATTGAAGTATGCATTACAAATAAATAGAAGTATGCATTAAGAAAAATTGAAGCATTACAAATAAATATGAGCATGTACTGAAAAACTAAAGGACTAATTATATTTAGAACAAAGAAGCATACTCTTACAAGAATAAAATTAAACGTGCAAGGAAATTAAAAAGAATCCATAAAAAAGAAGCAAATTTTTGAAGAAAAAGCATAAAAATCAAACACAAGTTAAAATGAAAGCATACACTTGAAATAAAGAATTAGAAACTTTAAACACATCTTAAAAAGAAAAATACAATTTAAAACAAGAGCATTCATTTATAAGCATTAAAATATAGTATACATTTGAAAGATATGTAAACATGAAATAGAAGCATATAAAAGATATATTTCCCAAGAATATATTTTCAAAACATAAGCATATATGAAAAAAAATTGAAGTACCAGTTACATCTAGAAAAAAAAAACATATTTTTACAAATTAAAAATAAATCGTATAAGAAAGTTAAAAGAAATGCAAACAAAGAGAACAAATATTTGAAGAAAAAACATAAACATCAAACACAAGTTAAAAATAAAATATACATCTGAATTAAAGAAACATATACTTCAAACCTAATTTAAAATGAACACATACATTTATAAACATCAAAGTATAGCATATTTTTTAGAGATATGTATATACATTAAAGAGAAAAAGAATATAAAAGATATATAAGCACCAAACTAAAGAAAAAATATAAACACAAACTTACAGTACTTTTGCTCTACAACCACCCCTTTGTTTGCTACTCTTACTAGCTCGTTAATCCATCTTTCATAGCCACAAGTCAAGAACAATGGTTAGAAATCATTAATTATCATTATGTAGAGAAAATATTATAACAAAAAGTAAACTAATAAATATTATAACATAAACATAATCTAAATAAAAGAATATTACCTTGCATATATGAAAACCAATAAATAGAATAAATGAAACAAAAAACAAATCTAAAAAATAATAAAAATAAATAAATTTAAAAATATACTTTATCTCTCAAATCTGGAAAATGCAGAGATAAAAATCTATTTTAAGTTATATAAATAAAAATCAATAGATAAAAAAAAGTAAAAAATATTTATAAATTTTTCACAACAATCCAAAAGCATCAAGTTGGATAAGAAGATTTATAACAAAGATAAAAATAAACGACATGAAAACAAACCCTAATCATGCAAGAAAACAACATGCAAGAAAAAAAATCCTAAATCAACAAATTTAAAACAACATTGATGAAAAAATAAAAAAAATTAAACAAGAGATTGAAAAGTTTAGAACGTGAAATGAGAGGGTTGAGAAAGAAGGGATGTTGGTCGCCGTTGGCCTTCGTTGGTCTCCGTTGAGACTTAAGAGGAATAGGGTTAGTTTTTGTGAGTGTTGAGTTTTGTGTGTGCGATTGTGTGAGAGTGAAGAGAAAACGAGGAGATGATATGATGAAATTAGGGTTGTGGGATTGTGTGTAAGTGTTGAAATTAGGATTGAGTTGAAGCGAATTGGACTTGAAAATGTATCATATCCAACAACAAAAATTATAAGACCACATTACTAAAATTCGTTACTAAAATTCGCACCGCACCTACCCTATGTATATAACGCCACATTGAGATTGTTTCACTCATGAATACCTTCGTATTTTTATCTATACTCTCATAATTTTTTTTAAAATGTCAACTATATCCTTAATTTTTTATTGTACAATTTTATCAATTCAAAAATTTACTTTTTCAACATTTCGGAATCCTGGAGAAAATGTTTTTTGATAGGTAAATTTTTTTTGGAAGTTATCAGATAACATTTTAAAAGATTTTTTATATAGAGAGATTTTCCAAAAAACTTTGAGATGAGAAAAAAAAATTGAAAAAAATTGAATAATCAGAAAATTTGCTTGGCTTGGACTAAACATGCAGTGTGTGCAACATTCAAACTATTGGACTATTTTCAACGCACCATAACTTTGTGGTTTAAGTACAATATCACATCTATGTTTATATAGGATACACCAAAGGATTTTTATACTCAACAACAGATCACTAAAGCTGTAGGGAAAAAAATACTCAAGCTGCATTTCATATGTACAAATTTAAATGAGATACATTTGTGCTTGGATCCTACCACATCAACAACATTTATGACTTGTCCTCACAATGTAGTTGTCCTCTTTGTATGATATTCTTTTAGGTATAATAAGTATATAATCATATGTTATATGGTTTATGTATGACTTTAATCAAGACAATTTCTTACTTCTTTTGTTTATAAGGATTTTACAAATCTAGACTATATAAACTTTTAGAGTTAAAAACTAAATTCAATTTAGTAGATAAAATTGATGTGTGCCATAAAAATGATATGATCATACTATATATTTAAAATTATTTTGATTGTCTTTATAATTATAATCTCCTTAAATATAATTTTTAAAAGAATTGGAAAGTGGAACAACCTTTTTATTTCTTTAAAAAATTCATTTAGTTGCTAAGAAAGATACAATCATTTTTTCACAATAATAATCCTAACGGTACTTTTTATAAGGATATTTTTAAGAATAACAATTCATATCACCAATTATTTAGAGAGACATAACATGTTCTCTAAATGCGACCTTTATTTTCATTAAAAAATTAAATAATTTAAAATAAACATTGATGATAAGTTTTGTCTAATAACAGTCATTAGGAGTGGTTATTTGATCCAATTATCCATCCTTCATCCAATTCACCCACTACGTAATATAAAATTTAATGAATTGGGTTTATTCTATCCATTTCAAAACATAGATAGAACCAATCCATCTATTTTTTTTAAAAAAATTAAATGGATCACATATTTTATTTAATACAGTCCAATGAATTATATTTTTTAAATGAAAAAAACATATAATTTTAGGAAAATTTAATATTTCAAAAAAAAAAATTATTATAAAACTATTTCAAAAATAGTTTTTTTAATTATTTTAAAATTCTAAAAAATAGTTTTATTTATTTAAAAAAAAACTGATTTAAAATTTTCTATTTTCAAAACTGTTTTAGAAAAATCAAAATTTTTAATTATTATATTTAATACTAATATATTTATTATATTTATAAAACAGAATTTTAAGTCTTTTTCATTATTAAAAAAAATTAGTTTATAAATTATTAATTTAAATAGGGTGGTGGTTGTGTGTCGCCGGAGCACTGTTGCTGCAATGGTCACCGGAATGCCTTCTTTGGCCACTATCCCTATTATTTCATTATTAATTAATAAATTAATTGTTAGAATCAAGATGATTTGAAGAACAATTCATTATCTTGTTTTGATGATAACAAAATGTATTTTGTGGGAATAATTTAATTCACTAATGTTCTAATTGAGTGTACAAAAATTAGAACAAAGATCAAAGAAAACAAAATAATCAAAAGAAATGCGCTCTCTTGTGCGCGCCCTCCACTGACTTTGAAATGCTCACTCTAAAACACTTATTCTGAAGAGAATGCAACATGTTATAATAAGCTACCTCTAACAAAGTTGCGAGTTGTATATTACTCTAATTTGCAACATGACAAAGTTGCCTCGCCACTAATTCAAGACAAGCAGATGATTGTTGAAGTAAAAATATCAATTATAAGGAAGGGGAGTTTGAATTATAATTGTCCCTTTTAAAAAATTCTACTTTAAAAATAAGATCTCAGGTTAAGATTGATCTTTACAGTGATGAAGATCATCAATCTTTACTTTGTAGAAGATCAATCTTAACTTTGTAGAAGATCAATCTTTAAAAACAGCAAGATCAATTTTACCAAAATGAAATCTGATTGTAAAGCATAAAATAAATAGAGATAGAGAGATCACACAAGGATATATCCTGGTTCACCCAATCTGGGTTACGTCCAATCCTCACAACCGTGAGATTTTTCACTAAGTGTTCAAACCAAAATCGTTCTTGGTTTTCATAGATCAATCTTGATCATTACACAATTCCTACCCTTCTACCTAGAAAGGATTTCTTCAATTCTACCTTACTGTTTTGGATGTTTTGGAAAGGCTTTAACAAGTTACCTTTCAAAACATGAAAGGATTTTTCCAATTTACTCAAGATTTGACAAAACAACCTTGAATTACAAAGTGATGGATTTGAGACTATTTAGAATCTTGATATTTACTCAACTCTTGTTTGAGAAATATATTATGTAAATAGACCTCAGTTGTAAATGATTACAACACAAAGATGAAAACAAAACAGCAAGCTATAAGAAAAAAGATTGAGGCACTTTGAGTATGATTGAAAAGATTGATCTTTTGCTTGGTGCCGATTGTTTTGTTTTGTTCTTCAGTTTGCAGCTGCATTTATAGACTCTAAGAAGGCTTAGGACAGCTAATATGGTCGTTGGAAAAGGACCAGATGTCATGAAAGATTTGTTGGAAATTCTATCATAACTTAAGATTGATCTGTTGCATCAAAAGATTGATCAAGGATTGATCTTTTGGTCTGTTATGAAAACAGCTTGTTCCCTATGCATCGTGCCAGTATGTCAGCCTTGAGTACATGCTTTTCTGTCATGTGTGCAGGCTTTAGAATAGTTCAAATCAGTAGTGTATTTCACTACTTGTAGCCTTGATCCAGGATTGATCTTTTGGTCTGTTATGAAAACAACTTATTCCCTATGCATCGTGCCAGTATGTCAACCTTGAGTACATGCTTTTCTATCATGTGTGCAGGCTTTAGAATAGTTCAAATCAGTAGTGTACTTCACTACTTGTAGCCTTGTACTTGCACTTGCTTTATATGAAGAATGATCTTTGTATTACGCCTTTATTGAAGCATAACTTGATTCTTCAAATTTTGAAATGAGTGTGACTTTTATTGTTCTTTTGCTGATCTATTATGTGAGTATAAGCTGAATGTGGCTTCCAGGATTGATCAAATTATGTGGAGATTGAATAACTTAAGATTGATCTGTTGCATCAAAAGATTGATCCAGGATTGATCTGTTGCATCAAAAGATTGATCTAGGATTGATCTGATGCATCATAAGATTAATCTGCTGCATCAAAAGATTGATCTGCTGCATCAAAAGATTGATCCAGGATTGATCTGCTGCATCATAAGATTGATCTGCTGCATCAAAAGATTGATCCAGGATTGATCTGCTGCATCAAAAGATTGATCCATAGTTGATCTGCTGTATCAAAAGATTGATCCATGATTGATCTACTGGTTTGTGATGTTTGATACCTATCTTGTTTTAACACACTCAAATGCACATGTTAAATACCAAAACACTTACAATCATAATTAGAATTTTTAATTAACTTTTTATTTGTTTTCATCAAAACATTAAATTGAGATTTTGTCTCAACAATCTCCCCTTTTTGATGATGACAAACATGTTAATTTAGATTTTAATTTTGATTTTAATTTTAATCATAGAGAGCTTTAAAAGCTCCCCCTCAAAATATGCTTCAGATTTTTGAACCAACATAAAATCTAAAATAATTCTCCCCCTTTGTCAACACAAAAAGGTTGGGGAATACAAAGGATAAAAAACAATGAATAGACTCCAATTTTAAGAAAAATAACATTTTCTGAAAACTCCCCCTAAATATTATAGAATTAATATCCCTTTTAAAAAATTAGAATACAAGGAAAATGCCACTATGTTCTTTGTCATCTTTCACAAAAGACAACATTTTAATTTTGAACATGATAATAAGCGCATACATGGAAGCGAAATAAGATGATACACGTACCTTTGATTTGTTAATGTTTCAAAGGGTTAAAGACACTCCAAATTTTTGTAATGAGATGAGGCATCATACTTTTCTATTTATGTGTATTGAGCATGCCTTGTCTATGTATTAATGTTCTTTCTTGATTATTGGATGACGTTCCTGCATCACAAGTTAGTAATGATTTTGGTACCCATATTTGTTTGGGTCCTTGGGAGTTAGCCTTGAAATATGGTTTTATATTGTTAAATGATTTCTTAGA
Source organism: Cicer judaicum (assembly GCA_037974835.1). NCBI lineage: Eukaryota > Viridiplantae > Streptophyta > Magnoliopsida > Fabales > Fabaceae > Cicer > Cicer judaicum. Next base: position 4,214,562 of record JBBPBS010000361.1, read on the forward strand.
ATGATCAATCTTAGACTGAGAAGAACCTCTTTTTGAAAATGGTTTAAAAGACTGAATGTTGGCTGTTTCTGATAAGCCTTTAGATTGATCTAAAGATCGTTCTTTTAGTTTCTTAGAAATTTTTTTTTCTGTCAAATGATTTTCTGGTTTAAGGTTTCTTCTGTTCCTGTTTTTTATATCCCTTTTTCTAAAGTAACATGCAAATTCTAAATGTCTAATTTTGTTACAATATGAACATTTGATTTTGCATTTTTCTTCTCTTAATTCAGGAACAAAGAAAGTTTCATACATTTTGGTTTTTTGAGTTTTGTCAAAACCAAGCTCACTTTTATCACAAATCCCTACTTGAGATCCCATTATTTTCTGAAATGTCTTAGTTGCTTTAATAAAGTTTTTCAAATCATTTTTAAGAGTTTCAACTTCAGCCTTAAGAAGATCATTCTTTATCTGTAAAGATTGATCTTGTCTTTTGAGAAGATCGTTCTTTGTCTGTACAGATTGATCTTGACTTTATGGTTTTTTTGTTTCTAGATTTGTAAAGTTGGAATCCTTCAAATTTTGAATGATTTCTTTGAGTTTATCATTTATGACCTGAATTTTCTCTTTCTCTTCTTTTTCCTTGTGAAATTTTTCTTTAAAAGAACTACACTTTTGAATGAGAAAATTTGAATCATTTAGCAAATTGTCAAATTCAGTTTCCATTTGTTTACATACAAGACATGGTTCAGAATTTTTTACTTTTGCATCTTCAATGTTTGCCATGAAACACAGTTTTGCTTCTTTAGGTTCATATGTTTCTGATTCATCAGAATCATCCCAGGTTGCCATCATTGACTTCTTTTTGAAGGGAAATTTCTTTGGTACCTTTTTGTTTAATGGACATTCAGTTTTGTAATGTCCTTGTTTGTTGCAGCCAAAACAAATGATTTTGCTTTTATCTATTTCAGTTTTGAATTCCTTTTTATCTAGAAATCCCTTTTTGATTTGATCCCTTCTTATCAACATTCTTTGTACCTTTCTTGTAAGACGAACTATCTCTTTATCAACATCTTCTTGTTCAATTTCTTCTGAGTCCTCATTTGTTTGTAATGATGTACTTTCTTGAGATGCTTTCAAAGCTATTGCTTTGGCCTTTTTGATTGGTTTGTCTTCTTGTAGCAACACTTCATGTGCTCGTAATGTTCCAATCAGTTCCTCAAGACCGAGTACGTCAAGATTCTTGGCCTGGCTTATGGCTGTCACCATTGGTCTCCATATTATTGGAAGACATCTCATGATCTTTTTTACTCTGTCTTGTACTGAGTATGCTTTCCCTAAAGAGCGCATTTCATTTACAATGGTTGTGAATCTTGAGTACATCTCATCAATGGTTTCTCCTTCATTCATTTCAAAGAGTTCAAACTTTCTTATGCCTATATCAATCCTTGTTTCTTTTACATGGTTTGTTCCTTCGTGATGAGTTTGTAATGTGTCCCATACTTCTTTAGCAGTTTTGCATTCATCAACTCTTTCGCATTCTTCTCTGCTCAAAGCACACGATAAGAATAATTGAGCTTTAGAGTTTATGAGTACCTTATATTTTTCTTCTGTTGTCCAATTTGCTTCCTTTTTTTCAACAGAGGTTGAATCATTTTGGTGGACTCTTGGTATGAAATCTCCATCTGTAATGAAGCGCCACATTCCTGTATCTTGAGATTTCAAAAACAACTGCATTTTTCTTTTCTAGAAATAGTAGTCTATGCCACCAAAATAAGGTGGTCTATATGATGACCCTCTTTCAACAATGTACATATCTTTTGACATTTTTTTTAGATCTTTTCTCTAACACTTGTTAGGTGTTGAACTTTTGAGACCAAGCTCTGATGCCAATTGAAGTAAAAATATCAATTATAAGGAAGGGGGATTTGAATTATAATTGTCCCTTTTAAAAAATTCTACTTTAAAAATAAGATCTCAGGTTAAGATTGATCTTTACAGTGATGAAGATCAATCTTTACTTTGTAGAAGATCAATCTTAACTTTGTAGAAGATTAATCTTTAAAAACAGCAAGATCAATTTTACCAAAATGAAATCAGATTGTAAAGCATAAAATAAATAGAGATAGAGATAGAGAGATCACACAAGGATATATCCTAGTTCACCCAATCTGGGTTACGTCCAGTCCTCACAACCGTGAGATTTTTCACTAAGTGTTCAAACCAAAATCGTTCTTAGTTTTCATGGATCAATCTTGATCTTTACACAATTCCTACCCTTCTACCTAGAAAGGAAAAATAACAATGTTTCAAATTGGTATTTATAAAAGGAACTCTTCATTGAAGAACAAACAAAACTTCATCAAAAAGCTATATAACATACGACAAAAACATTGAAAAACACGCGTAACACATTGAACAACATAAAACAAACTTTGAACAACAACACAGAAATTAAAACAAAATTGTTAATCTAAGTTCAAGCCCTTGTAATTACTCTTATTTGGTATTTAGTGTTAAGTGTGTGAGATTCATATACATATGCTCCCTTAAGAGTTATACATAAATCTAATCAAGACATTATTTTGGTAGCAATATTCTCTGGTGACCGGACTAAGAATAAATAAACTGACTTCACTCGTGCTCTACCTTTTAAGTCAAGTGCATGTTTATCTGGTACAATTTTTTGGCATAAAAAAAAATTCTTCATGTGGTAGCCACCAAAAATGGTTCCATTGTCTTCAACGAGGGAAATGAACGAGGCAGAGCAAAAATGAAAAAAATGAAAAAAATGAAAATGTCGAACTTTATTTGCAGTTTATCTTAAAACTATAGTGATCTTGTCAGACATATGTTGATCATATTTTCTTTTTCTCACTTTCAGATTTGCTCATGTAGTATATATGACCATTGACATCGTTGATCAATTTTTATTTATAGAAAATTATTTGTTGATGATTACGATTGACCAATTCATTGAAAAAATGATATTGGACTCAATATTTTTTTTGTAATTGGTTGCTTAACCCAACGTTAATTTGAGAAGTTGTTTTATCATTCTCTTATTTGAATGTATTTACTATTTCTTATTAGATACATGTATATATGTCTTCATTATTTTTAAAATCACAAGAATTCCTTCAAAAAATAGTGTTGATATTCCTTCCAAAAACACATAGTTGGTATTTCTTTAAAAGAAAAAGTGACTATTCATGTGTTATTCACTACTGCTGTTTAATTCAATGAAGAAATGATTACTATTGGAGAACAAAAATTCATTTTTCTTGATCTGAATCTACATCATGAATGTAATGTCTTTTAAATGGCCTTATTGTTGAGATGTGATGCTTAACTCAATGCAATAATTAAATGGGTAGTTTGAATCTTTTATGCAACAGTTTAAAATATATGTCTCATAAAGAATATACTATCTAATTTTATTTACAAAATATTCTATAAAAAAATACGTCCAGGACAATAAAAAATAATATAAAATATTAGTCATATATATATATATATATATATATATATATATATATATATATATATATATATTAATTCTATTTTAACTAATGTAACAATTAATTAACTAGTCATTTATATTATATTAATGCATTTATATTCTTTTTAGATATTGATAGCTCCATCATTTCACCATTATACATTAGCTTAGCATTGACCACCAAATATTTGTCTAAATCCAAATAAACAATGCATAATTAAAATTTTAAATTTAATCGTTGTTCATGGCCTATGACCATCAAACTAGAATTGGCCTCACCCAACAACATGCATTACTTCAGAGATATTTGTTCTCAATTATGTGAGTTTATCCATTCAATTAATTTTCATTTGTATGTATGATTTTGTGTGTTGATGTTAACTATTGACTATTATTTTTCTTTTCATATATATGACTAGGTTAAAAATATAGAGCCAAATATTAACATTATTTGGCTAGATTTATATAGCAATGATGATCAATTCTGGAAAAGAGAGTAGAATAAATGAGTGTGTTCGACATTCAAAATATTGGACTATTTTCAACACACCATGACATTGTGGTTTAAATATAATATCACATCTATGTTTAAAGAATGTATACTTAAAATTTCAAATTTATTCGCTGTTCATGGCCTATGGCCATCAAACTAGAATTGGCCTCACCCAACAACATGCATTACTTCAAAGATATTTGTTGTCAATGATGTGAATTTATCCATTCAATTAATTTTCATTTGTATGATTTTGTGTGTTGATGTTAACTATTGACTATTATTTTTCTTTTCATATGACTAGGTTAAAAATATAGAGCCAAATCTTAACATTGTTTGGCCAGATTTATATGGCAATGATGATCAATTCTGGAAAAGAGAGTGGAATAAACGAGTGTGTTCAACATTTAAAATATTGAACAATTTTCAACACACTATGACATTGTGGTTTAAATATAATATCACATCTATGTTTATATATAATGATGTCACACTAGAGGTTTTATTTATAGTCAAGCGACAAATCACTAAGGCTATAGAAAAAAAAAAAGACTGAAGCTGCACCCCATATTGCTTGTATTGATACAAATTTAAATAAGATACATTTGTGTTTGGATCCTACAACAGCAACAACATTTATGTCTTGTCCTGTACAACATAGTTGTCCTCTTGGCATGATATACTAGGTATAGTAAGTATAATAATATATGCTATATGATTTATGTATGACTTCAGTTAAGAAAATATCCAATTTCTTTTGCGTATAATATTTTTAGGATTTTATATGAGTTTATTCGTTCTATACAAATTTAGGTTATATCAACTTTTAGAGTTAAAAATTTAATTCAACTTAGTCGGTAAAATTGATGTGTGCCATGGGAACGATGGGATCGTACTATATATGTAGAATTACTTTGATTGTCTTTATTATCATAATCTCATTGAATATAATTTTTAAAAAAATTAGAAGGCGGAACAACTTTTTTATTTCTTTTAAAAAATCTTTTAGTTGCTAGAAAAGATGAACTCACTTTTCATAATAATAATCCTAATGGTACTTCTCATAAGGATACTTTTAAGAATAACAATCCATATCACCAATTATTTAGAGATAATAACATGTTCTCTAAATGCACATATTATCATGACCTTTATTTTTATTAAAAATTTAAATAATTTAAACAAAATATCAAACAATACTTTCATCAAAATGACAAACATCGATGATAAATCTTGTCCAATAATAGTCATTAGGGGTGATAATTTGATCTAATTATCCATCATTCATCCAATCCAATCCAATCTATTCACTATATAATATAAACTTTAATGGATTGAGTCTATTATATCCATTTAAAAACAAAGATAGATCCAATCCATCTATTTTTTTAAAAATTAATTGGATCGCATATTTTATTTTATACAATCCAATGAAGTACAAAGTTGTGAGTTGTATATGACTCTAATATGCAACATGACAAAGTTGTCTCGCCACTAATTCAAGACAAGTAGATGATTGCCTCTGCCTCTAACATCAACATCATATCATCTAAATTTGATTATCAAACTCTAGTAAAACTATGGCTCCGATTCTTAGGCTTTAGAGACGACTCTGATAAAAGTAAATAACTCTAAAAACGTCAATGACTTTGAAAAAGTCAATGACTCTGAAAAAGACCAATGCTCTAAAGATATATCATTTGTAATGTTCTAAAAAATTTGAACAAATTCTGATAAAGGTCATTGCTCCAAGCCATGTTCCCTATGTTTTAAACCTGGAAGATTCTAACAAGTTCCCAACCAGCTACTTTTTAGTCTGACATTGAATTGGAAAACATGTTAAGCAGTTCTAGTCTTAAAACTCCATAAAAAATTGATTTGGACAACAATGTATTTGGGGAATTCAAATTCAAAAATCAATTAAAACAAATCAACAACAAGATCAATTGAAACAAGTCAGTGATTCAAACATGAAGAAAATTGAAACAAGGAAACAATTCAAAATTGGAATAAAGCAACGTTTCAAACAAAGAACATTGAAAGAAGAATGGTGAAAAATGACAATGTTTCAAATTGGCATTTATAAAAGGAACTCTCTTCATCGAAGAACAAACAAAACTTCATCAAAAAGTTATATAACATACGACAAAAACATTGAACAACATAAAACAAACTTTGAACAACAACACAAAGAAATTCAAACAAAATTGTTAATCAAATTCAAGCACTTGTAATTATTCTTATTTGGTCATAAGTGTTAAGTTTGTGATATTCGTATACATATGCTCTCTTGATAGTTATACATAAATCAAATCAAGATATTGGGTTGGTAACAATATCCTCTGGTGACCGGACTAAGAAAAATGAAACTAAGAATTTGCTCACGCTCTACATTCTAAGTGTGGTCCATGTGCCTCTGGTGGCCCTAATGGTGCAAGACAATTTTTGGGCATAAAAAAAAAATTCTTCATGTGGTAGCCATAAAAAACTGTTCCATTGTCTACAACGATACACGGGCATAAAAAAATGTGTGGCCCACTTTTTGTTGTTTTAAATACTAGAATTGCCGTTATTTGATACTTTTGTTTCTTTATCTTGTATCTCTCTTAAAACTATAGTGATATTGTGGGGCAAGAGTTGATCGCTAGAGTTTTGTACTAGGCACCCCCTCCCCAATTTTACCTGTCACCCCCCAGCATTTCTTAAAGACTATTATACCCTTCTGTAAAAAAGTATAAAAGTATAAAAAAATTATCATTCTGATTTCACACCCCACCTTCGAAAATTTTAAAAAAAAATGTAGGATTCGAAAGTTAAAAAGTTTCGAAATGCATTTCAGTAAGTTACTCGAAACTTATTATTTTAAAACCTTCGAAATACAATTTCTTTCAAAAAAATACAAATTTTCGAAAATTTGGATAAACACCAAAGTTTCGAAATGGACATTATTCGAAAATTTTGTTGCATTTTAAAATTTTGAAATAAGATAATGCTTCGAATATTTGGCCTTTCATGAAACTTTCGTAAGGTATATTCGAATTTTTAAAATTTTGAAATGAAATTGTGCTTCAAAATTTTGGCTTTTCACAAAAGTTTTGAAATTATCATTCGAATTTTTAATATTTTTGAAAATCAGATTTTGAATATTTACAATAAGTCAAAGTTTCGAATTTTTTTTTAATTTTTTTTTAAATTCAATATTTAGAATATTATTTTTAATTAAATTTGTTACTAATTTTGAAATTAAGTATGAGTAGAGTTGATGTTTCTGCTTCAAAAAATGTTATAGATTTTACAGAAAAATTCACCACTGATCAGGTATTGTTATTACTACTGATGATTCATCACCAATTAAATTTTTATTATAGTGATATAGTTAATGTTTTATTTGAAACGTGTTTTATAGGTATTTTCTTCTCGAGAAGGCGTATTTGAATGGGCAAAAACCATTGGAAGACAAAATGGAATTTTAATTGTTATCATTCAATCAGATAAAGTAACCAGAATTAGGGGAAGAAAAGACAAATTGATTTTGGGATGCGAAAGAGGTGGAAGATATAAATCTGAATCAAAATCATCAGTAACTTGCTCTCATAAGGAAAATTGTCCATTTACTCTCAGATGTGTACCATTAAGTGTCGGTGAAGGATGGAAAATTAGTGTTCGTTGTGGAACACACAATGTAACCGGTCATTCTTATATGGGGCGTTTAAACGAAGAAGAGAGGAAATTTGTCAATGATATGACAAAGTATAAGCTTCCACCCAAATTCATTCTAAATGCTTTGAAAGTGAGAAATGAAACCAATGTCACTATTCCCAGTCAAATATATAAAGCAAGGAGTACTTATCGATCATCATTGAGAGGTTCGTACACATAAATGCAGCATTTGTTGAAGTTAATACAACAAGAAAATTATGTGCGTTGGACAAGAAGACGGGAAAATTTTGATATTTTGAGAGATATTTTTTGGACGCATCCTGATTGTATAAAGTTGTTAAACACATTTCATTTTGTTTTGATATGTGATAGCACATACAAAACAAACAGATATCGGTTACCATTACTTGAAATAGTCGGTGTCACATCTACTAGTTTGACATTTTCAGTTGGGTTTGCTTATTTGGAACAAGAGCAACAAGATAACTTCATCTGAGCATTTGAAAAGGTACGAATGTTGTTCAAATCCGAGTCTTTGATTTCTAAAGTTATTGTGACTGATAGAGATCTTGCCATGATGAATGCGATTAGTGTTGTGTGTCCTACTTCAATACATTTGCTATGTTGTTTTCATATTGAAAAAAATGTTGGGGCAAAATGCAAACAATATGTCAAAAAGGATAGACAAGAAGAAGTAATGAATTTATGGAAAAAAATTGTCTATTCGACTAGTGTGGAAGAGTATAATCATCATTTGCAACACTTTGAGCTATTGTGTGCCGATATTATTTTTTTTTTGTTGATTATGTGAAAGATTCATGGTTAACACCTTACAAAGAAAGGTTTGTCAAGGTTTGGATCAGTAGAGTGATGCATTTGGGGAACACAACATCTAACAGGTATTTTTAAAATATGATTTATGTTGTTTTAGCAAACATGATTTACTAGTTTATGTGATTTGTTTTAATATTTGTTATTTAATTTATTTGTAGAGTTGAGTCTACTCATTGGAGATTGAAAAATATGCTTCAAACTAGTTTTGGTGATTTGTGTAAAAGTTGGGATGCAGTGAATATGATGTTGAAGAACCAAATATGTATCATTCAATCTTCTTTTCAGAAAACCATCAAGGACGTTGAGCACGGGTATAATTCACATAAACTTAAGTTATATAAATAAATAAATAATTGAATAAATACATTTAAATAAACAATTAATTACATAAACTTAATTTATATAAATTGATTAAATAAATTTAACTAAACAATTAATTAAATAAAGTTAATTTAATAATAAAATATATAAATTTAAATAAACAATTAATTAAATCAACTTAAACAAATAATTGAATAAATATATTTAAATAAACAATAAATTAAATAAAATTAATTAAATAACCTTAAATTAATAATTGAATAAATAAATTTAAATAAACAATTAATTAAATAAATAAATAATTGAATAAATACATTTAAATAAACAATTAATTACATAAACTTAATTTATATAAATTGATTAAATAAATTTAACTAAACAATTAATTAAATAAACTTAATTTAATAATTAAATATATAAATTTAAATAAACAATTAATTAAATCAACTTAAACAAATAATTGAATAAATAAATTTAAATAAACAATAAATTAAATAACCTTAAATTAATAATTGAATAAATACATTTAAATAAACAATTAATTACATAAACTTAATTTATATAAATTGATTAAATAAATTTAAATAAACAATTAATTAAATAAACTTAATTTAATAATTAAATATATAAATTTAAATAAACAATTAATTAAATATATTTAAATAAATAATTGAATAAATATATTTCAATAAACACTTGAATTAAATAGACTTAAATTAAATAAATTGAAATATACCTCTCCTTCTCATAGCCTCCGAACCACGTGGTGTTCATACTGTGTCAACACATGTCTCACCATCGGTCCTCCGGGGAATCCAGCATCATCAGCATGTTCCATCTGAGACTCAGGGACATCCTCCTCCAACTGAGGCTAAGGGACATCCTCCTCCATCTAAGGCTCAGGGACATCCTCCTCCATATGTGCATGTGCAGTAGACTCGACGACATCATCATGGATGTCTTGTCTTCGACGACGCTGCCTAATTGGACGATTTGCTTCGTTTCGTCGTCTATTTGATGTTGTTGGTGGAATTCTCTCTGCACCATCACCTCTATCACCACCTATACTGTTGCGAATAATTTGGCCGAACACACCTCTCATCCTAGGCACTGCAACATATAAATATATAAATATTAAAAAAAATTATAAACAATAAAAAAAATAATGTAATAAAAGGATTTCAAAAACACATTTCCTTCAAGTCTCTATTTCGAAACTTTGAAGGATTTCAGAAATTTCGAAATGAATTTCGAATCTTTCCCTCAAGTTCAAAACTTTCCCTCAACTTCGAATTTTTCCCTCAGATTTCGAAAGTTTCATTGCCTTCAATTTCGAAACTTTCTACATCAAAGAAACTTTCAAAAGTTTCTTGTTTCGAAAGCTTTCAAAACATTCGAGGAAGGCTTTCGAACATTTCACATTCAGGTAAAGTTTCAAATGTTTCTTGTTTCGAATCTTTCAAAACTTTCGAGGATTGCATTTTGAAACTTTCATACACATGCAAAGTTTCGAATTTTACTTACTTTTGAAATTCGAAACTTTCAAATTTTCGAGAGATGGGTTGGATGAAATTCGAATATTTGAAACTTTTGAATGAGTTGGAGAAAAATAAAAATAATTTTTTTTTTAATTTTTATAGATGAGATGGAGGATAAAATAGTCATTTATTCATGACTGGAGGTGGCAGGTAAAATTGGGGGTGTCAGGTACAAAACTTAAACTTTGATCACTGTAGTAATAAGCCCATCCATTAGCCAAACTTATCTATGACTGGCAATGCCTGTACAACGTAATAAGCCCAATTCAAAAAAATTGCTTATACTTTTGCTGAACGGTTCTACGACACAAAAATTATATTTAAAACTAGACAATTGAGTGTGTAAACTAAAGTAATCAAAACTGGATACATCACTAAACCGGTTTTTAAGATTTAAATATTGGATAGGGGTTGGACCGGTGATTGTTATGAGGCTGATTTGACCGGATATGTGAGTGTTTATTTTTCATTATAAATTTTATTAAATTATTTTGATATTGAGAGAGTGATTTAATTTATTTTATACAAATTTCAATCAACTATTTTGACTTTGATTTGTGTTATATTATTTTTTTATGCTATTAATTTAGATGTTGTGAGTTTGTCGTAAATTTATTCTTTTTATTTTTACTAAATTTAAATTTGTATTGAATTGATGTATTTTATCATTTGAATAAACAAATATAATTTCTTTTAGTAAAAGAAAAAACAAATTATAAGAAAATATATCATTGCCGAATAATTAATAATTTATTTTAGAAAATATTATTCAAGACGTGTCAAATACTAAATGTGAGAACCTCTTTTAGTGGAAATTCACATTCGAGTTTATCATATTGTGACTAGGAGATTTCTCTATACTCAACCCCGTTGTTAAAGTTAAATAATATTTTGAATCTATTTAAAGTTTTACTTTTTGTCTATATTAATTTTTTCTTCAATTTTCTGTTTCACAAAATTCTATCAACAATTTTAATCTCTGTTTTTTAAGTCTGTTAATGTTTAATTTTTAACTAAATTTTTAACAAGGACTAAGTTAAATATGAACTTTAGGTGACAAAAATCTCAAAAAATCAAAATAAAAAAACTATGAAATAAGAAATTCAATTTAAAATGTATGTATACACTTAGATAGCATTCCAATAAAAGAATACCAAAAGAAAATTATATTATAATTGTCCTCAAAAAACCAAAATATATTGAACATTTTTTTTGTCACTTTTTCTTTCTTTCTTTTTGGTTACTCTTTTCCAGGGTTGGATTAGGTCTATTTATATCCTCTAATTTTGTTTATATTTTTATTTTTAATAAATTTTTAGTTTAAAAGAAAAAATCGATTATTTTGATTTTATATAACTTATAAAAAAAATTTATATATACTGAAAATATAAAAATTTAATTTATATATTAAAAATATAAAGTCATGCTTACAAATTAATATATGTAATGCTCTGCCATTGTAAAAAATTTTATATACAAATAATACATGACAATTTTAAACTCAAAATAAAATCTAAATTTTTTTAGGATTTAAAATAGATTTAATTCATGAATTTATATCATTCAATTTTCCCTAAACAAAGGTCAATTGTGGCTTTTAATGTGTTGGCCCATTATTCCTATGTTAATAATGCATGTATAACAAAGAGCAATGTGGTTTCTCAATCTGTGTCTTCAATGAAAATTTATGTTTTGACATGATTGGTTCAGTTTGAGACTCCTCTTTTTAATTGGACACTCTAATTAAAACTGCATACATCACTTTTAATTCAATATTTTTTATTAACGGTAATGATAAATCAACAATATTTGATAATGATATTTTTATAAAAATATTATTATCTTTCTTTTATTTAAACATTATTTTTAAAATGTGTTAAATGATTCATTATTAACCTCTTTATACATTTTTCTAGCAAGAATCTACGAAAATCTTCAACAAAGAGAATGAACACTTGAATTAAGATGGTCATAGATGTCCTTGAAAATGAAAGGAAAAATATGATAAATTAATTGGGCCTTCAAGGTCCAGCCTTGCGGAAGAAAGGTTTCTGCATTGTATCACTAGAAATGGCTCAAAAGAAATAACTTCAAGCAATTAAATTGGGTCTCACATAAATTTCCGATCTTAATTATAAGTAAATATAACATATATATCTTTACACTTATTAAAAAACTTAGTTGAATATACTTATTCTTTTTGATTTTACAGGAAATACAAGTACATTTTCAAAAATGTCATTTATAAAAAAAATGTTTCATGAAAATAAATGAGTTATTAAAAAATAAAATTTATGTAAATGTGAAACTTATTTTTGGATAGACATAATCAAATAAAACCAAAATAAGTTATATTTATTTATATTTGAGAAAAAATTATAAACACTTTTTTGTTTTTGTTTATAATGAAGGATGATAAAATTAACTTTGCAACTAAATTTTATCTTTCTCTAATCTTTAATTTGATAATTGTTTAAATCTGGAATAGGACATTTAATGTTCCAATTTCTTTAAAGTAGTATATGTCACATGTAAAATTATGCAAGAATTTAATGTACTAGAAGAAAAATCAATAGGGCATGTCAAATTCAGATACTTTGAAACACAAATTATATTACAAGTCTAGGAAAGATGCATTCATATATAGTGGCATCAATCTGGTTTTCTTAGATTTTTTACATCCTTTAAATTAACAAAAAAAAAATTTAACTAAATCACAGTGTACTATCGTGAAAATTATATTTCCACTGCAATTTCGTCAAATTTATAGTTATTTCAAAAAAAAAAAAAGAAACGTAAATAAAAATGTCTTAGAAAAAAATAGCACAAACAAATAATAAATTAAAACAGGATGGTTAATATCTCAACCATATTTTTTCCCATTCTAACCAAAAAAATAAAATGGGGGGTCCTGATTTATTTTTTTCAAGCACCTTAATTGAGCTTGGTAGATTTATCTCACTTAGCACAAATTGATAAAGGTCCATGAAATGTGTATATATCTAATCTACCCTGAAATCAGCACCTCTTTAATTAAGATGAATTGTGAGTGCAAAAATCATTTGTGTCTTCTGCCTTGTGCACATGAATTGTGATGCTTTCATCTCTTGGAGGCTTACATGGACATGCCATGGCTATAAATTTTGGAATTTCATCCCCTGGCATCATCACTGGCAAGCTCTCAGCATAGCTCTGCTTCATCATCTGCTTACAAAAAAAAATATACAAATTAATATCACTTATTTTTCCTAAAAATATACAAATTAATATCACTTATTTGTCACACTTCTATTCTATACAACTTTGTTATGATAATTAAATGGTCAATTTAACTGAAATTTAAGTTTTATAAATGTTATAAAATTTAGAAAATATTTAATGTTTCAATTTTCAAACATAATTTTAATTTTGGTGTACAACTCCTATATTAAAAATAAAAATCAATATCAAGTTGTTAACTATAAATTTTATGTTTATAAATAAATATCTAATTTACTTAAAATTTAACATACACCATCAATAAACAAAATGAATTAAAAAAATTTGATGTATTTGGTCGATATTTTAGATAAATACATCTAACTTTTTTTAAGTAATTTTTTTTTAAAATATTTTATTAGGAGGAAATATTTGTTAAACAATTTTAAATGTGAAGAAGGGAAGGTGATGATTACCACAATAGGAAAAGTTGGTTTTTGAGGAGAGGAAGTTAAGTCAGCTTGAATCTGAGCTTGATGATTAATAACCCCAGAAGAAGATGGAAACAAAAATTTGATCTTTTTCCAATGTAAGAAGCAACAAAATAAGACACAAATGAAGAGTAAACATGCAAAAAGTAGTGCCAAACCCAATGGAAGACCAATTGTTATTCTACTTGCTATTCTACTAGCTGCTGTATCTTGAAGTTCCATTATTCCTCTCTAATTAAACTCTAGCTAGTGTTGTTGTATTGTATTAAAATTGTGCTTCTTTGGATTTCAATGTAATGAATTAATGGAATCATATAGCTAGTATTTAAATAAGAAATGAATGAGCCAAGTTTGCTTTTAGATTGTTTAGGTGAGAGATGGTGGAGTGTGCTTTCTAGTGGGTGGCCCTTTGAGAGAGTGTGACATTTATATAATTGAGGTTGATATGAGCTTTGTATACCTTATTAAGAAAATTCCTGTTTTCTATGGAAAGAAAATGGTGCTTCATTTCTACCCATGGTATAGGACCCATGATAAAGGTGAACAATGAATATTATTTTTTTCTCTCTCCATAAATTCTCTCTAGCAAGTAATTCTATTCGAGACGTATCATACATTAAATATAAATATATCTAATTTTTATTAATTTCTTTATTTTTTTTATGAATAAATAGTAAATGAAAGTATATCTAACCTTAAATTTTTATTGGTCATTCTTTACATAGATTAGTTTTTAGATTTAAACAAATATAATGTCATGTATGTCAAATTAAGATTGAGCCTATTTAAGATAGATTTAATTGACACGAAAAATAATTGAAACAAAATTACAAGGTGACAATTCAATTATGTGTTTATTTACTCTTTTTGATTATGGTCAACTAGAAATATTTGTTGGTCTTTCTAACTAGGATTTGATAACTTGTAAAGTGAATATTGTTCATCATTTATAAAACATCATTTAAACTACATTCCCTCCGACCTCAAATTTAAACAAAAATAGGTTAATTAAAATTTATGTATTTATTTCAATTTTTAAATAAAATACATTAACTTTTTTTAATTCTACTTTTACTTATATTTAATACTAAAGTTGCATTGTTTAAGCCATCATCCAATAATTGATTGGTACTATGTAAGGCATGATAGTTAAGGAGTCAAGCTATTATAAAACAATTGCAAAAAGGAATAACTTTTTTATGGATCTTACAATTGTGGTTTGTTACACTATGGGACTGTTGAAAATATGATACATTAACACCCACAATGTTTGAGAAATGTTTTTCGGACATAAATTTAATTAAATTTTAAGCTATTATTATTATTATTATTATTTCTTTTGTGTTTGTTCTCTTATCTTACAATTGATGTCTACACTTAATTGTATATGTTGTTGAAATAGGATGTTAAAAGTGTGTGCCAAAATAACACAACTCTATAATGTTATCATTTAAGAAAAAAAACACCTACAATATTATATTATGGGCCGTAGTTAATCAAAAAGTTGGCATTTAGGCAAGTTATACAAATTGGAATATTTAACTCACACTATAGTACTATTTAAAAAGTTAGACTAGTCAGCTTAATTTGGAGTTAACCTATTTGGCCACTCCAATATCATTTTATAATTTTTGGCTTGTTGTAACGTCAATTCAAATTTCAAACCAATTTATTCATTTGTACTATAATTCATTCTTAAAATATTATGCAAAAAGTATATTTTTTTGTATGATTCCCTTTTGATATTTATGTGTAGCCATGTTTCTTAATGTAGTGGACAAACTTTCCTTAATGTTGAAGTTTATAGAATATCCGGACCTACTAGGGTTCAAAGATGGACCAAAGAATATCAACAGAATTAAGTTTGCCTCTTAAATGGGCTACTCACAGTCAAAAATAGATCCAAATCCACTTTCTTTAAAGAAAAATTTTAAAGATGAAATGATGTTGTGTCATATCAAAGTCGTGGAGTTTATCATCTATCAATTTTAATAAAATCATTTTTCCTTTCTCATTTTTCCTTTTTCTTTTTATGTGTTATATGTTTGTAAGTATTTTTTACTCTAGACACAGTCTCAAATTAAAATATTTGGAGACACAAACGTATAAATGAGAAAAATTAAAAGAGATTTGAATAATTTAGTTATATCATTTAATTTATTTATTTATGTATGTGTGTGTAAGAGTTTCTGTTTAAATATTGTCTACTTGTAAGTATTTTTCATATGTTTATTACATTTTTAAGGTTGTTTATGTTTTTGGTAATTGAAATTTACATGAGTTTCAAATTTTATTATATTAAAAAAAAACTTTAGATTATGCTATGTAATTTTAGTTTCTAATGTCAACTACTCATCTAAGTTAGATGATTATATTTTAGTATCATATAGTACTAAGTTGTTATGTCATTAATATCACGTCAATATTCAATTGGTAAGTCTAAAAAAAAAATTAACTCAAACTAACTTATAGAGATAAAAAATTGCATAGGCAGTAGAAGTTGAAAATTGAAGTTAATTTTTGTGTGTGTGTGTGTAATGTTTGGTTTTAGTTGCAGTAATTTTTTTCCCCTCCATCTTACAATATTTATCGCATTTAACTATTTAATACAAATTAACAAAAATGATGAATGAAAAAAAAGAAAATGACAATTTGATTAATTTATCCTTATCACTAATTGGTGTATTATCGTTACAATAAATGTAAAATGAAAAATAATAATTTGAAAGTGATATGCATTATATTAATTAGATAATACAATTGGAATAAAGTAATTAAAATTACATTATAAATAAAAAAATGACAATTATTTTGAGACAAATAATTTTTACAAATATAACAATTATTTTTGGATGGAGGAAGTAGTTTTTCTTACTTTTAATTTGTGTAATTTTATTAATTTTAATTACTCTTGAGTTAGTTTATTTAGTCATTATCTATTAAATGCGGACGTGACACTAATCTGTAACAACTTAAGTGTTACGTTGCACGAAAATACGATGACATGTTCTATTAATAATATCACACAAGTTGGTGATTCAATTCATATAAGTAAAATATTATAGATCTTGATTTTCTTATATTATGATTTGAATTGTATAAGTAAAATTTATAAATATGAAAATTTAAAAAAATGTAATTCAAACTTAATCAACGTCGTTTTTTTTAGCAAACTATGACACAGGGTTCATGTTGTTTTGGTCATGTTATCTATAGAAAAAAGATATGAAGCAGAAGTTGCAAAACGAGATGGTGAAAGTTGTTATAACAAATGAGACTAGCTTTCAATCTCAGAACATGATGCACTTCTCTTTAAATAGAAATTCAGTTGCATGAGCCAAAGGGCACAATTTTATTTTTTTAATGGATTTTAAATTTTATTTTTTAAAGTTACAATATTAAATTCTGACCACTAAACTGACACTTCTCATACAAATATTTATTGAATTGATAGTGTATTTTTTAAAAATCTTTTGAATTAACTTTTGATCAAGGTTATAATTTATTTTTAAATCATACACATGATAAATTTTAACACTAATAAATAAAACAAGAATATTCTGTTTAGAATCAGATCGAGACATATACAAAATAGTAATCAATGCATTTTGTAGAAAAAAAAATATATTGATAAACTAATAAAAAATTATTGCATTATAATTTTTTCATTGGTTCGTTGACCTTGAAGATTTTTGCAACCATATCAATTTAGATTAATAAAATTAATTAATTTATCATATTTTTCCCTTAATGTGGTAAATAACAGCACACTACCAATATTGCTCGTGTCCTAAGATTTAATTACCAAATACATTGCGCCATCAAACTAAATTATTTGCTGAATCTATTATATTAATTCACATTTGTTGTCGTAAATAAATTAGTATATTTTAAAACTATATAATTTAAATCTTTATTTATACATATTATTTTCACGTTGTTTCTATTTTGATCATCTGTAACCTACCATAATATTTTGTTGGTTAAATACATGTTGCTCGATTGATGTTTTCTTTATAAGAACTTTGTCTATCCCATTGAACATAATACAATTATTTAATTGATGATAAAATGATATGATACTATTGATTTATACTAGAATAAAAAAATTTCAAAAGAAAAGATTTACATTTGACAAATGACACTGAAGAAAAACAATTTTAATCTGAAAATAAAAAACTTTTAATGTAATGGACTCGAATATTAAATTTGTTGACAACACAAATCAAATAAAAACTTATAAAAAAATAAAAATGCAATGGACTCGAATATTAAATTTGTTGACAACACAAATCAAATAAAAACTTATAAAAAAATAAAAATCTGATTGAAGTTGTTTTAATTTTTTTGTTTGATATTTCAACTAAATTCACAAAAATCTCAAACAAACAAAGACTCTGTAAATTACAATTAATAGAAACACTAAAATATCATATTTGAATCAAGTTTAAGAGGCTGAATTCAATGTTAAAAATAAAATTTATTCAGCATACAAAAACAAAGATTCTAATTCAGAAAATTCTAATAACAATATTTCTATCAAATTTTGAACAAAACCAGAAAATGTCACCAAAACTCTATAAATAAAATGAAAAATCAAATAATAATAAAAAGATACAAAATTAAGAATTTAGGAAAAAAGAGATTTACGTGAGGATTTATATAGAATCCTTTACTTCGTATTTGCTCATAAATATACATCATTTCTCATTCAATTTAATGAGGGTTTTCTTCTTTTAATTATTGATTATGAATGCTTACTATATTATGAAGAGAATTTTACAAATCCTTGCAAACAAACATTTCTTTCTAAACACTCTTCTATATAGAAACTTGGAACCCCCTCCAAGATCGAGTTTCTTTGTGCTGCACCCATTCATATATATAAAATAATAAATTTAAAAATCATATTTATTATAATTAATATAATAAAATAATTATTATACAATAATAAAATTAAAAAATAATTAAATTTATATTTTTTATAGAGAGGAGACTATAATTTTTAATATTTAAAAATATTAAATATATATATATATATATATAAAATTTAAAAATGATAATAATATTATTAGCAGGGTCAGTGTGAGGTGAATATCAACCTACAAATCTGCCTCGAATTTTAATTTCGAAAAAAATCGACATCCAAGTTAGATAACGAATCTGCCTCAAGTTAGATAACGAATTTGTAAATGTCGATTTTTATCTACGTTAATACTATTAAAAAGAGACAAATATAAATTATTTTGTGAAAATTCAGCAAACCCAAGATCTACGCTAGACTAAAGCACTATTATCTCATTTTAATTGTTTTTTGAATATATGTAATATGAACCTCTCAAAAAATAGTCCAATAATTCACCATTACACTTTTTGTTAACAAAATAATTTTATAATAATAATAAAAAAAAACACATAATATTTTATTAAAATTCACGAAAAAGTAGCTAGGTTCACATTTGGACAATCCAACTTTTTTATAAAAAAAGTATGAAATTGTGATTGTTTATCAAAAACAAACATCCACGTCAGGGACATGATATTTTTTTTGTTTTTTTATAATTGGTTGTTGTTTATTAAGAAAAGCTTTAATTAGAATTATATACTAAAATTATTATTGAATATAATGTGCGGTTCACAAGTGAGTTTTTCCCAGTTTTTTTTCTTGAAAAAGATTTGCTCCCAGTTGATCTGACATAAAATCAAAATAGTATTTTTTTTTTTTTCTGTGGGGTATGTGGGGTAATATTATTAGGTACAAGTCAACATCAAAAATTGGAACTCCTATGTGTAAAGCAAAATACTTTAGAACTCTTAACAATTTCAAAATCAAATTGCCACATTGAAAGAGTTACATAATAATACTTTTTAGGTTTGTAGTGCATTCCATAATAAGAAGAGTCTCACACCACACAAAAAAGGAGGATCCTCTTCAGCAGTCTTCAGTTTCTTGGAGATACTCCACAAACCACTTGACACTTGGCAACATGGATTCTCCCAAAATTTAATAGATAAATAAAAAAGACCTTTTAGAAATAGGACACAATTTTTAATTTTTTAATTTTTAAATTTTTTTTTCAATATACCTTGCACTGAAATATGTATACTAATATATATATATATATATATATATATATATATATATATGAGATCGCATCTCCGTCTTGCGATTATATTTAGAATAATTTTTCTTTTCTGTAGTAGAAAGTCGCATTTTCGAAATACGACCATCTATATTATTCTCAAAGATGCGATCTGATACTGCATAAGAAAAAAATCATCCTTCATATAATCGTATATCGGGGATGCATGCGACTTTCTAAAAGTAAAAAAATTAGGATATTTTTTTATTTAAATTTTAATGTAGTGTATATTAAAAAGTTTTTTTTAGAAAAGATGATATATTTAAAAAAAACCTCAATTTTTCAAGCTTTTGTTTTTTGTATAAAATATTATTATTTTTCTGTTTATTAAAGATTTATATAAAAAATAAGAATTGCTTTTCATAAAAATTATTTTTTAGAAACATTTTTTATAAAAAAAAATAACTTTGATTATAATAAACAAACATAAAATAGCTTATATTCATTTAAAACCCTCTTAACAATAATACTAATTGCTAATATATTAAATATAAAAATAATTTTTTAATATCTGTTGCAAACCATCCCCATATAGTGATTATAATAAAACTTCATGTCGGCAGCATAAATAGTGAATGTATGGAAAATGTACTTACTTGACTCACCTTATAGGTTATGCACTTTTTATGAGCTATAATATGGTTTTGGTTCAATAATGGATTTCATTATTTATGTGTATTCTTATCATTTTGTCTATTATATTTAGCTAACCAACAACGGTTCAGTAATTCTCAATAGTTAATAGACGTAAAACAAATTTTAATATATATCGTATTTTATTTTATGTATATAACTTTTATGTTTATAAAAACTTAATGATAAATAATTTTTTGTTGGTGGTTCAAATTAATGTTAAGAGTTTTTCTATGAAGGTCTATGCATTTTGGAGATCAACTATCTAAGAGTAAGTCTTGTTTGAATTATCCTTCTTGATAACTTTTTGTATTCATTGAATTTCACCGATCGTTGATTATTTAAATATTATATATCTTAAACAATTATACATCAAAAAAAAAAATTATAGAAATCAGACAATTGCAACTATATAATCTTTAGTCGACATTTTACTTATATTTAAAAAACTATATTATACAATGATTGAACTTATAAAATGAAATATCAAATATTTTTAAAACTTTATAAGATTTGTAAATTTAATTTAATAAATAAAAATTATTGCTTTGATGATCGTCAAATTCAATATCTAAAAAAAGTTTTTGTTGGTATGGTAATTAATAATTTTTTTTGACAAAATTTGATAAAAAATTGTTACGATATATTAAAATAAGTTGAAAATAATTATTTTTTAAAATCAATAAATTAATAATTATTTTTATAAATGAAATAATTATTTATCTGAGTTTGTATTTTAGGAAACGTTAACGATGACGCATTCCAATTATTAGCAAGTATAGTCTAATGAATATAAATCCAAATTCCTTCATGTGGGAGTCGACATGCATGAAGGCTTGATTGGCCACTACATTCCATTCAATGGTTACGTAAAACTAACTTTGGATTAGTTAGTGGAGAAGCTTACTTAAATAATTAAGGCCTCAATTTTATGTGGTCAAAATTAGTTCTTAAATAAATTATTTAGTGGACTCAGTCTTAAGTGCTCTAAATTAGCTGTAAAATAGATTATCTAGTGGACTCAATTTAATATGGTTTAAATCAATTAACATATAGATTACTAAGACTCTAATATATGTTGGCCGTCGCAAGGATCAATACGAGGTAGGATTTTATAAAATTTCAAGCCAAAAGGTTAATAGAAAATTATTTAATTATAAATATACAATATAACATATTATTTATAGATACTTTCTTAGTTTGGTTGTTTAAAATAAGGTCACAAAACATTTGATAATCAAAGCTTCTAAATTTCATTTTCTATAAGAATTAAATTAATTATCCGATGAACTTGAGGAACCAATCTAAACCAATTCATTTGGTTTTTTTATTTTATTTATATATTTGACTCAAATCAAACCAAACCAAATCAACCGAATTCGACCTTTATTGATTAAGATATTGATATCACATCATTCAAAATAGATCATATATGATACTTAAACTAAATTATATATTTTATTTTATGTTATATTTGTAATGTTGTATTAAATAGTATATTATATTCATATATATCTTTATTTTATAATTAAAACAACCCTAATAGTCATTTTATTACAATCACAAATAAGATTTGAACTTTATCTCTTAAGTTTACAATAGTTAAACTGTTACTATTGAAATAAACATCTCATAAAAAAAAAAATTACTCCTACAATGCTTTAACTTATTTACATATAAAGTTCAATCATTTATTTATTTAATTTTTGTGAGAGTCATTTGTCTTTTAATAACTGCACAAAGTTATGCTTTTATCTTTTATCTTATTTTTTCTTTTAAGCCTTTAACTATATTTAAAAAAGTTTAAAAATTTGTCGTCTAGAAAACAATAATATGGCTTGAAAAATACCTATGTGGTTAGTCCATGTTTGAATATTATTAATACTTTTATTTTTTTCAAAATAATTTTTATATTAAAAATAAAATCCAATTAATTTTTTAGGATTCTTAAAACAAAAATAGCCTAATCATATTCACTTTCTTTCTTTCACTTCTCCTTCATCTACTTCTAAACCACATCACTCAACTCACATCATATTCATTCTCTCCGCCAAACAAAGTTCAATTAGATTAGAGAAAACCCATAATGGTGGATCCTTTTTTAAAATTATGTTCATTGTACTGTGTTTCGCTTACTTTATCCGATAAAACATTGCATTTTTATCTATTTTCTTCTCTTGGGCTCTTTATGTAATGTAACTAACTAACCACATGTTAACGAGAAATTTTTAATAAAGGTGAATGCCAACAACTCAAAGCTAAAACGTGTATATGGAAAGTGCGAGAGTAACAACGAGTCAAAAATTTCAAGATCCACAAGAGATTTTGACACCATATATGAATCTAAAACCGTAAGGCAATAAATATTTGGCCATCTTTATTATATATACAACATTTATCATATTCATTGTCAATGTGGAACTTAACTACTCGATATTATCAACGGTGCTCACCTTATGACCACACTATTAGGAAGACTTTCGATACTAGGATCCAACACCAAGATCCACTTATGCTCCACTACAAGCCGAACCTAGCTCTGATACCACTTGTTGGGAAACACGCCAACAAGAACAAGCCAAATACTTCAAGATCTACAAGAGACTTTAACATCACTTCTCAACCGAAAACTTAGATGAATCACCTCTCTTATATATACAATATAATTTATTATGTACATAGAAAATATGAGACTTAACTTCTCACACTTAACTCAATAAAATTAGAAAGAAAAAAAAAATCTCCAAAGGAGAATTTTGACATGCTATGATATAACTGTAAGAGAAAGTAATTGAAGGGATAAACGCAATTATTGACAAAATAAAATCTAAATACTTGATACAAAAGGAATGACGACGTTAACATCTACATCCTTTGAAATATGTGAGCACATAGCGCTAACACATTAGGGATGAAGCCTATTTCAAAGAAAGTTACTATGACGAACATTACTTGTGAGTAAGGGACAATTACTGGGTTATTTTTCTATAAATAGAAGTTTGTATGATAAAAATATAGGTCAAATACTTAATTTCTAAAACCTACTCTTAAAATTGAAAACAAATTCACGCTTATCAAACACTAAATATGTGTCTTTAAATATTTTTTAGATTTTAGTCATTTATGTTTATGTGGATTTTAAATGCATGCTCTTTTTCTTTCAATGCAATTTTCTTATTGAGTCATTTACTTGCTTTCATTTACGTTCATGCAATTCTCATACTTTCAAGTCTCTAAATTTGTATAACTTTCAGTCATTTTAACTAAAAGTAATTACTCTTCAAGTTTACCTTCCCAATCTTTTAATCTTCGGTATTCACATTTCGTACAATCTTTTCAATTACGGTCTATTTAAATTTATTAAATTTACTTTATGCAATTCAAAATTATCATCTTTATGATTATTGCATTTAAATTCTATTTAATTTAACTTTCAAATGTCATTACCATTCTATTCAAACTTATTGCCATGCAAATTTACAATTCAGTTATTTTTGAGTCTTGAACTTGCAATTTTAATGCTTTCAAATCATTAATTTTGTTTAACTTCCATTAATTTTAATTCAAAATTATTTACTCTTGAAGTCATTTAATTTTCCAAGCGTTTAATCTTCAGCATTTACATTTCTTGCTATTTTTCCAATTATTGTCTAGTTAAGTTTACTGAAATTTACTTTTTGCAATTTAAAGTTTTCATCTTTATGACTATCACACATTAAAAGTATTTTTTATTTTACTTTCGAAGTTCATTTTCATTATGTTTGGATTATTTCCATATAAATTTACATTTGAGTGATTTATGTGTTTTGAAATTACATGCATTTTTAAAAAAGAATTGATATTCTCATAAGATCACCCCGATTATTAATTAACTTGTTCAAAAGCTCACTGATTAAACAATAATAGTTATCAGTAGTCTAAAACTCATATTAAACACCATCCTTTCTCCTTTAATGCCGTATTATTATTTAATAATGATGCTATGTTAGATACATTTTCTAGTTTCTTTTTTTCCTTTTTCTTCAATTATCGCTGTTCACCGGTGATTTGGATTTGAAGAAATTTTTGAATTTGTAAGACAAACACCAAAACTAAAAGGTGTTCACGAACCCTATATTATTTATTTAACTAAAAAAGAACAAAACAAGGAAGGTAGATGTTGTGATAAAATGCAAGTACATACAATCATGACAAGTAATAAAGTGAAAATAGAGTATCAATTTCACGAGAATTGATGTAGATAAATTATAAGTATTCTCAAATGGATTGGTTTAGTTAGTTAAAATCTCAAGTAACAAGTAACACAAATATTTCTATTCATGCAAATAAAAGTAAATTCAAGTTTGAAACAAGTAAATATTATTATGGAAGATAATCTAAATTCAGAGTTTAATGAATAATTAAGGAATCAACTATGTTGCAAGTTCAATTTACGGGGTATGTGATATGCTACAGACATGCTATAAACATAGTGACATGAGAGATTTTCCAACTAAATCATGTCATTTCTATCAAGATGCATTGAATCAATTATGAAAATGAATTTGGACAAGTTTTTTATACTGATTCCAAATCTATGAAGATTTGATACGGGGTATTATTTCATATGTTGATTTCATGCAATCCTAATAATGGTTAGAAACCCAAATGGATTTTGTGATTATCACTAAGAAAAACAAGAAAGAAAAAGGAAACAACAAAAGGCAAACCTACTATTGTCACAAATACAAACTCATGAAAACTATTGTAGTTGCTTTAACTACTGAGAAACCTAAAATACTTTCTAAGTGCAAATCCTATAAACACTCTTGTATGAGAATTTGAGTGAAAATCATCTTAAACACTTTTGTAACTTGACCAAGTAGTGGTTGTCACCCTCAACAGCTTGATCATACTAAACTAGAAAGTTGAGAAGACTTGAGATAGTCAGATTGACTATAAGGTGTTTAGTGAAGTTGTGATACTATTGGTGAATAGTGGATTAAATCATTTGGTGTAAAAGGACTAGTCATAGTTGCTGTGTTAATGGTGATCCATGATAAATTGGCTTGTGTTTCTCTTTTTATCTCTTTACTTATTGTTTTACTTATTCCTATTTTCAACATCATTGGTTTTTAAATATATTTTTAATTAAGTTTTGGAAACAAAACACATTATTTTCTTATTTTTTTTGTTCTCTACAGCCATAAACGTATTAATCTATAAACCTTACTTACAAAATCATTGTTCCTTAACTAATAAAGGTTTAGCTCATAATGAGCTTAGAAATGGAAATGAAATAGAATGATGATCAAATCATTACTGAAATATTGTTACAACAAGAATCAAATGAGAAAGTAGAAATACAAATTACGACATAAACTATCACAGGGTTCATTGTAGAAATCAATTCTCGTTCTCCTTCTTTAAGTTCAAGCTCCAAAATAGGCTCCAATGGCTTCCAATTGTGGTAGAATTGAAGGATAATGATGATGGAGTGATGGTTGCTTCTAGGTCTGCTGAGAGACAGAAAATTAGGTTTTCCTCCACCACTTTTTAGGTTTGCAATTGTTGTCCTTTAGATAGGAGAGTTTTAGACCACTTTTTCTCCCATTTTTTTTTTTTGGACCTTTTGTGTCCTTTATGCATAAGGCAACTTTGACCTAAGCTTTGAAGCAACTAGAATATTCTTTTGTCTTGTCCTTCAATTGGTCAGGTGTCCCTTGTGTCATAAGATAAGGTTATCACGTTATGGGCCAACAACTTGTTGTTGTCTTGCAGGGTACTGCAACATTATTGTAGCATTTTACCCATATTTAGTCAATTAATTATATCATGCACAAAATCAACATCAAACAACATAGTTCCAACATAAACAAGCTTACTCTAATAAAAAGGACATGTAATCAATATTATACTAAAAATTACACATTTAGTAAAAATATTTCCTCATGGATATGCATATTCAAGTCTAAAAAGTGGTAAATAACTCATATATTTAAGAGTTATAAGTAGACGGTGATACTTAACATTCAAATTGAAAGAAAAAAAACTTTTCAAGAAGAAAACATCAAACAAAAGCAAACATTCAGATTTTGAGATGAAAATGGAGACGAATAAGAAGAAATTTATAAAATATTTCTAGGTTTGAAGAATTCCAAAAATTTAATTTGAGAATTTTTAATAAAATGCTATTTAAAAATAAAATAAAATTATCAATAATAATCTTATGTAGACTTGTCACCTCAGTATTTTTAAGACATGACCGCATTTTTCAACATAAAAAACAACAAAGATAATCTTGTACGCTTTTTATTGGTTCAGATTATCTCTTCCCAAAAAATCAAACAAAACCGGATATCTCTCCCATGTGTATATGACTTAACAAGTATAGAAATGACATATCACACGAAATTTTAATGGAGATTACAAAATTATACCATTATATATATAAAAAAATAAATTAATTAAAGATACCTCAACATCTAGAAATAATAATTGTTCTCTTATTGTCTTCTTATACTTAATTTTAAGTAGGAAAAGAAAACAAAATTACTCATCGACTAACACCAAATTAAGATTTGAGAAATAGAACTGCATCGAGACATTACAACAAATAGAAGTACAGCTACATTAAAAGAAGAATCACATCGAGAAAAACTACAACAATAAATGAGTTGTAACCATATTTGAATTTAAAAGAAATTGTAAAAACAAATTATTGATTTTGTTATTTAAAAAAATTGCAAAACAACGTCAACAACTATTTTTGTTAAATGGCATGATTATGTTTCAATGAAAGAAAAACTATAACTACCTATTGGCAAAGTTAAGTTGTTTAAAGTGTTAAGACAAAAGTTAACCCAAAAAATGGTTTTTTTTTTTTTTTTTTACTAAGAATAGTTAACACAATATTTGTAAATCCTGAAAAGTACAAAATAGTTACATGAAATAGGACGAATTTAGTGTGAGTGTGCATGGTATTTTGATCTAAATCTGCTTTACAATGCATTTAGTTCGAAAAGTAAAACCATTGCCAAACATGTTGCTTGGGCTATAAGTTCTCTCTTGGTCTTCCGTTTTAAAATCTCTCAATTATGATATCTCCCTTAGATTTTTGGACTAAAACAATGGTAATATGATGGATAAAGTTCACTTCTGAACTAAAATTACTTAAAAACTTAACCAAACTAATTTTCTATTTGAAAAAATCAAACCACATTGATTTTGTTATACTCGGAATCGAATAGTTATTTAAATTAGTGAACCGGTTTATTATTCTGAACTGAACGAAACTAATTTTAACTTAATTTTACTTGTTGTAATTTTGAGTTTTTAACATTTTACGGTTTTGTTATTTTTTACTTTAATTTTGAATTAAAACTAAGTTATGATTTTGTTGGTTACAGTTCAATTTTAATATTTAAAAATCAGCATAGTTAAAAAATTGATATTAAAATGCAATTTGGTTTTTAATTTAATGAATGATTCAGTTCAAATTAAGTTCGGTTTAGGTCTCCAAACCAATTCAATTTTCTAGTTTTTTTTTTCCACTGGTGTAATGACATGTCTTGAATGTCGTTGATAGTAAGATGATTTTGAATGATCAACTCTCATGATATTGTAAGAAAATTCTATAAAAAAAATTGCTTTTAACTTCAAAAGTAAACAATAATTCCATCGGAATGATTTTAGATCATCAAATCGTATGTCACATCATCAACGTTACATTTAGAAGTTTGAAAAAATTATCAAAAATAGAGAATTTTAAAATGAGGGTAGGGATGGCAATGGGTAGGGTTTGGGTAGGGTACTATAGTACCCGTACCCATACCCGCAATTTAAAAAAATACTCATACCCGTGCCCGTACCCTCTTGGGTATCAACTTAATACTCGTACCCTTACCCTCTGGGTACCTAAGTGCCGGTACCCATACCCATTACCCACACTTTAACTAAAATAAATCGATAAATAAATATTATTTTGTGATTAAATTTAAAAAGGGTAAATACCACCTATAGTCTCTTAACTTAATTTCAGTTAACGTTTTAGTCTTTTATCTTTTTTTTTTCTTTTCAATTTAGTGTTTTATTTTAATTTTAAGTGACAATTTAATCTTTTATGTTTTAAAATATTAACAATATTATCCTTTTTTTTTTATAAAAATTCAAAAATTCATCAAAATTTTCAAACAAAACTCATAAATTTAGTTATATTCTTTAATATAAAATAAACTTAATCAAATTTGTAACTCAAATTTTCAAATAAACTCATATTTGCCATTCTTTATTTGATGTTGTTAGAGATAAAAATATGAGTTTATTTAAATATTTAAGTTATAAATTTGAAGAAATTGCATTATATTGAGGATGATAATTAATTTTATGTGTTTTGTTTGAAATTTTTGATGAATTTTTGAAATTTTGCAAAAACTAAGGATAAAATTGTTGACATTGTAAAGCATAAAAGATCAAATTGTCACTTAAAATTAAAATCAAATTGTCACTTAAAATTAAAATAAATGACCAAATCGGGGAAAAAAAAGATAAAAGACTAAAACGTTAACTGAAATTAAGTTAAGGGACTATATGTGGTATTTATCCATTTAAAAATTATCCAAATATCATAAATTAAATCATAAAATATTATAAATCAAAATATTTTCTAACTCAACATTTCAAGTGAACACTCGTTACAATACACATTCAAATATCCATAATAATACTTTATGAAGTTGTAAGTCTTACGACAATATTATTTGAGATCAGTAAAAACAATTTATAAGTTGCAAGTATAATTATAAAGACACAATTAATAAGATATAATTCTTAGTTATAAAGTCACAATTATTTAACTATTCATCATAATCAAATTCTTAAAAAGTTTGCAAACGTTTATCTTTTGATTTGATTATAAATATTGTAATGGTCCAATGATATTAAAAGATATTAAAACATAAAAGAAAACAATTAATTAAACTAAATATTAATATAATAAATAAATAATATATTTATATAAATGCGGGCGGGTACTATAGTACCCGTACCCATACCCGCTTAATTTTGCGGGTAATTGCCCGTCCTCGTGCCCATACCCATTATGCGGGTTTTTATCCTACCCATTGTGGGTTTTTTTTGCGGGTACCCACTGGGTCTGGGTCTAATTGTCATCCCTAAATGAGGGGGTCAATTTGAAGAATAAGTGAAAAAATGAGACTAAAATTGCAATTAATTCATTTTTATATAAAAAAGAAAAAATAACATATTTATAGAACAATTGTTGTTTATAAAATATTGTGGGTTATTTATTTTAATAATCCAATTTTAAAAAAAAATTAATTACCAATATATTTGCTACTGAAAATTATATACCAAACTAAAGTTAGAAATTGTTATTTACAAAGACCACTTCCTTAAAGATTTTTATTTTATTTTTTCGATTTGCTTTAAAAAATAGCCATCCCAAAAGGAGACTTCAATGTATTTTTAGAAAATCGCCGTTTCAAAAGACGATTTGAAGAACGATAAAAAAAAATCCTTAAAGAAGTCGCCATTACAAATTCGGACTTCATTAAATAAGTCGTCTTTGCAAATGATGACTTTTAACTAAATAAAAAAATAATGTGTCATATACTTTTCAAAAGAGATTGGTAATTTTTTATTTTTAAATTGGGGTATTAAGAAAACAAACCAAATATTGTAGATACTGAATTATGTTCCCATTTTAATTTAAAAACCAAAAGTTTAATAGGATATCTTGGGCCTAGAGTTTGAAAAGTTTGAAACAAAAGAAAAAAAACAATTGGGCCATTGAAACCCATTTTGTTAGAAGAAAAAAATTTAAAAAGGCTACCACCCCTGTCCTTATATATTCACGCTAACTTTGTGCTGACTTTCCAAATATTTTTATAAATACACCCCAATACTTTTATCTAAGTGGAAGTGCTTATAGCATTTTAATAATAATAATAATAATAATAATAATAATAATAATAATAATAATAATAATATTTTGAAAATTAGTGGGATATCAATAAAGAGATGTCATTAGTTAAAATGAAATTTTTTTTTTATGACGAAGAGTGTTTCATTAATTGTCTCACAATAAAGGTTAAATTGTATTTTTTAATTTAATTTCAGTTAACGTTTTAGTTTTTTATTTTATTTTTTTGAGTTTGTTCTTTATTTTAATTTTAAGTAATAATTTGATATTTGATATTTTAAAATATCAACAATGTTGTTTTTTCTTTTTTACAAAAAAATCAACAAAA
>JBBPBS010000361.1:4246177-4272153 GCA_037974835.1 Cicer judaicum
TTCTCATAAATTATCATAAAGAATTACAAAAATTAGGTGAATTTTTTTTATAAATACTAGTATATCTTAATTTGTTAATAGATACCTTTTTTGACTCTTTTTTTTCAAAATTTTCTGATAGAAACTATTTTACAAAAAATTTTTATCAAAATTTTTTTTATTCGAGAAAAAAAAATTAGTTTTTGATTTTTTACATAAAATGTTTTGAGAAAAAATAATTTAAAAATAATTTTGATTTTTTTTCAAGAAAAAAAGTTTTATGTTTTTGTGAGAAATTTTTTTTGATATTTTTTTGTGAAAAATATATTTTGAATTTAAAAAGAAAATCTTAATTAATAAAATATTGAGTCATGTCCACAAAATTAATAGACCAGATGCTTAAAAAATTATTTTAATAGAGTATTTAATATTAAGGGATTTAGTAGACTTAATCAACTGTTCTAGTAATGGGTAGCCAAGCAAGAGATTGGAAAAAAAGTAAATGATGTGGCCCGACAAATAAGAGTGTGTTTAATAAAGTGTGTTAAAAGGGTTTGTCTATAACATTTTTTTGAAAATTTTCCTTTGTACCCACACTCTTATATCTTTACCCTTAAAATATAAGCGAATTGATCATTTTGCCTTCGTATAAATAATAAAATCTTCACAAAATTTTCATTTCACATTTTGACATTTCTGGAACAGAGAGTAAGTTTTTTTTTTCAAAATTTCCGGAAAAGTTGAAAAACAAGTTTTCCGGTACAGAACTGTACTCCAAAAATCTTGGAATGAAGTTTTCCGGTACAAAAGGTTTTACCGAAATTTTTTGATGAAGTTTTCCGGTACAGAAGAGTATTTCGGAAAACTTGTTTTTGAGTTCTCCGATACAGAAGGTTATGAAAAAAATTTAAAAAATTTAAAAAACTAAAAAAAAAAACAGAATGGTTTGTACTGAAAAACTTATGTGTATAAGTTTTCCGAAAATAATAAAAAAAAAAATTGAGGGTAGTTTTAGTATTTTTGAAATATTTTGAGGGTACAAAAGTTAATTGTGGAGATACAAAGGAAACTTTTCCAATTTTTTTTTTTAGAAAAAACCAGTGATGTGACCCAATAGATGAGAGAGTGTATTTAACATTTGTCAAGATCATAGTAAATGACATGACAAATAGAGTATAAGAAATAGAGTGGTGTGTATTCAACATATGGAATAAATAGAGTAAGAAATAGTAAATGACATAATGAAAATAGAAGAATTAATAATTCATCAGTATTGTAAACAACACATAATTTGATAGACAAATATATTTACTAGAGTATGTAGTAGCCGTAGACACTTGAAGTATAACGATAAGAGTTACCGCAAGAAATTATAAACTCTTTCTTATCAATTAATTACTCTTTTTCCAAAATAATAATTAGTAATTCTTAATCATAACCATTTTTATTATTTTATTGTTACCAGTTTTTTCATTAAAAAGATAATACTAAATAACCTTGTTACCAAGCTCTCTC
Organism: Cicer judaicum; assembly: GCA_037974835.1. NCBI lineage: Eukaryota > Viridiplantae > Streptophyta > Magnoliopsida > Fabales > Fabaceae > Cicer > Cicer judaicum. The sequence goes on from JBBPBS010000361.1 coordinate 4,247,672, forward strand.
AAATTCACATCAACCGAAAATATGCTGCAAGTGGACATTCATGTATGTCACAAACAAATTTATATATGTTATTTCACAACCTTGCTCTAGCTTGTCTTGATCTAAAAGTTATGACTTTTATCACTTACCTATAACTATATAATATATCGTTTATTTCAAATTAATAAATTAATTTTGATTGATTAATGATGTAATCAATAATTAAATCATCAATATTGCATATTTAAAGTTATAAATATTCTAATTTTTTTATATTATTTATAAATATTTTATGATTTTATATTATTAATTTAGATGTTATGAGTTTGTTCACAAATTATCATCGATGTTTTTAGTAATGTTTTGTATTTGTATAAAATGTATTTATAAAATTTGAATGAATCAGTAAATATTGTTTTATTTTTCTAAAAACAAATTAAAAAAAAACAAAAAAAATCTATAAAGCCTTGGGTCATGTAGACAACAACATGAGTCCATTTTGCTTTGATTGGGAGATACAATAAAAATGTCAATTCGGCATATATCATATCATATCTCAAAAGAAAAAGAGATAAAAAAAAAATGGTCCAATAAAAATGATAGATTAATGGTATGGTAAAGAAAAACGAAATAAAAAATAAAATTAGTTTTTGAATTATATAAATTAAAAACATACATATATTATTTTTGATACAATAACATCCAACCAAAGTTCATGAATAATAAAGAGAGAGGGCTGACATGGAAATTCACAATGGCTGCCCTGTTTTATTTAACGGCTATGAGTTGACGATTGAGATCATTCTAGTAAACACCTCTCCCTTTCTAAAAAATTAAGGCTTTATTTATTAGCGACATAGACACAAGTAGAAGATTGATAGGACTATTTCTTAAAAGTGTTATAAAAACTAGTCTCATCAATCGCTATTTCTATATTTTAAAAATAGTCTTTCATTTCATTAGATCAAAGATTATGGAGGAATCAAATAACTTATTCTTTTTTTCTAAATTAAAATAATTCTAAAAATTATTTTAAAAGTATCACTGAAATAATATATTTATTTATTTAATAATTAGAGCTATTAAAACGGTATGAACTATTTGATCTACAGTTAAATATAGGATAGACCTTGAAAAGAAGGTCAAAAAATGAAGGAAATTGTTTATTCTCCAGTCTGACAACTCTCAAAAATCCAAAATACGTCTTACTAGATTGTAGAATCTAGTTTGCTAATTTATCAAATTCACGCATCTAGTAACTTAAGATTCTTGCATCTAGTAGTCACTTTAATATAGGGGAGAATATCATTTTTCTCCCATTCACCATTGGGTCTACAATATCCATTTTCAAATCAGTTGCTTTCTTAGGTTTCAAGTTAAGTACGAACTCATGTATTTCTTTAGCTACAGACTCAAATTTGGAGTTCAGATGTAGACTCAAGTTATAAATTAGGTGCCGAAAAAGTTTAGATTTAGCTTCAAGTTCAACCATTACTAACTACATATATTTAACACAAATTAAAACTAAATTATGCTGAAAACAGACAATTTTGGACTGCATTGAAAACTACTGAATACATAAATATGATAATGTTACATTTTTTAAAAACATATTACCAAATGCTTGAATCTGGTAGTGTAAAGTTTTTAATAAACATACCACAGGATCTTAGAATTTGGTATCACCTAGTACAAAACTTCAAAAACTTTAATAACTAAAATGACAATGAAGAAAGTTTTGAAGTAAAACGTCATTTTTTTTTACCTTCAATAGATTGTAAAACGAATATAAAATCTGAAGGATTTCTGTTTTCTCCAATAGAAGGTCGCAAGGTGTAGTATGACCATCTATTGTCATTTTATTATTATTATTTTTATAAAAAATAATTAATTAGTAATTTAATAAATAAAAAATAATTAAAAAATTAAATTATATCAATAATATCAAACATAATATATTTAATGAAAAAAATACACTAAAATTAATGCGTTTTTGAATAGATGTGCCAAAACAAATAACATACTATAATACTATTTTAACAATTTTATTCTATTTTGCAGTGTTTGATATATATTTTTTTCCATTATTTTGTTTGATTTTTTTAATATATTTAATTATTTCTTACTTATTAAATTAATAATTATTTATTTTTTATAAAAAATAAAATAAAATAAATGACATGACTCTATTATGAAGATGCAATCTTAGAGAAAAAATTTCAGAATAAAATATAATATAAAGTTTTAAATGATAAAGAGATTATAAAAGTAAAATATTATATTCTTATATTGTTATAATATTCCAAAACAGGGTATCTGAGAGGTATTTGATTGATCTTGTTCATGCATCTATTACTTTTGCTTGTAGTGGCAAAGCAAAACACGGACTCATCGACGTTCTCCCGTTTTCAATCAATCACCAACCGTCCAACCGTTTTTTATAATAACAATTTTTAATATTTATATATCTTAATACAATTTCTATTACTTAAAATTTATGCTAACAAAATACATTGAAAATTGTGTTAACGTGTATGTCAGACCATTATTCTTATAATAATTATTTAAGACCAAATAAATAAGACCAAAGACCAATATAATCTTTCCATGTTATAACCATTTTGAAATTCCATTTTTATCCCACAACCATTTGAAAGCTTCCTCTGTTTCTTGTTTTTCCCCTGCAACCTATTACTCCCTCCGTTTTCTCATATTCTTCTTCTTTTCGGGTACGTCAAATACCAATTACGTTCTTTTTCATTTTCAATTCACTTATCTATCGAAAACTCCGTTTTAAAAAATTTGACATATTCTCTCTATCTTTGTTTCTTACATTTCGTTACCATTTTTATTATGTAAATCAAATTAATTGATACGCATGTTTAAGCTATTGTTTATATGATCGATTTAGAATCATTTTTTTTAATTCACATCACAAATTTAAATTCTACTAGTCCTTTTACTCATGCATGACACGTTCATTGTAGAATCGCTGTTTAAGTTTATACGTTTATACACTAATCATCGCTAATCTTGTGGATTTGTTTTTCTCTTTCCAATTCCATGAAAATAATTTTAGTTTGTTTATTTTTTATATATAGTATGATAGTCATGATTTTGTAATAGTTATTTCAGGGTATATGATATCAATTCTAAGTGTGTGAATTCTTCTGATCTGTTTGGATAAAGAGTTTAATTAAAAACTATAGTATTAGCATAAGCATTTATGCTTATGTATAAGTTATTTTTGTAAGAATAAATAAATAAAGTCAACTGTTTTTGTTTTCGTAAACTATCTTTATTAAAAATAACTTGAAATCAGCACCTAAATAACATTTAGTGAATGTTTGTTTTTGCAGTAAGATTGATAAATGGGTAAATGAAGAACTATTGCATTGGATAAGAATGCTGTGGTTGAAATTTTAATATAAAACAATTTATTTATATTTTTATAAAGTTACTGCTAGTAAGTTTTTGTACCGTTGGTTGTTGATATTTATTTGGTCAAGGTTTCAATTCTTATTCTCAGAATATTCTGTGTACGATTTCTTGATTCCTTTTTGCTTCTGTTCCATTTATTATATTACTAACTTATGTTTGCTAAGATAAATTCTTGTTTCTCTCTCATATATTCTTGCAGTACTTTCAACTAATTGAGAATTTAATCAATTTATGCTTGTAAGTTGCAATTCTTTGTTGCGTTTAAGTTGTAACTATTCATTAGCTTTTTTGCTTTTCAATTCTTTGTTACTTTGTAACTTTGTAACTTTGTTGTGAGATTTTCTACCTGATCTATGCCCTGACATTTTTAGTTAGATAGGTTTTTCGAAAAACATTTTAAAAAACCTAGAGTATGAAATATTATTCCATGAAATATATTTCTTCCATTATGTTAGAAAATCAGATAAGATTATTCTCAAATTTTGGAATCTATACTTGTTTTCTTGGAATTTGTTTTTATATTTATTTTAATAATCAATTCTTGTGCTGCACAATGACGTGCAGTTTTCCCTTTTTCATTACTCTGGTTTAGTTAACAACTTCATCAATCACGTTTATTTTTTTTTATTTTTTTCATTTGTTAAATTGTGTGACTGCAGTTATGGATACTACAGCAGGTCAAAGTCTCTATCCATTGCACCAAACCAAAACTATTCACCTGGTTTGTGGCAAATTTACCCTTAATAGCTTGTGCTGTTGGAGTAGTTGTATTCTGGTTTTTGAGATCATTTATAATTTGCCATTGTTTTTAAAACATTAATGTGTTTTATGACCATGTTTATAGGTTAGGCATGCCCAAGGGGTTCATAATGTAGAAGGAGAGAAGAACCATGATGCTTACCTATCTAACGATCTTTTTGATGCAAACTTAACTCCTCTTGGTTGGAAGCAGGTAATTGCCAGTCAATTTTTTTGAATGTCATGTTGTCAAGTATTTCTGGATGTTTTTTAGGTATTTTGTGGAATATCTCTTTGAAGTGATCATAATAGTATTATTCTTTTAACGATAATTTGATTTCCAATAAGTAGTATCAATGATAATCTTGTCCACCCACACATACATTTTAGTGTTGGCAAATAGCGGCAGTATAGTGCTATAACGTAATTGAATTTGAATAAAGTTGCTATTGTTCTGTGATGCGCTATTTAGTACGAAGTGTTGTCAAATAGCGACTAGCCGACTATAGCAATGTGGTAGCACTGTAGAGTAACAAAGTTTGAGCAAACCTCTATTTTTTGCAATTTGCGATTGACAATATTGATAAATCTATCTCTTGCTAGTTTTTCTTCCTCAATTTTTATGTTCTTTAATTGTCATGGTGACATGCTTGTAACTTGTCTGACAGGTTGAAAATCTCCAAAAGCATGTGAAGGCTAGTGGACTTTCCAAAAAAGTTGAACTAGTTGTGGTTTCCCCATTGTTAAGGTATTTTGAATTATGTCCAATCATTATATGTCCGACCGACGTTGTTATTTTACTTCTATTGTCTGTTTCTTATTAAAGTGTGTATTTGAACAAAGAATCGAATTTTAGGAGAAGAGATGATATTTGTTTCACTTAGTAAAAAAAAAAATAGTAACCAATTTGAAACAACTTAGGAGAGAAATAGAAAAGAAAAAAAATAATAGATAAAACAAATTTAAATCATATTTAAATTTTATAATTCATATTTAATTTATCTAAACTAATAGATAAATTCAAACCGTTAATCCCAAGAAACTTTTACTCCATCCCTCAAGTTGGTATGTTTATATTTATCAATTATCATGTCCAACTTGCTTATAATAAGTTCAGTTATGTTGTCCAACTTGCTTGTAATAAGTTCAGTTATGTTGAGAAAATCCCTATGTGAGGATGACGGCTAGTTGATGAATGATAGTAACAAATGACATACAAGTAATTCTTTCATTCATATTTTATACAAATTGTCTATCATTTCCCACTTGATTGGTTTGATTATGTTGTACTGGTTTTTAACCAATACTTTTAGCAATCTTATTTATCACACATTGTCAATAAGATTATTTCATTCTTTCTCTTCAGCAACCATTTCTTTTCGTCCAATGTTCACACCAGCGCTTCCATATCTTCTCTTCTCCTTCTCCTTCTGAATCAAATTATTCTGCCAAAAGGGCATATCACATTCCTGTAATTCTGAATGTTCTGAATTACACAACTTAATTACTTATCAACTTAAAATCATGTGACACTACCAGGTGTTCGGAGAGTTGGTAACATAACTCTCCTTTAAAAAACTATTGCGTTGCAGGACAATGCAAACAGCAGTTGGGGTCTTTGGTGGGGAAGCATACACTAGTGGAACTAATGAACCTCCTCTGATGACGGAAAATGTGGGACATAGTGATCATCCTGCAGTTTCTAGTCTGAACTGCCCACCATTTATTGCAGTAGAGCTTTGCCGAGAGCAAATGGTAAGTAATGTCGGTGTCAGACACAAACACGTCTGATGAGTATGTATGGAGTCTAATAATTATGACAGAATTCTTTACCTCCATTCCTAATTTCTAAAATTTGATTAACTATATAAATCAATATACTTTTTTACAAAGCTATCTTTAGTAATGCAGGGACTTCATCCTTGTGACAAGAGAAGAACTGTTAGTGAGTACCGGCACATGTTTCCAGGAATTGATTTTTCACTGGTTAGTGATCGTTTGGTTTTTACCTTATGATATATGCATGGTCTAGCTGCTACTGAATAATTAAGTTCTTTCTGATGCACTGATTGCTAGAAAATATTTTAAATTTTGTTGAATTGAATTTGTGCTGATAATAAATCTTATAAATCTTTATAGATTGAAACTGACGAGGACACTTGGTATACACCTGAAAGAGAGACGAAAGAAGAAGTTACTGGCAGGGGACTGAAGTTTTTGGAATGGTGAGTGTTTTTCTCTGCTATTATATGTCTAATTTGCAATATTTACTTATGGTAAATTATTATCTTTTTATATTATTAATGAAATATTAATTAATATTGACATATTTTTATTTATTGTATTTCAATTTATCTAATTATGAAACTAATTATCATTAATATGAACATTTTAGTTAATAAGCTCATTTTATTATTAAAATCGACATAATTAATCATTTTTTTAAAACTGAGAATAATCCAAATAAAACATTTTTAATAAGACCAAAGTAGTATTAAATAATTTTATGTTTGTTTTTGGCCGAGGACTATACATAGTTTAATAAGAAGAATGATCTTGTTATAAGAAAATACAGAGGACCAAAGAGGCTAGAGCATAATGAAATTAATGTTTATATTATTAATTGAAGCCAATTTACTTTGTAACCAATTTTCTTTTACTATAATAATAATGTCAAGGCATTGGGTTGACATGTGGTTACGTGAGGCCTTTTTACAGCATCATGAAGACTTTCTTTTTCATCGAATAAACAATTTAAAGTATAAAATTTTATTATATAAGACCTTAATTAGTAGTTATTTTTATAAAAAAAAATGAAAAAAAATGAATGAATTTTCATTTAAGCTATAAACTATCTTCATAATATATTACGAAAAGATTAAATACATATCATAAACTGTTTTTATAAACTGTCTCAAACAGTCTCATATTAAGGTATCACAACTATTCTCTGAAGTTAGGATTTCTTTTGTTTTACTTGTGATTTTGAATAGCATCTAAAGAACTTGTTTCTCAAATTTTGTTATTGATTCAGGTTGTGTACACGTAAAGAGAAGGAGATAGCTGTTGTTACCCACAGCAGTTTTCTGTTTAATACCCTCAGTGTTTTTGGAAATGATTGTCACCCAAATATTAAGACTGAAATGTGTGCACAGTAAGCATCTCTCTAAAAGTTTTATTAATCTTATTTATGAACAGCATATTCAAGTTTAGATATATGCAGCACTCAGGATTAATAAATGACAAGGTTCTTCTCTCAAAATGATTAATTCTATCTCAATCTTTATGAAAAATATAGGAAATAGTAAAATAAAAGAAAAAAACTTTTTGACTTAATTATTTAATCTTAATAATGACGAAGGATACATTGACAAAGACAACCAAAAATATGTAGTTTATACGGCAATTATCATTAGCCTGATGGAATAGTATACTTTTACATCGGAAAAACATGAAAGTTGTTACTCAATATATAGCATAGAATAAATTGTTTAACTTGAAACTAAATATTTGCTTGCATGCACTACATATTAGACTAATTGAAGAAATTTTGGCTTTCCTGTTTTACAGTTTTGCTAACTGTGAACTTCGCTCCATGGTTATTGTTGATAAAGGGTAAGCATTTTATAACATAAAACTTATTATATTCAAATTTATGCAGAAAATTCATTTGATTTATACATATGCAGAATGATTGGATCAAATACATCAACTACCAACTATCCTGGCAAGATTCCCGATGGCCGGGACCTTCCAAGTGATTCTACTGACTAGACAAACATTAATTCAAGAAAAGGGCTGACTAAATAATAGTTCCTCCTCTCATTGATAGCCGGGTTTGTAATATCAGTCATGGAATTTTCCCTAGTACAATATAATTATTGATTTCTTAGTTGCATTCTACAGGCAAAAAGAACATTTTTTTAGGAACAATTTATGCTTGTAAGAGAAATTTATCCCTTATACGGGGTAAGTAAATAAATTGGCAACATATATAGGTGACAATTTGTATTGAAATTTTATATTATATTAGATTATTTATGTAAAATATTATACAAATTTTTAATCATTTGATATGTTATTGAATAAAAGCGTATAAACATTAATTCTATTAATGTATCTCAATAATATATCAAATTATTATATGTTTGTGTAAAAATTTACATACATGATATATAAACTTTTGATTTAAATCAATTTTTTTTAAATAAATAAATTAAGAAAAATAGAAAAGATTGAGAGATCAAAAGAGGTTTGGATTGAGAGATACAATTCTGCAAGTTTCTGCGTTTCAGCTCTCTATTTGAAAGGAATTTTACTCATCTAAAGTGATTATATTTAGATAATAAAATGAGTTATATTAACTATTGATTATCAAATGAATAATTAATATTATTTACACAGGTATAATCAATTGTGTGTGATTATAATATCAATCATCGATCAACTTACTTTACCAATTTCTCATCTTCATAAGGTCCACATGAATCAAATCTCGATACCACCTCGTGTTCACTTGATCGACGAAAAAAAAAAAAAGAGAACAAGACTTTAAGATTGGATTAAGAACCAATACCATTCTCAACATTTTTGAATAAAGTTTAGTTCTGAAACGTTTTGAAACTGATTTATAAATAAAAATCAATTTAATATTTTGAAAAGTTTTTAGTTAAAATTGGCTTTGAATTAGTTTTTCGAAAAAAAAGATTGAAATTCTTTTAACAAAAAACAATTCAAATTATTTCGAAAAATATTACGGGAAAAGAAACAAAAAAATATAAAAAAATTCAAGAAAAATAGATGTTAAGAAGTTTTGATTATTTTTTGAATTTTTTCTAAGAAAAAAATATTTTTTGAATTTTCTCAAATTTTCCAAGAAAAAAAAATATTAATTTTTTTTTCGAAAAAATGTTTCTACATTTTTTCAAAAAAAATAAATTTTAAAAATTTTCTAAGAAAAAAAATCTTAATTGAGTTTTAAATTTTTTAATATGATTAAAGTGACTTTTAAATTAAGTTTAATTAACTAATTTATTTTAAATATATTGTTCAATTTATAAACTATTTGTTGAATATAAAGAGTATTGAGAGACATATGGAATAACCCGCGTGTTTCAACTATACAACGAAATCTCTTTATATAGACACAAGATATTAAATAACCCTAATTTACAGTAATGCTAACGGGCCATAATACTTATAGCCCATATATATTATTTACCTTCTAATATAATATTTAACACTCCTCCTCAAGCTGGAGCATATAAATCAAATGCACCTAGCTTGTTACATATATAACTAATTCTATGACCTCGCAATGACTTTGTAAACACATATGCTAATTGATCATTAGATTTGACAAAGCTGGTGATGATGTCACCCAATTCAATATTTTCTCTAACAAAATGACATCAATCTCAATATGCTTGGTCCTCTCATGAAAAATAGGATTCGAGGCAATGTGCAATGCAGCTTGATTATCACATATTAGTGTCATTGTGCTGGTCTCTTCAAATTGAAGTTCTTTCAGTAACTATTTCAGCCAGATGAATTCACATGTTACTAGTGCCATGGCACTGTATTTTGCCTCAACGCTGGATCTTTACAACAACATTTTGTTTCTTACTCTTCCAAGATATTACATTTCCTTTGATGTGTACACAATACCCAGAAGTTGATCGTCTATTTATGGGTGAGTCTGCCCAATCGGCATCTGAGTAGCCAATTATTTGAGTATGTCCTCTATCTTCAAAAATGAGACCTTTTTCAGGTGCACTTTAGATGTATTTAAGAATCCGGATTACAACATCCATATGTTCTTGGCAAGGAGAATTTAAAAACTGACTTACCACAGTGACAACAAAGGAAATGTCAAGACGAGCGACTGTGAGATAGTTTAATTTTCCAACCAATCTCCTATATATTCTTGTCGCGGCCTAAAATTTCGAGTGTTTCTCGAAATTCAATGGGAAAATAGAAAAAAAATGGTATTTGAAAACAAATTTGAGTTCGGGAGTCGATTATGCGTAGGGAAGGTATTAGCACCCTACAACATCTGTTAAAAACGGTTATCTATAATTAATTGTGCAAGATTAATTTTAACTTAAGTATATTTATTTTTCTTTATTATTAAATATGAATGATAATTATTACTATATTTAAAATATGATTTTGAAATAAATATGTACTTAACAAATAAAGGACAAAAAAAGAAAATTTTATTTATGTGCTTGACAAGAATGTGATCTTGCTCCTACGTATCTCCCGGTGCGATGGAAAAATCAAAGCTACGCAGTTGTTGGTTAAAAAAATGCGGATGTGTTAAGTGTTTTTTAAAGAAAATTTGTTATGTGATAAAAAAAAGTTTTGACGAAAAAAATAAAAAAATAAAAAGAGTTTGATTTGAATAAGTATTTTAAAATATAAGTTTTAAAACGATCAATTAGTACAACTTGTGTCCCAAAACTCAAGGAATAAAGAATATGTCACATCTAATTTAATCATCTAAACAAATATGTTATTATTCTCGATTATTAAATTGAGTTTCAAAACTACCGAGTAGTACAACTTGTATTTTATCAACTCCAAGATAAAAAAAAGTTACATCTAAATAATTTAATTTAAAAATTTTAATTTTATATTTATTTATTTAAAAAAATAAATTTTACAATTATCAAGTTGTGTAAATTGTATACTTTTCTACTCATGGATTAAAAAACGTGATTCTTAGTTAACCTCTAATAATTTTAATTTATTAATTTATTAATTTATTAATTTATAAGTTGAGATTTAAAACCGCCAAGCTGTCGCAACTTGTGTCTTAATAATTCAAAAAAAAATAAATGAAAAAAAAGATAACATATCTAGTTAATTTTTAGTAATTATTAATGTATAAAAATAAAAAATTTCAGAACTATTAAATTATTGTAACTCATATTATAATAACTTCAAACAAGATTTATCTTATTTTAAGTTTGGCAAGATTTATTTTGCAAACAACCTAAAAATAAAAATAAGAATTAAAGATAACAAAAGAATAAAAACTTAAGGATTTAAATGCAAAGTAGAAGTACATTGTGCCATGCTTATACCTATGTCTATTGATCCATGCACAAATAGATCAAAAGCAAATGCAAGCTGGCTATGCACTAGTTGCTTTTACGGGCTTCAATTTTCTAGACAATTTTCAACTTCCAACATATCATTTGAATTTTTTAATAATAACCTCATTTAAATAAAAGGAAGCAAAGCAAATGAAAAAAAAAACATTGAGGAATGAAACTAAAGCTTCACCAAACAAATGAAACACTATATTAAAAGAGATGAAGAACAAATACTAACTTAAGAGACACAGATTTGTATATAGTGGTGAATAAGGAGATGACGGGGTGTAACGGTTGATGGTGGTTGACGACGGTATCCGGTGGAAGTTAGAATGACGATAATATTTATTTCAAATTCTCTCATTTTCTAAATTTTTTCTCTTTTTCTTCTCTTTTTAAAATAAAAAAATAAAACTCTCTTCTTTACATGTGATTTTTTTTAATATCAGTAGTGTTTTTTTTTTAGATCTCCCTCCCCCTCTTTTGAAATTTGATAAGGTGTATTTATAGAGTTTTTTTATATGTTTAGTTGTCTTCTTGTTGTATCACTGTATGAGTTTGAGTTTTCGAAATTCTTGTTTGATGTTTTAATTTCTTTGCTCATAATCTACATTTTTCTACATCTCTGATGCCTTCAAAATTTTAGCTTATTTTGTTTTTATTTGAATATTTATTGAGCTTTTATTTGTCCTTTAGTTTTTTTTTTAACTCAAAATTTGTCTCTTTGTTCTGCATAGTGTGTACAATGGTTGACTTATAAAAATTATCTTTTTATTTCTCTAATTAGTTAAAACAGGTACATATGTATCAATGAGCATGACTTGTGCATCAATGACAGTCATCATCAACATAACAGAGTTTGACAGTGAACAAAGACAACAATAGAGAACAAAACTGGAAACAGTTGGCTTGATCTGATTTAATTTTTATTGTAATTTAATTTGCCCTTAGTTTGTAATTTGATTTGGTTTTAAAACTCTAATTATATTTGAGATTGTAAATTTATGAGACATAATGAAATTATTTATTGTAATTATTTTTATTTCTTTTTTTAAAATTTTCTTTTTATATTTGTTTTTTTAACAAAATGGACAAAATTGGAGTACTACAGCTGCCCCTATTTAATTATATTTTTCTTGAAAAATATAAAAATATGAATAATAATGATATTCATTTTCATGTTATTAGGTAAAAGATAAGTAAATATAAGAACCTAAATTTTTTCCAATAACAAACACTTGTATTAAAGTGCATTTGAAATGTTAAAGTGAGAATAATGCAAAAAAAAACAAATTTAGATGTGCAAAATGTTCGTTTTCAGATAAATTACTAATGCGTATATTGAAAAAAATAAAAAATGATCATCTTCGGATTATTTATCGATGTGTAGATCAACATAAATAAAAAATGATCGTCTTCATATTGGTTACCGATGCGTATATCGATAGAAATAAAAAAAAATGATCGTCTTCGGATTGGTTACCGATGCGTAGATCTATAGAAATTAAAAATGATCGTCTTCAGATTGGTTATCGATGTGTAGATCGACAAAAATGAAGGTGATCGTCTTCGGATTGGTTACCGATGCGTTGATCTATAGAGAAAAAAAACGATAGTCTTTGGATTGGTTACCGATGCGTAGATCTATAGAAACAAAAATGACCGTCTTCAAATTGGTTACCAATGCGTAGATCAATAGATATAAAAAAATGATCGTCTTTGAATTGGTTACCGATGCGTAGATCGACAAAAATTAAGGTGATCTTCGGATTGGTTGCCGATGCATTGATCTATAGAAAAAAAATGATCGTCTTCGAATTGGTTATCGATGCGCATATCTATAGAAACAAAAATGACCGTCTTCGAATTGGTTACAGATGCGTAGATCAATAGAAATAAAAAAAGTGATCATCTTTGGATTGGTTACCGATGCATAGATCGACAAAAATGAAGGTGATCGTCTTTGGATTGGTTACCGATGCGTAGATCTATAGAAATTAAAAATGATCGTCTTCGGATTGGTTACCGATGCGTAGATCTATTGAAAAAAAACGGTCGTCTTCGGATTGGTTACTGATGCGTAGATCTATAGAAATGAAAGTGGTCATCTTCGGATTGTTTATCGATGCATAGATCGTAATTAGTCTGATCTTGAAGGTAGATAAAGAGGGAGAATAAGTATATCATATTTGCAATTCAGACAATATGGTTTCCACATAATGACTTTTCGTATCTATAGAATAACCGCTTTTTCGAAGTGAAGCAAAAATCCATTGTTTAAAATGACTATCCTCCTTATTATTTTCACACACTCATATATCTTGAGAATCAAATGAGTTCAGGTGTATATATTTTCAAGTGTCAAAATGTTTAAAATATTTTTATATTTTCACATATTTTAAATTCCAACATTTATTATTATAAAACAAAATTTTGAAACAATAGAACAAATAATGAAACTGGATTGGTATATAAAGAGTGTAACATACAACATCGAATGAAAATATTGGAAAATGTACATTCGTTACATTGAATGCAAAACAATTGAGGTAGGGGTTACAATGTGGGGACGAGTATGTTTAATTTAGGTGGAGACATAACAAACGTTAGTCATTGTTGCAATTTAGGAATCCTAATAATCAGCTTCCAAGAATAATAATTGCCTCAGTTTGAAGTGCTTGATTTTTTTTATCCCTAACTTTTGCATGGACCGCTTTTCCAAGTTTCCAATCCATTGGGATGCTCTTTGCCTAGGTCGCCTTTTTAGGTTTTCAACCTAGCAAGCCCATTTTTTTTAAGGATAATATTTTTTGACTGCATCTGAATTTACAAGAAGTGGAAGGTCATCTCCATCCATTTCTGCAAGTATTAGAGCTCCCCCAAAAAAAGCTTTTTTCACAATATATGGCCCTTCGTAATTCGGGGTCCATTTTCCACAAGCATCTTTTTTATGGGCAACATTTTCTTTAACACTAAGTCCCCTTCTTGAAACTCTCGATGACAAACTTTTTTCTCGTATGCCTTTTTAAGTCTTTTTTGATATAGCTGATCGTGACATAGGGTGACCATTCTTTTTTCTTCTATGAGATTTAATTGGTCAAATCGTGATTGAACCCACTCAGCCTCTTCCAGTTTTGTTTCCATCAGGACTCTGATCGAGGGAATTTCAACTTTAATGGGAAGTATCGCTTCCATTCCATACACCTGTTGAGGTGCGAACAGAGGTTCTATAGCCATGTAATGTAAAGGGAAGCATTTCATGCCAATCCTTATATGTCTCCACCATCTTTTGTATGATCTTTTTTATATTCTTATTTGCTGCTTCTACAGCCCCATTCATTTTTGGACGATATGGGGAAGAATTATGGTGTTGAATTTTGAAACTATCACACAACTCTTTCATCATTTTATTATTCAGATTGGTTGCATGTATTTTATTAGTATAGATTTGACATTTATGACATTTCTTTACGTAACTAAAGCAATCAGATTCCATAGTCAACCAATAATAGTCAGCCCTCAAGATTTTTCTTACCATTGCGTGTCCATTTGCATGAGTTCCAAAAGAACCTTTGTGAAACTCTTAAATAATTTTCTCTGCTTGTGCTTGATCCACACATCTGAGGAGAACTATATCATGATTTCTCTTGTAAAGCACATCACCATTTAAGAAGTTCATTGAGAGCCTCCTTAAAACCCACTTGTCGTTTTTTTGAAATACCTGATAGATATTCCCTATTCTTAACATAGGATTTGATATCATAAAACCATGGTTTGCTATCAAGCTCTTCTTCTATCGATAAACAATATGCTGGCTTATCCTTTTGTTGAATTTTTATGACCGACATATTCTGACCGACACTTATTTTGAACATTGATGACAATGTGGCCAGGGCATCAGCCAATTGGTTATCATCTCAAGGAATATGGGTGAAAAGTGATATGCTCGAAGTGTTCTACCAATTCTTTTATATGCGTATGGTATGGAATCAATTTGGAGTCTCAAGTTTCCCACTCTCCTTTTGTTTGATGGATGACCAAAGATGAGTCTCCATATACCTCAAGAACTTTTACCTTTGATTTAATGGTTGCTTTAATGCCCATAACACATGCCTCATATTCTGTAATATTGTTTGTGCAATCAAAACACAATCTAGATGTAAATGGAGTGAATTGGTTCTATAGGGAAATCAAAATGGCTCCAATCCCATGCCCTAATGCATTAGAAGCACCATCAAACACCAAAGTCCTTTTTTCTTTATCAGATGATTCGATCTCTTCAAATAAATTCATGATACCTTCATCGGGGAATTCACACTGCATTGATTAATAATCTTCTACAGGTTGTTGGGCCAAATACACCGCTAGGGCACTTCCTTTGATAGCTTTTTGTGTAACGTATACTAGATCTTATTTTGATAACAACATCTGCCAACAGGAAATCCTTCCAGTAAGAGTAGGTTTCTCAAAGATGTATTTAATTGGGTCCATTTTAGCCACCAACCAAGTTGTATGACATAACATGTATTGCCTCAACCGACGAGCGGCCCTTGCTAATGCGCAACATGTTCGTTCAAGCAATGAATATCTTGTTTCATAGTTGGTGAAATTTTTGCTCAAATAATAAATAGCATGTTCCTTCTTACCAGATTCATCATGTTGCCCTAGTACACAATCCATTGACTCGTCAAGTACTGTTAAGTACATAATAAGTGGTTTTCCAGAAACTGGGGGCACTAATATTGGAGGTTTTGACAAGTATTGCTTAATCTTTTCGAAAGCTTTTTGACAATTCTCATTCCATTCAACCTTTTGGTCTTTGCGCAACAACTTGAAAATTGGCTCGCATGTAGCGGTGAGATGCGATATGAACCTGACAATGTAATTCAATCTGCCCAAAAAGCCGCGAACTTCTTTTTCTGTGCGTGGAGCGGGAATTTCTTGTATTGCTCTTACTTTATCTGGATCCACTTCTATCCCTTTTTGACTAATGATAAACCCAAGTAACTTGCCTGATCTTACACCAAAAGTGCATTTAGAAGGATTTAAACGGAGTTTGAACTTTCTTAGTCGCACAAACAACTTTTGAAGGTTAACAACATGGTCTTCTTTGGCCCAAGATTTTGCAATCATATTGTCCACATAAACCTCTATTTCTTTATGCATCATGTCATGAAACAAAGTTACCATTGCTATTTGGTAGGTTGCCCCAGCATTCTTCAATCCAAATGGCATCACTTTATAACAGAAAGTCCCACATTGTGTTATGAATGTAGTTTTCTCCATATCTTCGAGAGCAATCTTGATTTGATTATACCTTGAGAAACCATCCATGAAGGAGAAAAGAGAATATTGAGCAGTGCTATCTACTAGGACATCAATGTGAGGCAAAGAAAAATCATCTTGTGGACTCACTTTATTTAAATCACGATAATTAACACACATTCGAACCTTTCCTTCTTTTTTTGGAACTGGAACAATATTAGCTACCCATTGAGGGTATTTTGCCACTGCTAAGAAACC
The DNA here is from genome assembly GCA_037974835.1 of Cicer judaicum. NCBI lineage: Eukaryota > Viridiplantae > Streptophyta > Magnoliopsida > Fabales > Fabaceae > Cicer > Cicer judaicum. The sequence continues at coordinate 4,264,456 of JBBPBS010000361.1, forward strand.
AACATCAAATTGCTTTTTAACCTTTAATCTAATTTTAAGTGACATATAAGGCCTCATCCGCCTCAATTTTTGTTTAATTGGAGCACATTCAGGCTTGAGAGGTAGCTTGTGTTCAACTATGTTAGTATCTAGCCCAGGCATATCCTAATATGACCATGCAAAGACATCCACATAATCTAATAAAAGTTTAACCAGCTTTTCTCGTTCACTTTCTTTCATAGACATACCAATTTTAATTTCTTTTTTATCATGTTCAGTCCCTAAATTGATCACCTCAACAGGTTCTTGATAGGGTTGGATTATCTTAGCTTCCTATTTAATTAACCTTTCTAGTTCTGGCGGAGGCTCACAGTCGTCTTCTCAATCCTCATCAGCGTGATTAATTGGGTGTTCAAAATTACATGAAGAGTTTCTAGCGTTGTTATTGTCAACATGTTCATTTTCATCTCTGCATTGTTTAAATTAAGAGGAAAAGGAAAAAAAATGAATAAAGATTGCTAAAAAAGAAAAAAGAAAAACGAAAACAACTGGAGAATTGAAAAATGCATTTATTAATAATAAATACGGAATTGAAATACATGCACCCTATTAGTTATCCTTATAGCCTTGGGCAGAGCAAAAGGAGTTAAAATACATAATTACTTTGAACATAAATTAACAAACACGATAAACTCGATGATCTTCCAATTATTGAGATTGGTGTTTGGAGAACAAGGGTACACCAATTTGAGGGTATCATCATTAACATTATCCTCTTTCACAACAGCCACTTGATCAACATATATTATTCAAGCGCTTTGGAAGTTTTGATGAATGTCCCAAATAGGGATATTTTGTGAATTTGGTACCCGATTTTTCCAACTAGCTAGCTTGCTTTCTCGTTTTTCTTTTACATCATTCTCTTGATCAACTTTGGTAGGTACATATCCTAACCCGTACTTATCCTTCTTTTCTAGTATTTTTATTAATTTCCTGAATTTAACAAAAGTTCCTCCTTCTAACATGGATTTTGTAAACTTCAATCATGTGGTAGATAGTTTTGGTTCTTTTAAACGAAATCCTTCACCCATGAAGACAACATTGGCGATTTCTAATGCTTGGAAGGAAGTCTCACTATCATATCTTCTTCTCCAGATATTATCATCAGGTTATTGTTTACAATAAACTTTAGCTTTTGATAGAGAGTAGGTGTTACTGCTCCAACAGCGTAAATCCACGGTCTCCCTAAAAGGCAACTATACGCCGGCTCAATATCCATCACTTGCAAGGTTATTCCAAAGTTATGGGGTCCGATTTGAATCAGAAGGTCAATCTCTCCAACAACTTGCCTTCTAGATCCATCAAACGCTTTCACCACCATAGTACTTGGCTTCAAGCAAGCCCCCGTCAACAAATAGTTTTGATTGTGTTGATTTTGGCATGACATTTAACAATGAACCGTTATCAACTAGCACTCGTGCAAGAATATGATCATGACACCTCACAGAGATATGTAGTGCTTTATTATGCTCCAGCCCCTCAACTGGTAATTCAACATCGCTAAAACTCAAACTGCTACTGGCGAGATATTACCGACAACCCCATCAAATTCGTCGACAGTGATATCATGAGTAACATGGGCCTCATTTAAAATTTTCATCAGTGCCCTTCTGTGCGCTTCAGAGTGTAATAACAAATAAAGAATAGATATCTTGGAAGGGGTTTGATTTAGTTGATCTACCACCTTATACTCAGTTTGCTTTATAAACTTCAAAAATTCGGTAGCTTCTTCTGTAGGCACCGTTTTTTTTTTTTTTGCAAATCACTTGTCCTTTAATGGCATGATACACAACCTCTTTCTCTTTTTTTCTATGACCCTCCTTTTTACTATGTTGTTCAGGAGCATATACTCAACCACTCCGGGTGATCCCACCAATTCCTAAAATACTGGTGACATAAGTACCTTGATGTTTAGAGTTAACAACCGATTGGTGGTTGACTAAATGGGATTTGACTTCATAACTCCATGGTACTGCCTTGTTATTTTCATAAGGAAAAGTGGTTGGTGCTTGGAAAATTATTTCATTTTTTCCACTATGAGTTGGCTTAGGATTCTCTTTTCTTTAGAGGATTTCCAATGGTCTTGGAAAAGATATATCATTTTCCATGCATGGCTCTATGGTCAATACATGATTATCTTTTGTATATTGGTCTATCTCTTCTTCAATGTGATTGACAGCGGTATCTTTGTGACCGGCAAAGGATTATTCCCTATGTTGGGACCATCTTCCTTGAAGGTAAGTCATTTTGCATTAATCAATTATTGCACTTTAGTTTTTATGGCTTGACAATCTTTGACGGAATGCCCCACGGCTCCAACATGGTATTCACATTTGTCGTTTGGATTATACCATTTCGGGAATGGTTGTTCTAGAGGTTTCATTGGCCTCAGGACTACCATTAAATTTTGGAGTAAGTGAGGCAACAATTGGCTGTACGTGACGGGAATTAGGTCAAAATGGGTTATCCTTTTTTGATTGACAGGTGGTCTGTAGTGATTTGAGATTGGATTTTGGTTCCATTGACCTTGTTGGGAAAATGCGGTAGGTGGTGGTTGATAAAAAGGTGGTCTTGAAGGGTGATATTGAGGGTATGAAGCTTGTGTGGTTGGGGCCACATATGGATAAGGAATATAAGGAGTTTGTGATATTGGGGGCTGAAAGTTTCGGGGTCGATAAGAATTGATGGGTAGAAAATAGGAGACTTTGGGGTTTACCCTTAAAGTGTTAGTGTCCCCTTCTTTCCTTTTTGTGAATGTTGCTTGGGGTCTTTTCATGCTAGTTGCTGCACATAAAATCTTGCCACTCCTCATCCCACTTTCTATCCTTTCTCCTATGATGACAAGGTTAGAAACGTTTGATGACATACTCCCAATCATCTTATCATAAAAAGACAATTCGAGAATATCCATAAACATACCATCTTATCAGATAAATGAGGTTCTACTTGTGATGCCATTTCCCGCCAGCGTTGTGCGTATTCTTTGAAAGCTTCGTTGTCCTTTTTCAATGAATTTTGCAATTGCATCCTATCAGGGGCCATGTCAATATTGTACCTGTATTGCCTCAAGAAGGCATCGGCTAAGTCTTTCCACGAACGAATACGACTTCGCTCAAGATGCATATACCAACTTAACGATGCCCCACTCAAACTATCTTGAAAAAACTGAATGAGAAGTTTATCGTTATGAGCATGAGAAGCCATTTTTCTGCGATACATAGTTAGATGATTTTTAGGACACGTGTTGCCTTTGTATTTTTCAAAGTCAGGAACCTTGAATTTTGGAGGGATAGTCACATCAGGAACCAAACACATGTCAAAAGCTTCGAGACCATAAACATTATGCCCCTCAATTGCTTTTATTCGCTCTTCTAAGACATGAAGTTTTTCCTTTGATTGTGTATCATCCCTAATGTGAGGTTGATGTCAATTCCTGTTAGCATCAAAATGGGGCACTTGAGGTACACTATATGGAATATTTTTTATGGGTATAGTGTTTTGGGGTGGCACATATCCCAAATGAGGTGGGATTTGTGATTGGTTTAAGTTTTGGGGGTTGACAACTGAGTGGTTTTGGTTATTTTCTATGGGGTTGATGACTATAGGCAGAGTATAACCAGGCGGGAGACCATATATTGGAAATTGCATAGCTGCTGTGCAGAATTGTAGGTTAGTCAGGGTAAAACCCGATGGGTGAAAATGAGTAGTTTGGTGTTCTTCATTTACAATCGGAGGATCCCTATCTGTATTCTCCTTCCTTGCCAAAGCCTGTATAGCTTCCAAAATTCAATCACCTTTTTCTTTCAATTGGTTGACATCCGCTCTTATCACCTCTTGATTTTGCTCGAGTTCATCTTGAAATTCGTGCGTGTTCGATAAGGGTGTCAGGGAAACAGCTTTATTGATTTTTTCTATTTTTTTTTAAAGAAAAAAAATTAGAAAATAAATAAATAAGATAAAATTTCTATGAGTATTAAAATATGAATTTGATAGAAATGAAATTAATTATTGAATTATGATAGTTGGATATTGGGGAATCATACGCCTTAGGTAATAGCAAGAACAAATTATTAGTGAAGAAAATATAAGGACTGGAAATCAAAATAGAAAATCCTTCATTGATAAGAGAAAAAGTATATATTTAAATAAAAAACTACATTGACTGTGGGATTTCAATCTTCTCTTTTAATAGGACAACCAATCTTCTCCTCCAATTCTTCTACCAAATTTTTGCAATATTTGACAAACTTGTAGACTTTGACTGGAGTATTCACCAGATGCATTACCGCATCAATCTCTTTTAGATGCTTTGGAATTTTTAAGACTGCTAGATTAGCTAGTATTGACAATTTTGAAAAGCAGTCTTTCCAATGTATTCCTTTACCTTCCAGCTCTTTATATATCTTTTGAATCTTTAATTGACCTAGCAATATCATAAAGCGATCCTCCCAATATATGGTTTTGTCCTTTAGGTCACTATAGATCTTTTCTTGGTAAACAATGTAATTCTTCAGCTCACTAGAATTCTCCATTTCTATTCTTAGTGTGTCTTGATGTTTTGAGAGTAATTATTCATTGTGTTGCCTCACATTCCTTACTTGACTCTCATACTCAGCTACCATTTCTTTTAGTTGTTTCTTTAAATCTTCAAATTCTTTTTTTATATTGTTCTCAGAGCTTGTCCACAACTGCTTCCACGTATAGGCCTCTTCGATAGCTACATTCTTTTCTTGCTTTCGCACATCTAACTTTTCATTTGCACCTCTCAAACAACCTTGTATGTCAAGTTTATTTTTTTTTTCAACTTTAAACCTCTTGTTACTTCTTTCAATAAACTGACTTTTACATGTATTTTCTTATCGTAAGTTCTCATTCTATTGGGAGACTTTTTCTAACTTCGTCTGTAGCTCTTTTTTCTCCTCTTCAAATTTCAACAATAATGCTTTGAGTTCTTCTATTTCTTCATTAGTAGCAAGGGTAGGTTAAGATATTTCCTAATTACTCGAGGGTGTACTGTGGAAAGACAACTTGATTTCTTGGACTCTGTTTTTGAGCCATTGTTGATAGGGTTCTTTTGTGCTGCAACTTCTACATCCAAGTACTTTTCCTTGTCTAATTATCTTTTCCCAAGCTCGACTTATCCTTCGCAACATCAGTGGATCTACTATACTTGTATTGTGCAAAATAAAAGCTTCCAACGACTTATCATCTGGTTTTTGCAACATAGGGTAGCCAAGCTGTCTCAAAGCTACCACCGGATTATAATTAATACATCCTTTGGTTCCCATGAGAGGCACATTTGGGAAATCTCTGCATTGACATATTACTTCCTCCACCCCTTGTTCTCTAAGATACCATGAAATTGTGTCCCTAGTAAGTCTAGCTATACTCTGAGCCCATTCACGATTATTTTTAATTCCAACATGATGCCCTCTCTTGAACATATGAGACATGAACCAGGTATACAACACTAGAGCACAACACAAAATTGTTCCCCCTTTCTTCTCATGTCGCATATGTAGAGAGTAGTATACATCAGCAAGAATTGCAAGAACTGGATTTTGATTATATTTGTTAAAAGTTAAGAAGACATTGATGGCAGCAAAATCTACAAAATTATCAAGGTTTGGGAATAAAAAAATACCATAGATAATCAGAGCCAAAACATCTATAAAAATACTACATTCTTTTTTAACGGCTAAATCATGACACTTTTGCTCTAGATATTTTCTTGAAAAGCCATGAACGACTCATTTTTCCTCTTTTGTACTGGCCAACTCTCTTATGTTGATTTTCAATACTTCAAATATTGCATCCAAACTCGGTGTTTGCCCATTATATTGATAAGGATTTCCTTTCTCTAGGGGGTAACCCAATATTCGTTCAAATTCCTCTAATGTCGGGGCCAACTGAAAGTCTTGAAAGGTGAAACATCTTAAGAGAGGGTCGTAATATTGAGCCAAAGCCGTGAGGCCCCTGTTTGCACATTTACTGCCAAGAGATTTAGGATCTTCCCATATTTGAGAAAGAAACTATCACGTTGTATAGTTTTCATTTGATTGTTGATGTCTCTTAAACTTTTCAAATCAGGTTGCTTGAACTTTAAAAGTAAAGTTTTTCTTTTTTCTGATCCCATTGTCTACTTTAATTTAACACATGACTAAGATTCTTATGATTCCCCAACAATCCTAAAAATTGATGCAAAATGCCAATTCATTTTCAAAAGAAACAATGTCATGAGATATGAATGCAATTATGTAGAATGATAATTGTGAATATACAATAGTTTGAATGAATGTATGAGGTATTTTTACTTATATAAATATTCTTATGATGAAAGGGTCTATTGACTTATGTAGTGAAATTCTCACAAGGGTGGCTCTATAGTTCTAAACACGGTTCCTAGAGCCAATAATCTCATTTTGGAATATTGTCAACAACAATAGGAAAACTATTTGGAGGGACAATGCCCTCAATAAGATCAAACTTCTAGGTGAGATTTTCATGCTAACCAAACAGGATGTACATCTAGAAAGCTACCACTACACAACCTCGAAACTAAACTTAAGTTTTGTTCAAACCCGGGTGTAAGGCTCCACTCATAAGTGTGTGTCTTAATAAAAATGTAGGGTGTGGAATAAGTATAATTCAATAACTCCATAACGATAATAAAACATAAATAAATAAATAAATAAATAAAAACATAAATAAATAAATAAATAAATAAATAAATAAATAAATAAATAAATAAACGAATAAATAGATAGATAGATAGATAGATAGATAGATAGATAGATAGATAGATAGATAAATAAACGAATAAATGAATAAATAAATAAAAAAATGATCTACAAGCTTAAAAAAAATATTATAATGTCAATTGATACTTATTAAGAAATAATAAACGCATAAATAAAAGAAAATGAAAAACAAACAAAAATAAAAATAAAAACATAAGAATTATACACAATTAATTTATTAGGTCCGACTCTCTAAAATGTCTCCAGTGGAGTCGCCAGCTGTCGCGGCCTAAAATTTCGAGTGTTTATCGAAATTCAATGGAGTTGTCACCAAAATTTATTTTAAAATAGGGAAATAATCCTTAAAAAATAGAAAAAATGGTATTTGAAACCAAATTTGAGTTCAGGAGTCGATTATGCGTACGGAAGGTATTAGCACCCTATGACATTCATTAAACACGGTTACCTATAATTAATTATGCAAGATTAACTTTAATTTAAGTATATTTATTTTTCTTTATTATTAAATATGAATGACAATTATTACTATATTTAAAATATGATTTTGAAATAAATATGTACTTAACAAATAAAGGATAAAAAAAGAAAATTTTATTGATGTGCTTGACAAAAATGTAATCTTGCTCTTACGTATCTTCCGGTGCGATGGAGAAATCAAACCTAAGTAGTTTAAGTAGTTCTTGGTTAAAAAAAATGTGGATGTGTTTAGTGTTTTTTAAAGAAAATTTATTTTGTGATAAAAAAAGTTTTGACGAAAAAAAAAAAAAAAAAAAAAAAAAAAAAAAAAAAAAAAGAGTTTGATTTGAATAAGTATTTTAAAATATAAGTTTTAAAACAATCAAGCAGTACAACTTGTGTCCCAAAACTCAAGGAATAAAAAAAATGTCACATCTAATTT
>JBBPBS010000361.1:4272191-4291919 GCA_037974835.1 Cicer judaicum
AAAAAAAGTTTTGACGAAAAAAAAAAAAAAAAAAAAAAGAGTTTGATTTGAATAAGTATTTTAAAATATAAGTTTTAAAACAATCAAGCAGTACAACTTGTGTCCCAAAACTCAAGGAATAAAAAAAATGTCACATCTAATTTAATCCTCTAAACAAATATTTTATTATTCTCGATTTTTAAATTGAGTTTCAAAACTACCGCGTAGTACAACTTGTATTTTATCAACTCCAAGATAAAAAAAGTAACATCTAAATAATCAAATTTAAAAATTTTAGTTTTATATTTATTTACATAATTAATTTTACAATTATCAAGTTGTGTAAATTGTATACTTTTCTACTCATGGATTAAATGATGTCATTCTTAGTTAACCTCTAATAATTTTTATTTATTAATTTAATTATGAATCTTAATTTATTAATTTATAAGTTGAGATTTAGAACCGCCAAATTGTCGCAACTTATGTCCTAACAATTCAAAAAAATAAATGAAAAAAAGACAACATATCTAGTTAATTTTTAGTAATTATTAATGTATAAAAATAAAAAATTTCATAACTATAAAGTTATTGTAACTCATATTATAATAACTTCAAACAAGATTTATCTTATTTTAAGTTTGGCAAGATTTTTTTGCAAACAATCTAAAAATAAAAATAAGAATTAAAGATAACAAAAGAATAAAAATTTAAGGATTTAAATGCAAGTAGAAGTACATTGTGTCATGTCTATACCTATGTCTATTCATCCCTGCACAAACAGATCAAAAGCAAATGCAAGTGGCTATACACTAGTTGCTTTTACGGGCTTCAATTTTCTAGACAAATTCCAACTTCCAACATATCATTTGAAATTTTTAATAATAACCTCATTTAAATAAAAGGCAGCAAAGCAAATGAAAAAAAAAAAACATTGAGGAATGAAACTAAAGCTTCACCAAACAAACTACAAAATAAATGAAACACTATATTAAAAGAGATAAAGAACAAACACTAACTTGAGAGACATAAATTTGTAATAAAGTGCATTTGAGTTCTAAAATAGTCCTTTTGGTGAATTGGGGTTGTTTTTTGATTTAGGGTTCAAGCTATTTTATATGATTCTGATTCTCAATTGCCTTCATGCTGCTGCAGATGTTTTTGATTTTCTTTTAATTTTATTTTAATAATTTAATTGTATTTTTAAAGCTATTGCATATAAAAATGATTTTTTAAAATATAAATTATATTTTTTAATCAGAAATAATATAATAATGTGTTTATTCCACGTAAGCGTCTGCCACGTCACCTTTTTTTTTGGACACATCATTAAAAAAATGACAACTCATCATGATTTGGCCTCAAATTCTGTTTGGGGGACTAAAACTGGGGACAAACAAAATGGGAGGACTACTTTCAATTTTCACCTATAATAGGGAGACCAAAAGTGCAATCAAGCCAAAAGTTTATAGAACCATTGCTATAAAATCAATTAATTAAAGGCAATTATTCTAAACGGTCATCAATAAATTGGCTTATTTACATTCAACTACTTATACTTTCTTAAATTATTATTGGTGACTATATACTAGTGGCAGTCTCATGTGTGATTTCTGGAATTTTGAAAATTGGTTTACTTAATTCAGAAATGATTTACTCTTTACATTTTTTTAAATGATTTTTGTTTTGTAGATATGGTGTGCACTATGTATACTGACAGAGAGGGTCGTGTTAGACTTAATGAGGGTACTTCTAATGCAGAGTCTAATGCGGACAGTCATTGTATTAGGCCACCTGCTTCTGCAAGGGCACAACAGCGACGAGTACAGCAGCAACAGGAAGAGTCCCAACCTGAAGCCAAACCCGAACCCCAAACAGCTAATATAGATGAACCTCCACGGGATGTTGGCTATCCCGGTGGTCCGGTTGATAGTTCTGTTCTTAGGACATTTGGCGATCATGTTGCGACTCGACTCTGGGATGGCGAGGTAATTTTCTCAATCAAATTAAGTTAAATAATTTTTTTTTTTTAAATTTATGTTTAACATTTATTTTTAACTTATATTTTTCACTTAAATAATGTCAGGATCGGGGAGAACTAAGGGTGTTCAGCAATGGGAAAAAATTAAAAGAAGTTGTTATTGAAATGATCGGGATTGTATTCATTAATAAAATGCAGCTATGAAATGATTGACAAAGGGATTATTTCTGCATTCGTAGAGAGGTGGCATCGTGACACCAGTAGCTTTCATCACCCTATTAGAGAAATGACGATTAGATTGGACGATGTGTCATCTCTGTTGCATATTCCCATTGCTGGTGCATTCTTTAGTGTTAATGTATTTAACAAGGATGAAGGTGCAGATATATTGGTAGAGCTTCTTGGAGTTAGTCACGGTGTTGCTTATGCTGAATTTAATGTGACGCGGACAACCACAGTTAGGTATAGTTGGTTACTTGACGTATACCATCAGCGTTGTCAGGAACAGCATTGGCAGATGGCTGCGAGAACATATCTATTGTTTTTGGTCGGTTGCACACTCTTCATCGATAAGAGTGCCTACACAGTTAGTGTTGCCTACCTTGAGTGCTTCCGAGACCTTAATTCTTGCGGGGGATATGCATGGGGTGCAGCTGCTCTTGCTTATCTGTATGACAATCTTCGAGAAGCCAGCATGCATCAAACCAAATCTGTTTCAGGGTATCTGACAACTGTATGATTGTTTATTGTGTTTATAATTTTTATTAATACTGATTCTAAACTAATGATATGTTATTATATATGTGCAGGCATGAGTCTATGAGCATTTTCCTACATTATGTAGAGACTGTTGTAGACTTTCTCCTAGTTACATTGAAGACTATCCTAGAGCACTTAAATGGAAGCCTAAAAGGGATAAGGGTTTGGTTCTTCCATTTACAAAAGCTCTTGATGAGATTGATGTTGATGAGATCTGTTGGACACCATATGAGGAGCATCGACTGAAGTGGCCTTTTGAAGATGTATCTTTATTTCGAGGGTGGATACGTTGGGGTTCGAAGATGTATGCTCATCTACCAGACATAGTATTGCGGCAATATGGTCATGTCCAAACCATTCCTGGCTCACTGTTAGAGGTAGTGGGTCAAACAACCATACTAGATGAGATGGACATAATGTTTACGCAATATGCTGTGCATGTAGTGGATGCTGGCGCAGTTGTGCAGGGACATGTAGTCTGCTCGAATGATTATATGGACTGGTTTCGCAGAATTTATCATCCATACATCATTCATAGAGGACCAGTCCATGAAGCTAATGCAGAGCCTACTGATCATGCTACTCATGCAGCTGATGGCGGCGATCCTACTGATGACACAGTTGACCTAACGGTATTTAATTTATTAATGATATTTAATTTATTTCATTATTGATATTTAATTTATTTTATTATTGATACTTAATTTTAATTAATTTAATTCATTATTAATATTTAATTTATTTCATTATTCATACTTAGTTTATTTTTTATCACAACGTCGAGCAATAGAAATTGCTAAAGAGCTGATCGGCCGACAACTGATATTACCTAATGGCATGCCACTCGTTAATGAGTTAATTTTGTTGCTGCGAAGTCAGAGAGGTGGTGGTAGAGATTGGACGAACATAGTACCATATCGTAGAAGAAATAGAAGGACATAGGATTTATTTATAATGTTTTGGAACATGGTATTTTTGTAATATTTGGGTACTTTCGAAACTGATACTTTAGTTTTGTGTACTTTTGGATATTTTAGTTTTTGTGTACTTTTGTGTAGTTTTTACGTACTTTTGGATATGTTGGATATTCATCTATATTGCATGGAAATATTTTAATTTTACAACATATTCATTGTAACATATCCATCTAGTTTACAACATATTCATCTATGCATATCCATCTACTTTAAAACATATTCGTTTATACTGCATGGAAATATCTTCAACCAATGTTGAATGCGATAATTGTAAATAAATTCCCATTGACGTGCTTCTTATGTGCAATATTTTCTCCACAAATTACTTGGTGGTGGTATAGGAGAATTTGGCTTTAAATAAATATGTTAAAATAATACATTTATAATTTATTAAATATGACATTAAATGTTAACAAATGCATAAAATGGGAATAACTATGTAAGTGAAAAATTAAATACCTGCACAAAATGACAGTTATTAACAAATGCAATAACTACCATACGATGATCTGAAATAGGTGTTGGTGGTGGACTTCTAAATGGGAAAAATGTTTCTGATTGGTTAAGTGATAATGCGACAAAAACCAAGTTAAATTTCGAAGCAATCACATATCCTATTTCTGGAAGTGGCATCCAATTATCCAAAGTTGCAACATGTTCAACATATACATTGTGTATAACTTGTTGAACAAAAATTTGTCCACCAAAAATTATCTCGTAATGAGACATGAATTCATGAAGCTCTAGCACACACTCTTGACGAATAAATGCCCAAAAGTTCTCACCCATTCCAAGTAAAGCTGCAACTGCACGATATCCACAATTACCATCCTTGCCCACATCAATAATGTCATCTATGAATTTGTGAATTTCAACCGGCAACCAATCCTTGAAGATAAGAACTCTCGGTTGTTGAACTTTTCTGATTGATGGTCGAGGTGTGAGCTTTTTTACTGATGGTCGAGGTTGTTGTACTTTATTAGAAGTTACAGTACTGCATGCATTTGTGCCACTGCATCGAACACTTGCATCCACATATTCCCACCAAGATGGATCACGCTTGGTTGATTTATCTATTTTTGATATTTTACTTTTTCCTTTTTTAGGTGCACCCTTTGTTTTAACCTTGTCAATAGGTGGACACATCAACGTAGTCGACGTATACGCAATCTCACGTAATTTACCTTTCATTGCAATTTTTCCAGGTACATCAAGTTCATCAAACTTTTTCACTATCACTTCTATTTCATGTTTCACAGATAATTATGAAGGTTTACCCGATCCATCATCATGAAAAGTTAATTTAGTCCACCAAACATGAATAACATCTAACGGAATAGAACGGGGGATCATACTATACCTGGCTATCTCACATGCACAAGGTAGACCATGTGTTCTCCTAATTGTGCAACGACATTCAGACTTATCTATACCTACATACTTCACGCGATCAAACTCTGCCACAATGTGATCTATTGCATTTTTTGACAAAACACCACGCAAATAAGCATACAATTTGTTACTATGTCGATGAACCTTCTGAATTATGCTCTTTTCAAATGATGCTATTGTCTCACTGTGTTGTAATACAGTCATGCTATTGATGGTTTTCCAAACATTGCATATATCACCAATGCTATCTTGTAATATCTGTTTCAAACTCCAGTGCGCCGACTCAACCCTTTGTGTTGTAGTGTTCCCAAAATGCATAACTCTATTTGTCCACGCCTCTACAAATCTTTCCTTGTGAGGAATTAACCACTGGTTATGTACATAATCATTAAAGATAGAAGAGCTACTACAAATTCCTTCAAAGTTAGCCAAATTCATGTAGTATTGAGTCTCATCATAACTGTAAACAAGAGCCTCCCATGCCTACATTATTTGCACCTACTTCTTTTTTGGAAAAACAGTCAGCTTGCACTTCGCTTTGACATTTTTGCGTACATGAAACAAGCATAATAAATTGACCGTCTTTGGAAAAACACATTCAACTGCGTTCATCAAAGCAAGATCTCTATCAGTAACAATTACTTCAACTTCACCACCTGTAATCTGTTCTTTCAACATTTGTAGTGGCCATGTAAAATTATCAGCACGTTCAGACTGTAGATACGCAAATCCCACACAAAATGTCATTTCTGTAGATGTAACACCAATAATTTCAAGTAATGGCATTCGATACCTACATGTCTTGTATGTGCTATCCAATCAATATTATGTGAAAATTATTTACAAGACTGATAGAATCTAGATGAGCCCAAAAGATATCTCTCAACTCATTTGAATCATCTACCTTCCTATATCGATAGACATATTTGTCGCGTTCCATCAATGTCAAAAGATGTTGCATTTCTGTTTTATTACCTCTAAGTGATGAACGATATGCTTGACGTGCATTGTAAACTTGTTTTATTGTCGTCAAACTTGTAACATTAAGATCTTTTATTGTCATCAATATGTTTCTTGGTTTGATCATATTTTTCGTCATATCACCAAGTACAACTTTCTCTTCCTGAGACAATCGGCCTAAGAAAGCATGACCAGTCAGTTTTTTGGCCAATCACCAACATTTGATGGTGTACCTCTTAATCTAAATGGACATTCACATTTTCTACTCCAAGTACTCCTCATCGGTTTAGGATTCTTCTAAGGTCTATATTTACCGCTTCTTTCACAACCAATAATTAATTTTGTCTTTGTTCTTGGTCGTGTTGTCGCATTTTCAGATCTAAAAATAACAACGACAACTCCATTTTCCCTTCCAACATTTCTAGCCCATTTTAATAAATCATCTCACGTATCAAACATCATGCCGTAGCTAAATAAATCAGTCAAATCAACCATAACATCTTCACCTCCCTTGTTCATAGTGTCATTCATTGCATCAAAATCATCATACCTTTCATCGAAATCACGTTCCAAACAGTCATTCATATCCTCAAAATCAGGTTCCAAACCTTCATACATTTCATCACTATTGTATTCCCCTTGGTCCATTTATCTATATTCAGAACAAACGAAAAAATAAATTTTCAAATTTTTTAAAACATACGTGAACTCAGTTCACTGACGTTTACGTGAACTCAGTTCACTTACGTTTACGTGAATTGAAATTTAGTAAACCTACGTGAACTGAGTTCACGTAAACGTCAGTGAATTGCAATTCACGTACCAAACTTTTTTCAAATCATGTGGGGTACGCAATTTTAGTTTACGTACGTGAACGTATGTGAATTCAGAATGCGTGCAATATGTGGATTTAGGTTTCAAAATCTGTTAATTACGCAATCTGAGTTCACGTACGTTTACGTGAATTCAGATTGCGTAAAGTTTCAGTTTTTTTATTTTTTTTATACATACGTGAACTCAGTTCACGTAACAACATAACGTACGTGAACTGAGTTCACGTAAAATCCCCAGATTTACAAAAAAAATACGAACCAAAAATCAGAGCAACAAATATACCTTTTTATGTAGTTTTAACCACAATGTGATGATCAAACTGGTGTGTTGTAGGTTATTAGTGAGTGATGTAACTTTTTAATGATTTTGAGTATGGGTTAGTGAGGTTTGATGATTTTTGTATGTGAGTTAGTGAGGTGTGATGAAATTTGATAAAAATGAGTTATGGGATAATAAATGTGTAATATTGAGGACAGAGGCATTTTGGGCATTGTGATTTTTTTTAAAATTTTGAGGGGCGTGAATAGCAAAATGGGGGTGTTGGTAGCAATTTTGAACTTGTAATTCTCAATTATATCATATGTGTGAACGATGGTACACTAGAATTATCTTTTCAAAGTATGCTTTCAATTTTATAAAAGAAATTTTGTTTTACTTGAGACATATATACAAAGAAGATGAGGGAGAAGTACAATTTTTTTTTATGTCATGCGGATATATGGGTACAATTAAATTTTTTTATGTTTTATCTAGATCTTTGGGTTGGCCCAAACGTGTTAACCTAAAGGCAAAAAGAGATATTTCCAAATATGAAATAGTTTGCAAAAATGTCAGCTATGATTAAAGGAAAAAATTAATGGCAATGAAAAAGAAGAAACAACAACAAAAATAAAAGATTAATTCTCTTTCTATTGTGTCAAGAAAATCAAGTAATTTATTTTCATCTATCTAATATCAATAAGATTACATATGAATTAGTTAAATGGAGAAAAGGGATGCACCCAATGATGGGAATGGGAGGTACGGGCCCACCATCAATTGCATAAGGTTTGGTAGTTGCAGTTTGATTTTGGGGTATTTAATTTTATTGTTAAGGCAATCATTTATAATATAAGAGGCTTAGTAATTTGACGAGGAAAAATTAAGCAACAAATTGATTAAGGAAAAACACACCAAATGTTATGTGGAAGAAACAAAAATGGAAATGGTGAATATTGTTTTTTTAGAAATGTTGTGGGGATATTAATTCTTTGGAGTAGTAACTTTGTCATTATCATGTATTGGTAGTATTAGAAAAGGGGAAATTGAATTGATATTTTATTTTAGCGGAAAATGTGTATGTGATATGTGTATGTGATGTGTGATAATAGGGAGAGTATGAGGTTATGATACAGGAATTGAAGTTAACCTGAGGTCAAATTAGTGTATTTGGGGATTTTTTTGGTGACATCTTAACTTTTATAGAGACTAAAAATTATATTTTTATTTTATTAGTGTTAATATTGAAAAGTTGAAATTTTGTAAAGACTAAAAACATATTTAAAATTGAAATTGAAAACTTCACATTACTCGACTTTCGTATAAGTCCTAAAAAAACATACCTAAACTCAATCTATTTCATTTTAAAATAGTTGTTTACAAAATTAAATTGATGAATAAAGTCATCAAAGTATTTAATTTGATAAACATCTCATTCATTAATACATACAATGTTAACTAACTAGGTGGATCAAAATAAATAGAATTACTAATAAATCAAGTATACCTAATTACAATATCTCGTTAATTCTTACCCAACCAATATTACCTATAAGGGTGAAAATCTTCCTCAATTTAGACATATTAATTAAAGATAATGTAACAAATGATTCAAAGTATGAACTTGTAACGTATGGCATACATGCACCCTTGTAGCGTCAAAAAGAAACAATGAATGAATAAGTCATTGAACTTAGGTTAGTGGTGTAGTACACTTAGACACAATTACACAAACATCAAACATCATTTTAGCATATTTTTAAATACCTCTTATATCTAATCATATCATATTCATAATATTCATAACATATGTGTATTAATTTATCCTCTAAGTCTAATCATAACAACATCATAATTAAACATTCCTTATTACTATCCCAAAACAACAAATCATAATCACTACTTATTCAACTAAGATATTATTCCTAATATTCCTTATTCGTAACACTTTATGACATATTATATCTTCAATGTTTGATTATATTATATTAATTTTCATCGCATGATATTTCAACAACAAATAAAATCTCATTTGACATAAATCTCATTTATTCACACAATCATGTCAATCATAGTAACAAATATTCATCCAAGCACTTTTAATTACAATTAACAACAATAACACATTAGTTTGGTTAAAATCATTGACATTTCTTCAAATCAACATAATATTAATAACACATTCATGAAAAGTCTTAATTATACTATAAACAAACAAGATCATGGTAACCTATAATCTCGTATTCACACAACACCAAATTCATGATATGTATATATGAATACAATGTCAACTTAAATGTATCGTTTATGTTTTTTAATATGATATTCTAATAACTCATGATACATCACTTCTGGTACCAAAATAACTATAAAACACTTGGGAGGAACGCGAAACTATGTCAATGTGTGGACAAATTCAAGGCCTTTGTATACTGATCAACATTAAACTCCCTAGGTCACTTTTGCAATTCAGTCAAGGTACTAACGTGTTGTGTAGTAACTCTCGATATTGAAGGTCGTCTCAAAACCACATAGGAGTTATCTTTTTGAATATTAACATTTAACAATCGTCGCTCCAATGCCACAAAAATATATTTCCCTAACATCACTAGGTTACTTAGTTTGCCTAACATTATGAATGCACATGCGTCCATTGTGTTGGCCATAAGCCTATTTCTCACATCACATTGCGATCTAAATCCTCATCTATACATTTATTCCCTCGTCGTCGTATGTCACTCCATACTCCTAAAGTACTATCATATGCATCGGTTAAGTATTTTCAACATCATATTTCATACATAATCATAGATCAACATATCATCATTTAATTATAATTCATCATATATTCACATTATATCTCATGCATCATAAATCATTATTATTTCATAAAAATTTCACATTATCACTTGTCATCACTCAATCATAAATAATTAGTCAATCACATAATATCACATATATCACAACACTCTTTAAGAAATAGGACTTTAAATAATTAATTTGGTATTAAAATTATTTTAGAATAGATGTTGATTAATTTTCTTTATATATGTATTTTCTATTATATGCTAATCTTGTATATATTTAACTAAATAAGTGATATAAATAACAAATATTTTACTTTATTATTTTATATATTTTTCTAAAAATAATAGTATTTTAGTGTAGATATTTTAAGGAATAAGGTTTTAGGTGATTTTACGTGTATATGTTAGTTCGTAGTTAATGTGATATTTTATTTTATGTTTGACTAATGTTAAGTGTGCATATATCTATATTTTAATTATTTCTAAGTATCTCATTTTTAATTTATTTCTTTTGTAAATAGTTATCTTGAGATATTAGTAATATTGTGATTGATTTTCCTTATTTTTATATATTTCCTATGGCGTGGTAATTTTATAAATATTTATTGTGATTTAGTAACTAATATAAATTGTTAATGTTATATTTGTTTATTTTATCGTTTTTACTATTCTATAAAGATGGTAGTATTTTTATGTAAATATTTAAAAAAATTATACTAATAATTTAAGTTATCATATTGATTATGAGAGTTTTGGTTATTAATATTTTTTTTAAAAAAATTAATTTTTTTATTATATAAAATATCAGTTTTGAAATATTAGTAATGTTTTATTAAATAAATTGTGTTTGAAAAAAAAAGTGTTAAAAAATTATTTTTGATAATTGTTGTTTTTATTTTAAAAATAAAATAAATGAGTAAAATGTGTTTTATTAGTTAGGACGGCAAGAGTATAACCTAACTAAATAATATTATACAAAAAAATTAATTGAAAAGAAAAAGAAAGAAAATTACGAGAAAGAGAACGGAGTCAGACAACTCATAACAAAAACAGAAGTGCAACTGCACTTGGAAGGAAAAGGAAGAAAATTGACATCGTTGATCGCACTAGCAGAATTTTACCTTTTTAAGTTGGTTAAAATGTACATTTTAGGTCAGTTATGTGTCCAAGTTAACAGCAAGTGACTTAATAAACATGTTTTTTTAAGTCGTTTTATAAACGACTTAATAGAGCTTTGTCATTTTAAGTCGGTTCAACTTAACCGACGTAAACATCATAATTTTAGTTCAACAAATCATCTTTTTAAGTTAGGTATTTTGAATAACAAACTTAATAGATAGAGTTAAAATAACTTATTTTATAATAATTTTCTCATTTTTTTATGTTCTTGCCCCATACATACATAAATACAATATTTCATATTAAATTTCAAATCAAAATTTTGTACTTTTAACCACAATTTTATATAACCATATAATAGCCAAAATATACAGTAACATTTCTGACTACTTTTGACAAAAGGAAAAATAATTTAAATATCAATTAACAAATTATAAAATCACATTTAGCAATATTCAATAGATATATATTCAAACACCGTTATTTTTTTCAATTTATTCTAAAATAAAATCCACACAACGTTCTTGAACTTCTTTAATTTAATCTGGATGAAATGATCTCGATTCGTCAAATATCTGAAGGAAAAAAAAACCCAATCAATATCGATTAAATCCTAAATTTTTAAATAATTTACTATCAATAAAAACACTATCAATAAAAATATATAAATTTTTATCATACCAACATACAAAAACACAATCAATAACAACTTGTAAAAAAATTATGTACTTGCATCCATGGCATGACATAATAGCCCCACTCATAATTTGAAGCTTGTCTTTAACTCTAAAATTGAAATCACAAAAAAAAAATGTTAAATGCATAAAATTTTTATAATATTATAAATAAAGTTATTTCTTTGTAAATAATTTACTATAGGAAAACTCTGTATTATCTTCGGTTTAACTTTCAAACCTAACAACCTATAATAACCTTACGGTGATGCATATTTCTTCCTTACCCATACACAACTCTATAATATCTTTCAATGGAAGGAAAAAAAATTAGTTCCACTATGTTCCAACTTAAATTCTAAAGGCTTTGATGTTTTCATTGTCATTACCATCAATTGGTCAACATAATTTAGTTGAAAGTTTTGTCTTTTTGGTAGAACATCATCTTTCTTTGATACCTCAACAACTTAAACCATTAAAATAATATATTAGCCAACATAAGTAAAATGACTCAACTATTTAAGTACATAAAAAAAAAATGTGTAACGAATACCTTATTATAAACAAGTCGCAAGAGTCTTTTTGGCCATTGAAACTGTAACCGAATATCTTATTTCTTCAAACTGTAACCGATTTCCGTTTAAATATTTAACACAAGGACAATAAAACTTTCTTTCATTTTTGGGAAGTTCTTTTAAAGCAAATTCTAAAAATTATTTCACATATTTCTGATACACTTCACTTAAACGATTAACATTCATCCAACTACGATTCATAACTACTTCTGTTAAAAATAAATAACTGTAAAGATTAAGGTAAAAGATTAAAACTATAACAATTTTATTGTTAAGGAAATATATAGTTTACTTTTTATTTATTGTCCTAAAGTATCATATTCATCATAGCTAAGAATAATCTAATAGTATATTATTGTTTTCTTCCTTATTGTTCTTATTTTGCGAATATCTAAGTACTTGTGAAATTTACAACCATATAGTAATTGAAATATTTTAAATGGGTCACTTCCAATTAATTTACAACTACATAATAATTGAAATATTTTAAATGGGACACTTCCAATTGAAATAGTTCAAACAAGACACCTTTTCAAGTGTATTAGTTTAATCCATTTCTTTTATGTAGTTCAAAACTAATTAAATTTTATTTTATTGTGCATCAATGATAAGAGCTATTACTTCCAGAATAATGGTTCATTTAATTTTTAAAGATTTAATACATAACATTCTACATTTGTAAAGTTTACATCTTATCTGTCTTTCTACATAATATACTATTGGTGTTGTATAGTTTTTAATTGTTTTGTTGAAGAGTGTTTTTTAGACAAAAAAATAAAAGGACAAGCCTAATTAATTTAGATTAAATAAAATGTCGTGTCTGTGTGCCATGACAACATGCACATAGTTAACCGAGTAGAATTTAATCAAATGTGACATATATATTACGATCCCTCCATTCTAAAACAAACTCATCCTAAAAATATTCATATCTAATGTCTTTAATACATAAAATACTATATTTGTAAAGTTTATACCTTGATATACTTTCTATATAAAATACTATCGGTTTGCTCCCTATTATGTCCACACACAAATTCTAAAAAATGAAATTTCTAAAAAATGAAATATGTAAAATATGTAATTTAACTAGAGAATCAAATTTGTCTTAATGAATTGATGAAGTGGTGACGATAAAACGGCAACGGTTGTAAAGTCAAATCCAAGTTGTAAGTGCTTCACGATGTAGAGGTTAGGAATAGAAAGGGAAGTTTGGAGCGCATATATTATGGGCGCGGGAAGATAAAACGCTAAGTACATGACATCTTTTATATTTTTTTTAGTTTGTTTTAAGTCGGTTATCAATATAATCGCATTAAACAAGTTTTAAATATTTATAAAATTGTCACCGCCTCATTTTATTAACTTGTTTATTTAGGAAAGCTACTTAAATATACTTTCGCCTCATTTGTTAAGTCTGATGGCACGCAAACGACTTAATTATGTTGTATTAAAAACTCAATTTTCTATTAGTATCGATAATTGTTCCAAAAAACTTTTTTCATTTTCATCCAAATTTTAGTATGTTGTTTCATTAATTGAGTTAGTCAATTAAATACATTTTCTCATATTTTTAACTTTCTCAATTTATTTATAAAATATATGACTTATCTGTTTATAGAATTTATTATTTTGCACCGTTCTTCTTCATCGTAAATCTAATTTCGATGAAACCAATGCCAAAACGACTGTGTGAATAAGAGTTATATCATCCACTGAATTTTTTTTTCTCCCGATTTAGGGTAATGTTACTTACACAATTTCAAAATCGGCTTTTTTAAAGTGTGTTCTTATAATTTATTTTTGATGTTTATCAATAAATTGTCGAGTTAGATCAATTGAAGGACAATGAGTCAAAGAAAAAAGGAATTTTGTTGGTGGATTTGGATTAGCGTGTGAAAGCGTCAAAATAAGGTAAGGGGTGAGAGAGCGTTTGAATTGATAATTATAATACGTTGTGAGATGAATGGGAAAACTGTATTTTCCATTGTTCATTCGGGGCTCACTACATACAACAATAGTCCTTTAAGGGATACATTAACTAATGTGGAATCATAGAATTTGTGAGGTTAAAATGTGGAATAGAAACATTTATAAAGTGTTAATTGATTTACTTTCGTTGAATGTGTGGTATTTGATATTATTGTGATATTGGTTGTCAAATAAATTTTGTGCATATGTTTGATTAGACGAGTTTATGTGATGTTATAAATTTTTGATAAGTTTATGTGATGATGATGATGTATGATTGATGATAGTTATGTTATAAATTTGTAATAAGTTTATGTGATGATGTTTGATTGATGATTGCAATGTTAGAAATTTGTGATGAGTTTATATGATGATGATTAATGATGTTATAAACTTGTGATGAGAATATTGAAGTAACTCTATAATTGATGAAATAGTGACGATTCCAAATTATACTAAAGATGATGCTCTTAATGGAGTAGTCTTCGCTAACGATGAGAGAGAATAAATGTTTGGAATATTTGAAGTTGATTAGAATTGTTGAAATTGAGATTATTTTGTCATCATATAGGTATGGTCTAATAATCCTAGATTCGAAGAAGTACAATTGAATGAGTCTGATTGTGTCGAGTATGATTGAGATTATTGTTAGACTTTTGAGGTATTTGGGTGGGGGGAAATCCTAGATGACTTAGAGGTATCACTCCAAATGTCGAAATCTACCATGTAACGCATGTTTACCTCAATTGTCGCGTATATGTGTTTCGGGTTGAGTTGATGGAACCTATGAGGAAATGGTCAATTTGAATTGTCCATCAACTAGGGTGGTGACATAATATCAAGTCTTCTAACCAAGTACCTCAGGGTTAAAATGGTATCAAATTGTGAAGATGTAGAGTCTAAGCTCATGCATAACATTGCATTTTCTTGTGATTGTTTTGTTGTGATTAAATGTATCGTATCTGATAATAATTTTTCTTAGATGATTTAATGTTATAGTGAAATGTATTGACTTTTCTTGAGTGATTTTAATGTTACAATGTAATGTTTTTCTTGAAGAATTATTGTGTAATGATATAATTTTGTTATGATTAATTGTGTTCTTCTTACTTATATTATACTATCAATATGATTTCAAAACTCGCTTCATCCATTATTTGTGTTTGGCTGATATGGTCTTGTGTTTATGACATAACAATTATTACACGTTAATGAGTCATGAAGTTCAAATTTGGAATAAGCTTTAATCTAATAGGTGATATCGGAAATGAGAGTCATAAGTTGTATTTTATTTATTTAATTAGAAATAGCTTTTTGTATGAAAAATTTATAAGTACTAGTAAGTTTTTGAAATTAAATTAAGAAATTATAATTAAATAAATTTTATGGAGATTGCAGTGTTTTATAGAAGAAGAAAAATTTAAAGTATTTCTTTTATATTTTGAGAAATGTGATATCATAAATAACTTGTAAAAACTTTATTTTTCCTCTAAAAGGATTTTTTTATTTATGTGATATAAATTTTTATAAAAATATAATATAAATAATTATATATTATTTTGGAAATTAAGATGTCATATGAAGCAACTAACATACGAAATCTAAAAAGAATATTAAGTGAAGAAAATAATATAAAACAACCATCTAGAATTATTATAAGGTTAATATATACATCTAACAATCCTGCATATTAACCACTACCTTTTATGCATAACTCATTCAACAATCCTAGAGCTAATCCTTTATAAGCAATGCCTTCAACAAGAATGGTATTGGTAGTTTCGGTAAACTTGCATCCTTTTGTTATGATACGATCAAGAAGATCAATAGCATGACTTGTTTGTCTAGCTTTACAGAGTCCCCATGATTGAGTTGTAAATGAAAACATTGGCCCTATAATATGTAATCTTTCCGATTCATGGAAAATTTTGATAGCTCTATCAACCTTTACATCAAGAGTAAATGTCGTAATCAGTGAAGAGTATATAATTGCATAAAATTTAAGACATTTTCGATTAAAACATTAACTGAAATTAAGTTAAGAGACCGTTGAATAATTTAGCCATAAAAATTATATTTAAGTTTTAATGTTAAACAATATTCTATCCCATCCAAATTCTCACTTTTGGCATGGAGCTAAAAGTCCAGTCCACTTGAATTGATAAGAAAAAAACTTCAAAATAGATCATAAAATCCAACATAATCACAAATAATAAATCATATAATAGCAATTGAATTCAATATTTCCTCAAAATTGCCTAGATGCTTGAATAAAACAAAATACGTCCAACACCAAAATAAATTTATAAACAGTTTAATCTAAAAACTTAATCTATATAACCATGATATAATTATAAATTCAAAAATAATTTCGTGAGGTTAAATTAGTGCATGCCCCAGTCTTAAGTTAACCATAATGATTGAAGTGTTAAATAATGAATATGTTGTTATAGGAATAAATAAAAACAAGTGGATAACAAATTGTTACATATCGAATAAGTAAAACCATACAACTACTTGCTTGTACAAATCAAAACTTAGGAGGAGGAAACAAGAGAGGGAAACAAAGTGGAAATGAAATGAAATGTCGAATATTTAATCTAGTTACCTCTCCAATAGAAAATGGGTTAAGTAAATTGTTAACGGACAGTTGAAAAATAACTACATCCAATAAGTATATTATATTTTATTTTAGTTCATTTAAAAAAAATCAAATAATGGTAATTCAAATATTTTTTTGTCAACAATTTTAATTCTTACTATTAAATCAATTCATATATATTATTAAATTTTTAAATAATTTTTTACATACATATTTCTAGTATTATAAAAACATCTTTTATAGTAATTTATAATTTTTTAACAAAGAATGAATTAAATATAATTTTTTTTCATTTTTTAAGCTTAAAATATTTATATTTAATTTATCTTTAGTTAAAAAATTATAAATTTCTGTAAAGAAGATTCTTATAGTGTTTTAATGATGACTATAAAATATCTTTTCAAAATTAAAATAATACATATGAATTGACAAGTAGACCAACAAATTATTGGGAAAAAAAAAGCATTTGAGATATTATTACTATAAGAAATTTTTTATAAATGTCAAAAACTTATTTAATCCAAAAAAGTTTCTTAATTAACCTTACATGCCAACTCACCTCCTCATTTTCTTCTTTAGCATACTAAGAGAGTGGTTCAACTTAATTAATAGATCTAAAACTTAACTCATCCCATCTTAATAATGGTTTAACTCGCCGGATTCAACCGTTTTAGCATCCTATTCTTAAATCAATGTGTTGATAAAAAAACATATTTTACTTTTTACCTAACTCATAATATAATTAAAAAGTTACTGGAAAAGCTTATTTTAATTAAAAAAATGCTATTAATTATTAACTTTTCAAGATATATGTTACCTTGAATAAAATAGAAGAAAGAAAGTATGTGGAAAAAATATAAAGTGAATGACTTTACAAAACTATAGTAATATCTTTTTATTGGATTCTTATATTTTATAAAGAATTTTTTCTTACATTGTTTTACTTTGTTCCATCTTTTTTCTATTATAGAAGTAAAATACAGATATTTAATTTAATATACTTCCTGCAATAAATGTCACTTAAATAAAAAAAAATATTGTCTAAAAAGGAATTTCATTCATTCAATGCAACTTTAATTGATTTTTTTTTTATATTAATCTTCAATGTTTACTATATACATAACTTTCAAAATATTATTATAATTTACATTGATAATAGTAAAAAATTCATCAAAAATTAAAATGAATAATTTGATAAAATAACTTTTGTATTTTTTTTTAATTATTATATTTTTTCATAGATTTTCAAAAAATTTAAATGACTTTATTATGAGACGGAGAAACTAACGAGTTGTTAGAGAGTATAAGAGAGTAAAATGATTGAACGTAAAATCCTTAATTTAAACAATTGTTTAATAAACTTTATTTACTTTTCGAATCATATCATATTATAATGACCATTTTTCTCTGTGAAATTTAAAAGATTTTTTTTTTCATGTATCATTCGAATCCATAATCACATATGTAAAGAATTCAATTATATGTCATTATTGTTCACAAGTGAATCTAAGCATGGACGGAAAAGGTGACCAACCAAAACTCATTTTTTTAGGGCACCAAAATTATTATTTTGTTTAATAATTAGTAGTATTACATGTATTTGATTAATTAATAAGAATTTGAGTTTGAAGATTTAAATTCAACAATTGCATTATATTGTTTCATTATACATATTGCATGGAAAAGACCTTAAAACCATCTAAAACGAAGATAATAAACAAATTAACGTGGACATTGAATCTTAAAAAGATGAACTTGATAAAAAAAATATATGAAGCATGCTACAATTTCTATTGCGAATTATATAAATCCACGTTATTTAAACTTTGAAGTTGAAAAATTTAAAGAATGTTCAATGAAATAGAAATATTGAATTGTTCAAAACAATGAAAATAAAGATAATTGTATAAGAATCATGAATTATAAACAAAAAATTAATTTATATATAATATCAGTATAAAAAATTTATATTGTTAACCAATTCAGTAGAAATATTTGATTTAAAAAAGAAAATCATTTCTAAAGTTATCTCCATAAATAATTATAATATATTAACAAAGTAAAATAATTTATAGCGATAACATACAACAATTAGACTCTTATACAAAATGCGATAAAAATAAGATTCAATAACTATAAAAGACATAATTTTATTAATACGTCCATATTGACTGCCCAAGTTGTGTTACATTATGTTGATAAATTTGAAGTGTTGATAAGATCAAAACAATCCAAAGGAAAAAGATGTAAGATGCATGGACGAGTGATTTGTGGAGAGTAACATTTTAATATTACATTATGTTAAAAAATATTTTACATTTAAAAATTAAAAATAGCAACTAAATTAATATTAAATAATCCCATAGTAATTAATGAGGTATAAAAAATCAATGATTTCATTCGGTATCATAAAATAATGGTATTTTACGAAAACATTATTTTATATAAAAAACAATCATTTTTTGTGAAAACAAAACAATAATTAATTTCTCAAGATACTACATTGTTGTCAAAAATATATATCAACTGTGTTTTTTGGGTACAGTTATATATATTATTTATTACGTTAAACGATACACGAAACAATAAAAAACAGCTTTATAAATTTACGGTTCCATTCTTTATTTTTCATGTCAAGTAT
The DNA here is from genome assembly GCA_037974835.1 of Cicer judaicum. Lineage (NCBI taxonomy): Eukaryota > Viridiplantae > Streptophyta > Magnoliopsida > Fabales > Fabaceae > Cicer > Cicer judaicum. The sequence continues at coordinate 4,291,721 of JBBPBS010000361.1, forward strand.
ATTTTATATTATTGAAGACATTTATGTTGAATCATGATAATTTTTCTTTTCTATATTTGATAAGATTATCTTGCTATATAAATAAATGAAATTTATAGGAATTTAACGCAATAATAAGTAATTGCATTCAAAAAAATAAATACAAAAAGTAGTTACTATCTTTGCTAATTGTTAGTTTTTTTTTTTTTTGTTTTTATAA
>JBBPBS010000361.1:4308079-4343148 GCA_037974835.1 Cicer judaicum
ACAAAATAGACGAGAGTTAACAAAATAAAATTAAATTTATAAAATAATATAACACTTTATTTATGTTGGCATATCTATTCAAGTGCATTAATTTAGAGGTTTTTTTTTGTTAAATTAATTCAATATATTTTATTTTATGTTATTAATATAATTTATTATTTGTTTTTAATTATAATTATTTTATAAATTTTTATTTATTAGATCTAAATAAATTAATTTATATTTATTAGATTTAAAAAAAATAGATGAAAATTATTAATAAAATAAAATAAAATAATTAATTTATTGAAAAAAAATTATTAAAATAATATAAACGAACAAAAAAAATTTCAAGACCGTGTATATACTATTACTATAATAAGAGATGCGACCTGTTAGTCTACCAAATTTTTGTTCCTTTCTTAACCGGTGGATGCAACTTCAAATAAAAAAATATTTGGATAAATTATCAACTAAATAATTAATTGTTAGACAGAAAATATTAAATTCATGGCGGATCAAATATTTTTGGGAAAAATCATGTGGTGTATAAAAGGGCAGATACTCCGATCTTTTAAATATTTGGTGGGTGTTGAATCTCTAATATGGGCCCATAAGTTTTTTATATGAATGGAGATATCAACCTCCATACTTTATTTTTTTTTCTTCTTTTTCTCTATTTCTTTTTTCTTTTTCTTATCAATAACTAATTAACTATAACTTAAAAGCATTGTTGAGACAAAATTTTAATTTAATATTTTAATAAAAACAAACAAAAAAGTTAATTAAGAATTATAATAATGATTCTAAGTGTTTTGGTATTTAACATGTGCATTTGAGTGTGTTAAAACAAAATATATATCAAACATCACAAATCAAAGTAAAGGAAACAGTCCTGAAGATTGATCTTTAAATAGTCTGGAAAACGAAAGATTGATCTTTTAAAGACAAAGATTGATCTTTATCTTTTGCTAAGAAACAAAGAACAATATTTGCAAGGATAATTAGTTTCCACATAAAAGGATCAATCCTGGAAACAATATTCATCATACACTCTCATATAGAATCAGCAAAAGATCAATCCAAGTCACACTTGTTCAAGAATTTGAAGAATCAAGACATGCTTCAATAAAGGCATAATACAAAGATCATTCTTCATATAAAGCAAGTGCAAGTACAAGGCTACAAGTAGTGAAGTACACTACTGATTTGAACTATTCTAAAGCCTGCACACATGACAAAAAAGTATGTACTCAAGGCTGACAAACTGACACAAATCATAGTGAACAAGCTGTTTCATCACAAACCAAAAGATCAATCCTGGATCAATCTTTTGATGCAGCAGATCAATCTTAAGTTATGACAGATTTTCCAACAGCTCTTTCATGACAGCTGGTCCTTTTCCAAAGGCCATATTAGCTGTCCTAAGCCTTCTTTGAGTCTATAAATGCAGCTGCAAGTTGAAGAACAAAACAGAACAATCAGCACCAAACAAAAGATCAATCTTTTTTTATCATACTCAAGTGTCTCAGTCCCTTTTCTTATAGCTTGTTGTTTTGTTTTAATTTCTGTGTTGTAATCATTCACAATAGATGTCCATCCACAGAGTATATTTCTCAAACAAGAGTTGAGTAAATATCAAATTCTAAATAGCCTCAAAATCACCACTTTGTAACTCAAGGCTGCTTTGTCAAATCTTGAGTAAGTTGCAAAATCCTTTCACGTTTGAAAGACAACTTGTTAAAGTCTTTACAAACAGTAAGGTAGAAATCCTTTCTAGGTAGAAGGGTAGGAATTGTGTAAAGATCAAGATTGATCCATGAAAACCAAGAAGGATCTTGGTTTGAACACTTAGTGAAAAATCTCACGGTTGTGAGGACTGGACGTAACCCGGATTGGGTGAACCAGGATATATCCTTGTGTGATCTCTCTATCTCTATCTCTATTTATTTTATGCTTTACAATCAGATTTCATTTTGGCAAAATTGATCTTGCTGTTTTAAAGATCTGCAAACTTAAGATTGATCTTCTACAAAGTAAAGATTGATCTTCAACACTGTAAAGATCAATCTTAACCTGAGATCTTATTTTTAAAGCAGAATTTTTTAAAAAGGGACAATTATAATTCAAATCCCATTCCTTATAATTGATATTTTTACTTCAAGCATGTCACCCGATGAGCTCAAGAAGTTTCCCACTTTTCCAACGATTAATTAATTTGTTGGTGAGGGTCGCAATTAGAGATGGAAATAGGTTAAGCTAGGTCAGACTTTGAAAGGTCTGAATATGGCTTACGAATTACTTTTTGTTGAGACAAAATCTCTCAAATGATTTTAATGATAACAAAATTGATTAAAGATTATGATTGTGATTAATGACTAACATGTGTTCTTGAGTGTATTCATACAAGAAGATAGGTTGTTAATCATTAAAGCAAAAGGAAGTAAAATATGTTTGAAATCTGAGGATGGAAATTGCTGCAAACGCGAGGATGGAACTTGCTGCAAATGTGAGGATGAAAATTGCTAACCAAGGATGGCTTGCAATTTGAAAAAACTCCAGATCTGGACAATCTGATCTCTCACCAATACAAATGTGTTTATTCAAATGCATAAGATGAATAAACAAAGCATTTAAAATCAAGAGTCAAAAGGTCAAAAGGAAAAAGATGAATATAGCTATATCTAGTATGTAGACGATGGCAGCATAGGCCGAGGATAGACCAAAAAAAGTGAAAGCAACTCTTCAAGCATGTGCAAAGGCTAAAATCAGATTATTAAATGTATTTGCATGAATATATACATGAAGAAGTCAAGTTGAAGAAAGGCAATTTGAAACAAGCCAAAAATGGAAGATCACATGTGAAGGCTAAAGTAGTTTTCTCTCTCTTGTCAACATCACCTCAAAAGGTGAAACCAACCAAGACCTTAAAAGTCTTTGAAAAATGAAGCTCACATGGTCAAATAAGAGCTGTACATTGCTGGAAAAAGAGAATTGACAAGGAGTTGTCAAGATCAAGTTACAAGAAAGGTGAGGATGACTGCAATGGCAATTCCGTAAATATGATGAAAGACTTGGAATATTTGAAAAACAACACCAACGGTCATCAAGGGCTTGGATCTCTATAAAATGCAAACAAGCTCTCCAATGGAAGATACACAACACACTTGCATAAAAAGATCAAGCATCTTAAAGCTATCAAGAGCAAAACACCCTCACTTCTTACTTTCTTCAATCATACACTATATCTTTGTAAATCCTTTGAGAAAGTATTAAGTATCAATCACTCTCATATCACTTTGTAATTTCCTAGTGATTTACACTTGAAAATATTCAGAAATTGATTGTAAGCTTGGTGAAGCTTGAGAATACACGATTTGTAATCATCCTCGGGTTGAGGATTGATCTGTTTGAAAGTTAGTGAAATCTCACAAGGGTGTGATGACTGGACGTAGCCATCTTTGGGTGAACCAGTATAAAATTGTGTGTGTGTCTATCTTATTCTACTCCTAATCTTTGGCTCAACTTAGATCAAACGATTTGAAAAATCTCATCCTCGAGCTAACCATCCTCAGCGAGAGGATAGTTTTTAAAACACTTCGAAATTATTTTTAAACAGCAAAGTCCATATTCAACCCCCCTTCTAGTGATATTTGGCTACATCAATTGGCATCAGAGCAAGGTTCTCAAAAAAATACACCTAATAGTGTAAGAGAAAAAGATCCAAAAAGAAAAATGTCAAAAGCTAAGTATATTCCTGAAGGAGGATCATCCAGCCGACCTCCCTACTTTGATGGTACAGATTACTATCACTGGAAAGGTAAGATGAGGCTATTTCTCATATTACAAGACAACATGTGGTCTGTTGTTGAAAATGGAGATCATGTCATTAGAGCCAACAACACAGATGCAACCTCCGATGAGAAACCTCAAGCACAATGGACGGCGGATGAAAATGCAAAGGTACTCCTAAACTCTAAAGCTCATTTATTTTTAACATGTGCTTTGAGCAGGGAAGAATATGATAGTGTTGAAGAGTGAAAAAACGCTAAGGAGCTTTGGGATACTCTAAGGATCCATCATGAAGGATCAAGCCATGTAAAAGAAGCAAGGGTAGATATGGGAGTAAGAGATTTCGAACTATTCTAAATGAAGGAGGAGGAAACTATTGATGAAATGTTCTCAAGGTTAACAACCATATTAAACAACTTGAGATCTCTTGGAAAGGTATACTCCGTTCATGAAAGAATAAGAAAAATCGTAAGAAGTTTACCAAAAGAATGGAGGCCAATGGTAACTGCCATTACAGAAGCAAGAGATTTGACCAACATGAAATTAGAAGATTTGGTTGAAACTCTAAGAGCTCATGAACCATTGTTGTTGGCGGACAAACCAAACAAAAAGGGAAGAATGATTGCTCTAAAAACCAGCCAAACAGAAAGTTCATCTTCCAGGAAGAATGAAGATGGCATAACAAAGGAAAATGCAGAGTATCCTCTGTCTGAGGATATGGATGAACTCGCTCTGCTTTCTAGAAGACTACAGAGGATGATAAACAGAAGAGGACAGAATAGAGGATCCTCTCAAAAAGAAAAAATTGACAAAAGTCAAATAACTTATTATGGATGCAACAAGATGGGACACTACAAAACTGAGTGTCCTCTAAACAAAAGGAACTCTAGAAAATTTCCATACAAAAACAAATCCATGATGATTACTTGGGATGATAGTGACGAGTCATCCTCGGAACAAGAAAAGGAAGAAGAGGCCAACCTATGTCTCATGACAAAATCAGAAATTGAGAAGGTAAGTACTACTAATCTATGTCCTAATTGTGAAGAATTAAAAATTGAATTTGATAGCCTCTTAAATGACTCAAACACTTTATCTCAAACATGTATATTTCAAAAAAACCAACTTGTTGAGATAAAGAGACAAAATGAGGAGCTTCGAAAAAAGAATGATGAATATGTTAAAATCATTCAAGATTTGCATCAATCTCAATTTCAAAATTTTGACAAACAAAATTTTTTAAATAAGAAAATAGTTGAAACTCATCCTCCTGTCGAGGATGCAGAAAAGGAAATTTTGAAAACTGAGGTTAAGGATCTAAAAAATGATATTTCCAACTTTGTCAAATCTACAGAAACATTTCAAAAGATAATGGGGTCTCAATCTGGAATATTTGACAAGGCTGGTATTAGTTTTAAAAGATCTCAAAAACAAAAATTGTATGAAAACTTTTTCTTGCCTAAAAAACTAGAGGATAGGCCGAAATGCACATTTTGCAAAAAACTTGGGCATACCTCCAAAATTTGTCATGCTAAGAGGAAAGCTAACAATGTAAAGTCAGCTTGCTCATTCTGTGGTAAACATGGGCACCATGATTCTATTTGCTATCATAAAAAGAATGTCCTCACAAGAGGAAAAACTAACCAACAAGGACCCAAAGCTATATGGGTACCTAAGTCTCTTTTAAACTCTAAAACAGGTTCATCCTCTAATCAACAAAAGAAAGCCTTGGTACTTGGACAATGGTTGCTCAAGGCATATGACGGGAGATAAGCACTGCTTCATGTCATTAGAAATAAAGGATGGAGGATCAGTCACATTTGGTAATAATGATAAAGCTCAAATAAAAGGAACATGTATTATTGGTAAGAATAATTCTGCAAAAATTGAAAATGTTCAATATGTGGATGGCTTAAAACATAACTTGCTAAGCATTAGTCAATTATATGATAGTGGTTTTGAAGTTATTTTTAAGCCCACTCTATGTGAGGTTAAACACTTATCCTCGGCTAGAGTTTTCTTTTCCAGAATTAGAAAAAAGAATTTATATGAACTTTATCTTGATGATTTACCCACTGATTCTTGTTTTGTCTCTATTGAAAAAGATAAATGGATTTGGCACAAACGAGCGGGTCACACAAGCTTAAACACTATTTCTAAATTAGAAAATTTAGAATTAGTAAAAGGTCTTCCAAAAATTAATTTTGAAAAAGACAAAGTTTGTGTAAAAGGAAAACAAGTTAAAAGTAGTTTTCACTCTAAAAACTTTGTTTCAACAAATCATCCTCTTGAACTTATTCACATTGATCTTTTTGGTCCTATCAAAACTCCAAGTCTTAGTGGAAAAAGATATGATTTTGTGATTGTTGATGATTTTTCTCGTTTTACTTGGGTTCTATTTTTAAAACATAAAGATGAAGCCTTTGAGGCATTCCACCATTTTTGCAAAAAGATTCAAAATGAAAAAGGATCAAAAATAATCTCGGTGAGAAGTGACCATGGAGGTGAATTTGAAAATGAATCTTTTAAAAATCTTTGTGTAAAAAATGGTATTTATCATAACTTTTCTTGTCCAAGAACTCCCCAACAAAATGGGGTTGTTGAAAGGAAAAATAGAACTTTACAAGAAATGGCTAGAACTATTTTAAATGAAGCCAACATTGAAAAATATTTTTAGGCCGAAGCCATTAACACTGCTTGTTATTTTTCCAATCGTGCATCCATTAGAAAAATTTTAAACAAAACTCCATATGAATTATGGAAGGGGAGAAAGCCAAATATTTCCTATTTTCATATAATTAGGTGTTATTGCTACATTCTAAATAATAAAGAAAATTTGGGAAAGTTTGATCCAAAATCTGATAAAGGAATTTTTCTAGGATACTCCACAACGTCAAAAGGTTATAGAATATATAATCTTAGGACTCAAACTGTGGAGGAATCCATGCATGTTATTTTTGATGAGTTTGATGACTTGTGTTTAGAGAAATTGGATAAAAATGAAGAAGATGAACAATCAACATCTCAAGTACCCGGTCCTCACGGAGAGGATGAGTCTGACCCAACCTTTCAGCAACTTCCAAGCGGATGGAAAACAGTCACACATCATCCTCCAGATCTAATCATTGGGAATACTAAGGATGGCGTTAGAACCAGAAATTCTCTAAGGGAAAGCACTAACAACATGGCCATGATATCACAAGTTGAACGCAAAACGATTGATCAAGCTATTAGTGACAAATCATGGGTTGAAGCTATGATGGAAGAACTCTCTCAATTTGAAAGAAACAAGGTATGGAATCTTGTACCCCATCCTCTAGACAAATCTATTATTGGGACTAAATAGATATTTAGAAACAAATTAAATGAGGATGGAGAAGTCATTAGAAATAAAGCAAGACTAGTGGCTCAAGGGTATAATCAACAAGAAGGAATTGATTATGATGAGACGTTCGCACCCGTAGCAAGACTTGAAGTAATAAGAATCCTCTTAGCTTATGCTACTCATAAAGGTATTAAACTATTTCAAATGGATGTGAAAAGTGCCTTTTTGAATGGGTTCTTAAATGAGGAAGTGTATGTTCGTCAACCTCTTGGGTTTGAGGATGAGAAGCGGCCAAACCATGCGTTCAAACTCTCAAAAGCTCTTTATGGTTTAAAGCAAGCTCCTAGAGCTTGGTATGAGAGGTTAAGTTATTTTCTAAAAGAAAATGGATTCATTAGAGGGCAAATTGATACTAATCTTTTCAAGAAGACACTTGAAAAGGATTTATTGATTGTTCAAATATATGTCGATGACATTATATTTGGATCTACAAATGAAAAGATGTGTAAAGATTTCTCAAATCTCATGCAAAGTGAATTTGAGATGAGTATGATGGGGGAATTGAAATTCTTCCTTGGTCTACAAATTAAACAACGAGAGGATGGTATTTTTATATCACAAGAAAAATACACAAAGGATTTGCTCAAAAAATATAACATGAGTTTAGCCAAGAGTATAAGAACTCCTATGCACCCATCCTCCATACTCCACAAAGATGATGAAGGAACTCCAATTTCTGAAAAGGAGTACAGAGGAATGATAGGATCCTTGTTGTATTTAACAGCAAGCAGACCGGACACAGTCTTTGTAGTCGGTCTTTGTGCAAGATTCCAATCCTCTCCTAAAGAATCTCATCTCACAGTTGTAAAAAGAATCTTTAGATACCTTGTTGGCACTATAAATCTGGAAATATGGTACAAGAAGTGTTCCAATCTTGACCTCATAGCCTATTGTGATGCGGACTACGCGGGAGACAAAGTTGAAAGAAAAAGCACGAGTGGGGCTTGCCAATTTCTTGGAAAATCACTAATAAGTTGGTCATGCAAGAAGCAAAGCACCATTGCTCTTTCAACCACTGAAGCAGAGTATGTATTAGCCGCTCAATGTTGCTCACAACTAATATAGATCAAAAATCAACTTAAGGATTACTCACTAAGGTACACAAAAATTCCCATCCTCTATGATAATACAAGTGCAATAAATCTTTCTAAAAATCCCATTCAACATTCTAGATCTAAGCACATTGAAATTAAACATCATTTTATAAGAGATCATGTGCAAAAAGGGGATTTAGAACTGATTTTTATTGACACTGAGAATCAACTAGCAGATATTTTTACCAAACCTCTCCAAGAGGATAGGTTCAAAAAGATCTTGGAGGAACTCTCAATTCTTAACTTGTCTGAAATTAATTGATTTATCTTGAGTTTGTTCCTCTATTATATTATTAATTTTTTATTATTAAAAAATTAATCCAAAAATATCTGTTATTTTATTTAAATATGAATATTCACTTTGAGTATAAACCTGAGAGGACAGCAAAACCACCAGAGGACGGAATGTCCTTATTGGTGTATAATCACGTGACATGTCAGCCTAGGAAGAGAGCACGCGCCTCTCTATCCCATTGGTCAAAACGCGTGGCGCATGCCTCCGTGATTCACGCCGTGCATTCAATGCAGAAATGGCTACGTGTTCCCAGCCGTCCAGATCATCATCACGCTAGGTCATAGGCATACGGCGCATTTAATTTTTCCGTTCTTTCACACGTTTCCTCCCACGTTCATCTGCACAACTTCCATCTTTCCTCTCTCTTACTCTTCCATCCTCTATCCCTTTCACTCAATCATCCGTTCAAAAACATCTCTTTACCCAGTTGCTTCCCACACCATTTTTTTCAATGGCTCAAACCAAAGTAACTGCAAAACAAAAAATTGCTTATCAAGAAGAAGAAGAAAATCAAGATGTTTACTCAAGCACGGAATCCGACTACAATGGAGAAACCCAATCTGAAGGAACTTCTCTGTCCATCATTCCTTCTTCTCAGCCTTCTAAAAGTTCCTATTCTCCTTCGTTCACTCCAAAACCATCGAAGAACTCATCTTTCTCAGGTCCGATCAGACGCTCCTCCAGAATAATGTCCGGAGCTGTTTCATCAACAAAGGCGACCCCTCAAGACAATACCGTTTATGTCATCCACTCTGATGACTCAGAGAAAACTCGACCCTCAGAACCTCCACAACAGCCGCCTGCTAAGAAATCCACATCCAAAACCTCAACTCCAAAAAGGGTTAAACCTTTTACTCCAAAACCCACATCTTCATTAGTAAAAATCTGTGACATTACCTCTTTGTTTGATTCGGCTGATATAGAAACGAATTATGTTCAAAAATGGCAAAGCAAATCTGTTGTAAATGGAAAGATAATTGATCTGGCTGATATCACACAAGGTGGATTTAATGTGGAAGAAATGTTTGATCAACTAGGATGGACTTCATTATTCAAAATCAATGAGCCTCAATATCCTCGCCTAGTTTGAGTATTCTATGCTGCTGCAAATGGTTCAAAATACTCCACCAGCTTTAGTATGGTGCTAAAAGGAGTTCATATGGAGATAAGTCCGACCACATTATGTCAAATTCTTGACATACGTAATGAAGGAGCTGACCACTTACCAGAAAGATGGTATTCAAAAGGTCTCATCACTAGGCCCTCTGTTCTCGAAGACATTCTCATCAAATCTCCAAAACCTTTAGTGGCTTCTAATCTCCGTCCAATTTTTCGTATCCTTCATAACATATGTTTTCACTCTATTGCACCCCGAGCTGACAGCTTTGAGAAAGTCACAAAACTTGATATCATGATCATCCATCACCTAATGACTGCCTCTCCTCTTCACTTAGGAAATGTGATTTTCTGGTTTATGTTGAATGCTGCTTTGATGGCAAGGTCTGCTCCCTATGGAATGTTACTAACTAAGGTTTTCAAATTCTTCAAAGTCCCACTTGATGATGAACCATGTGTCCATTTCAATAACACATTTTCTATCAAAAATATTAAACAAATGAAGTTTAAGCATGAAAACCTCCCTTCCTCCAAGAAAAGAAAAACACGAGAGTCCCCTACTCCCTCTCAAAAATCTGAAACAGCCACCATTCAACCACCACAAGAGGATATGCCATCACCACTCGTTCAAGAACCTACCTCTCCACTGCGTAACTCTCCTACTCCGAATTCACCCATCCAACCATCTCCTCAAGCTTCACCAATCCAAAATCTAACTCCTCCCCATGAAGCTGATCCACTCCCTAAGGATACCTTTACACCAACCCCTCGTCACAACTTGGAAGATGGTGAGGAGCTCTATTTTGATCTTAATTTGTCTTATCCTCCCTCTCCTATGGATATGCCTATGGATTCTCCTCCAACCATGCAAATGGAAGAGAATGTGACCCTGCAACCAGATCTTTCGCAACAACTTCCTATTCCTCCTATTGCAGCTCATGAAGAACCTATCCAACCTCTCCCTGAGGTTATAGGTCGGTTTAGTTCCCTTGAATCCTTCTTCACTGCCACAACTCATAACCATTCGAAGGACAAGGCTGGGAGCTCTCAGAATAAGAGTTCCAGTGTAAATGATAAGCCTAAGGATTCGGTTCCTAGCACAAGGATTGAGGACAGCAAGGAACAAAAGCAAATGAACCTGCTAAAATTGATTAGGAAGGATCAGAAGAAAATCCTTCAAAGCTTCAGTCACTTTCAAAATTCATTTGTTCAGTTTGGTCTCATTCTTGAATGGGTTACCAAACACTTGGCTCCCACTATTGCTCCTGGAGATCATCCTCTTGAGCTACCAGCCCAGCCTTCCTCTTGAGCTACCAGCCCAGCCTTCCTCTGTTGTTCTATCTCCCTCATCCTCCTCAACCGAGCCTTCCCTATTTGATTAACCATGTGGTTATTTTCTTTTTGCTGCTGCCAAATTCAGGGGGAGAATGATTATGATGCTTTTTGATTATCTATGCTTTTTAATTATCTAGTTGTTTTGTGTTAATGATGTTTGTGTTAGACTGTTGTGTTGCTTATGACTAGTTAAGTTGAATTGTTCTGTTGCCTATGAACCCATGTTTATGCTGTGTTGAACAAATCATTAAGTTATTATCTTGATGTGTTATGTATGATTAAAATCATGTTATCTCAACACTTTGGCATACATTTAGGGGGAGTAATGATTTTTAGTTTTAAAAATTATTACACATATGATTGAGGGGGAGCATAAACATTTTATCTTTGTCTTATCTAAAATCATAATCTCAAGAATTTTGTCATCATCAAAAAGGGGGAGATTGTTGAGACAAAATCTCTCAAATGATTTTAATGATAACAAAATTAATTAAAGATTATGATTGTGATTAATGACTAACATGTGTTCTTGAGTGTATTCATACAAGGAGATAGGTTGTTAATCATTAAAGCAAAAGGAAGTAAAATATGTTTGAAATCTGAGGATGGAAATTGCTGCAAACGCGAGGATGGAACTTGCTGCAAATGTGAGGATGAAAATTGCTAACCGAGGATGGCTTGCAATTTGAAAAAACTCCAGATCTGGACAATCTGATCTCTCAACAATACAAATGTGTTTATTCAAATGCATAAGATGAATAAACAAAGCATTTAAAATCAAGAGTCAAAAGGAAAAAGATGAATATAGCTATATCTAGTATGTAGACGATGGCAGCATAGGCCGAGGATAGACTAGAAAAAGTGAAAGCCACTCTTCAAGCATGTGCAAAGGCTAAAATCAAATTATTAAATGTATTTGCATGAATATATACATGAAGAAGTCAAGTTGAAGAAAGGCAATTTGAAACAAGCCAAAAATGGAAGATCACATGTGAAGGCTAAAGTAGTTGTCTCTCTCTTGTCAACATCACCTCAAAAGGTGAAACCAATCAAGACCTTAAAGTCTTCAAAAAATGAAGCTCACATGGTCAAATAAGAGTTGTACATTGCTGGAAAAAGAGAATTGACAAGGACTTGTCAAGATCAAGTTACAAGAAAGGTGAGGATGGCTGCAATGGCAATTCCGTAAATATGATGAAAGACTTGGAATATTTGAAAAACAACACCAACGGTCATCAAGGGCTTGGATCTCTATAAAATGCAAACAAACTCTCCAATGGAAGATACACAACACACTTGCATAAAAAGATCAAGCATAATGCAATATATATTTTCTAATTTTTATATTAAATATTAAAATAAACAAAAATTAATAAATAAATTATTAAAAATATTAGTTATTAATCATTAATTAATAATAATATAAAATTAATTAAAATATACAAAAATTAAAATTAAAAAGAGTGAATAGAATTATTAATAATACTCAGATAATATTTTAGATTATGATAGAATAACCGAAATAGTCTATATATAGTTTGCACTTTATTCCTAAGAACTTATTTTCCGGTAAAATAGCTTCAATGGGTTCATAAGCTTGAATTACTATGGTAGAATATTGGAGCTATTGACAAAAAAAAAGAACAAGATCATGCAGATCTACAAACTATATCATTTTTATTTAAATGACAATAATTCAATCTTTCAAATTTCCACACCACTCATCTCCTATTCACACACTTTCAAACTATCTTTTTTTTATGCTTATGTTTCACTGTTCATATGAGGTCAACTAATTATTTTATATTTGCAATTAGTTCTCTATAATTTTTTCCATGCATCAGTATTTTTGCTTATAATTATTTTATAATTTTTATCTATAATTTGTTAAGCGTTAAAATTAATTATGTGTTTTTTTATATATTATCTTTGTTTAAATCTCTTTTTAATTTTTAATTATAGTATATTATGCAATTAATTTACCCATATGATCTACGATATGATGTATCATAATATTAAAATGAATAGTGGTCCAAATATAACTCATATTAGAAATAAAATTAACATGTCGATTATGCAATTATAATATAAAATATTATTAGAAAGTTACCAACAACTCTATTAAATTTTATAATATTTTTTTTACTAATTTTAATAAATTTATATTATTATTATTATTATATAATAGTTAATATTTTTAATTATTTATTTATTACTTTTTGCTTATTTTATCATTTAATAAAAAAAAAGAAAAAATATATATGAAGAATGTCGCATTCACACGACTAACTATTAACCCCTGAAAATTCAAGATGTCTGATATATATATATATATATATATATATATATATATATATATTATATTATTTTTCAAAAGAAGGTATTCTGAGATTTTTTTAAAAATATATAGAAAAATAATCCGAAAAAGATAGACAAATGTGAAACTGGTTTCAAAAATGAAAGTTGGATTTCAATTTTTTTTTTGTTAAGAAAAGGAATTTTAAATTATTTGTTGTTGATGTTTTTCTTTATACCAGTTAAGTTTACTTTCAGTTTTAATTCATTTATTTTTTATCAATTAATTAAATTGATCTCTCTATTTTAAAATTCAATAGTTTTAGTCTCTTATTTAGATCTTTTTAATTAAAAAAGTTATTTGATATATTTTAAATAACATGTAATATACAATCTCATGATATAAAATCATCTAGATATATTAATTATTATAAATTATTAATTTAATTATAAAAATAAATAATTTCAAAAGTTAAACTTAAAACTTTTAAATGATTTTACGGCAATTTTAATAATATTAATTAATCATCTAATACTATTATATCACATATTATATCGTTTAAAATATTTTATATTATCATTTCTTAATTAAAAATTAAAAAAAATACTAAAGTTGTTGAATTTAAAATAAATAAAAAATCAATTTCATAAATGAATAAAAAAAATCAAAATTACTATTAATCCTACAAATTATTATGCCAAACTACATGTTTTAATACGTGGAATTTTTTTCTTGGAGCTTCGGAAAAGCCGGCTTTTAATTGGAATGAAAAAGTAAAGTTTATCGAAAATCAATCATCAAATCCATCAGAATATAGATATAGGAGTGTTTTTGGAAAAGTTACTAAAGAAATGTTAGAACGGGATTTTTTTTTCCCAAATAAAAGGTGTAGGCAGTTAATCTACAACTAAGAATTATAAGATGTGTTAACAATGAAAAGAGGAAGAAGATAGACAATCAAGAAACAACCACTTTAGGATTTCATAATATAGAATCAACCAAACTTAAGTTAATAGGGTTACAATGAGTATATATATAAAGGAATAGAAATATCTAAAATGCTTTTAGTACTAATATATAATAACTGTCTAAAATACCTTACTACTAATATATAACAACTGTCTAAAATACTCTTACTACTAATATATAATAATATTATCTAATATCTCCTCTCAAACTCATGATGCATTAACATGGAACATCGAGAGTTTGTCAACTAAAAAACGAAAACGTTTAATGGAATGCATCTTTGTGAACAAATCAGCAATCTGTAAAGAAGAAGAGTACGAATATTGGTCATGTTGGCTACAGGAGCAAAAGTTTCTTCATAATCCATACCATAATGTTGAGAGAAACTCTTAGCAACAAGACGTGCTTTATAGCACTCAACTGACCAATCAGACTTAGTTTTGATCTTGTATACCCAACGAGACCCAATAACACATTTTTTAGGAGGAAGAGATACTAATTCTCAAGTATTGATTTTGTGCAGTGCAAATAGTTCTTCTGCCATAGCCTGCTGCCAAATAGGATCAAGAAAATCCTCTTTATAGGAAGAGAGCTCAGACAAAGTTGGCGAGAGGGGTAACGAAGAGGATCAACAATCGCAGGTGGTGGTTGGACAGCCAGGGGGACAAGAGGGATGTCACCGAAGAAGAAGCAACAATCAAAGAGAAGAACCAACAAAGAGAGCAGCAGAAGCCAATGGGAGGATCATTAGCTATACCAAACAATCACAATAAAGAGAGAAACTAAACCAACAAGAAATCATATCAAATAGTAACAATCAAGAGAAGAACCAAGCCAAAAAAAAATCAAACCGAAACCAAATCAAACCAAACTAAACAATACCAAACCAAACTAACCAAAGAGGGAAGCAACCAAATAGATGAACCACATGAGAGAAGAGCAAACAAATAGAACAATCAATATGGAGAGAAGCAACAAAGCAAATCACTAGATATGGGAGCAATCAAATAGAAGAAGCAACATAGAGAGCGACAACACAGAAGAAAGCAACCAAAGAGATAGGAGAGACGGACAATTAAATTACCAACCAAATCAACAAAGAACCACAACAATTGAAATCATATGAACCAAACCAAAATCAGAACTAGAGTCAATGGTAGGAGGAACAGAAGCAACAACATTGGATGATGGTCCCCTAAAATTCTTCTTATGTGCTCTCCCCAATTTCGGACAATGTGTTTTCTAATATGCTTGAAGAGAATCATCCTTAGCACCAGCCATAACAAATAATGACAGGAAAATACGACAAACACAATCACTGACACAAAATAAATTAGGGATAACATGCTGCTGTGCGAGCACGATTTCTCCCACTCCAGACGTCTTTTCGCCGATCCGACCATTGAAGACGACATAAATGTTGTGAACCTACTGTCCAAAAATCAGCCCGATCCAACGGTTAACAAATGCGCAATTGATATTTTTATGACACTGATTTAACAAAATCGGGAATAGGGTTACTCTTCTCTTTTCTCTTTTGGTGGTTGTCTTTTCTATCAAAATAGTCTTTCTCTTCTTTACAATAGATCCCAAACTGTTGGAAACTCGGCAGCGGAATAGAGGCAAAATTGTTCAAGGAGGATCGAAATAGGCTCTAGATACCATGTTAACAATGAAAAGAGGAAGAAGATAGACAATCAAGAGACAACCACTTTAGGGTTTCATAACATAGAATGAATCAAACTTA
The DNA here is from genome assembly GCA_037974835.1 of Cicer judaicum. NCBI lineage: Eukaryota > Viridiplantae > Streptophyta > Magnoliopsida > Fabales > Fabaceae > Cicer > Cicer judaicum. Next base: position 4,324,088 of record JBBPBS010000361.1, read on the forward strand.
AGTTAATAGGGTTACAATGAGTATATATATAAAGGAATAGAAATATCTATAATACCCTTACTACTAATATATAATAACCGTCTAAAATACCCTTACTACTAATATATAATAACTGTCTAAAATATCCTTACTACTAATATATAATAATATTATCTAACAAGATGTATATTAATAATTTACACATTTTTAGTCATTGATAATTAAAATGAAATTTATAAAATTATCTTTAAATTTTACTTATTTAAAATAGTAAAATTAATATTTTACATATCAAATGAGACCATTGTCTACCGTGAGATAGATAGAGGATATAATACTAACTATTTGATGCAAATAAACGGTTCAGATATGAATTCCACTTAACTGTTAAATAATTCTCGCTACAATGTAACTTAGATGAAAGAAATGCGAAATACGCTCCACAAATTCGATTAAATTTGAGATCTAGATCCAGCAAAGATATCGAATCAAAGGAAAACAAAGTTCTTAAGCGAAATTTAAAGGACTAATTATTCAAATGTGTCATGCATGTGACTGTTCTTTTTAATTTTCTTGTATAGAGTGTTCTTCTCCACACATTCAAGAATATGATTTAGACATAAGATGTTGTACATCAAAAGGGTTATTTATTTAGAGTTTCAAAATATATCATAATTTATTTAGTTTCTTTCATAAGCTTCACAATTTCATAATATTAAAAAAATATTAAGGAACACGAAGATACATAAAAATTTTGTTAGTTGTTTCGACTACTATCTGTAATTTTTTTAAACAACTTTAGCATTAGTAATAGAGTTGGGTAAAGAGCGACAGTTGGCAACAAACAATTTCATACAGAGAGAAGCTAGTCAATATGCTTTTTCTCATGTCTTTATTTCGTTCATGTTCGATATTCTGGTGTCCTAGGTGTAGAGGAACCACGCCAATCCATCCCAAACTTAGTGGTTAAACTCTACTGCAGTCACAGTACATTAGGGGAGGTCCTGCGGAAAAATAGCTCGGCATCAGGATGATAAAAAAAAACTTAACATTTTTCATTCTTATTCCCTATTAGAAAGAAGAAAATAGGCGAATTGACTACTTGAAATAATTTTTATAAGTCACCTGAATGGTTTAAAATTAGATAATATCATCTCATCTCTCACAATAGCCAATATATATGTTTTGAAGTTAATTTACAATAACTTTTTGTTAACGAAACAACCATCTCTTTTTATGAATGGATTAAATGGCAATTATTATTTTTTATTTAGACTAAAAACACAACTATTTTTTTTAATAAAATTACATAATTAAATGGGCAATAAGGTAATTTAATTTTTTTCATTGCTATTTTTTTTTAGTGTACCACTAAACAAATTTAAGTACTGCACTACCATTTTTTATAATTAAGTATCAATGTATCATTCTTTTCAGTTATGTTATTTTTTTTAAAAGAAGTGTTGGGAAATTGGTGCGGAAAGAACCGATTTCTCACAACCGTATTTAAAAAAAAAATATGTATCTTTCTTTAATTAATTATTTAATATTTTATGTTTGTTTAATTAATTCTTTACTTCATTAAACTATATTTTAATTGAATAAATAATTTGGCAAGTCTAATTTATTATTATTTCAACTAAATAATGGTTTTTGATTTAAATACAAACTTAGTTAAATTTTTTTATAATAGTTATTTAATTAAAATTAACTTTTATTAAATAATTATTAAAAACTTTAAATAAAATGGAGCCCTTAAAAATAATTAATTATATAATTAGAGATTATTAAAAAAAATTGATTAAGAATTAGAAATATAAAAACAAACACAAAATGATTGAAAATAAAAGAAACATAAATTAATAAGAATGAATTAATTTCTCTCGGATTTCTCCTTTCAACACCTATCACATCTCTTCCGGTTCTTACTCCTCTCCCTTTGATTCATTAGTATGATTGTGAATGGATTCTAGACAACCTTTTGGATCTCTCCATATGGTTGAATTGTGATACAATTTAATTTCATTGCATTCTTGTTATGCTTGAAATTCTTCCCTGTAAGTAGCAATGTCAATTTACAAAGAAATGGGGCTTTGAACGGTAAATTCACCTTTTTTAAAACTCTTGTTAAAAACTTAAGAAAATAATTCAAGATTGATCTTGGTCGTGAAAACAGAAAACAAAGAACGTTGTTGATTTTAACCAGAAAACGGAGAACGTTCTTGGTTAGTTAAAATCAATAATTCAGTTAATGTATTTAACTTGATAATCAATGAAACTGAAAGTAAATAGATAAGGGAAGAGATACCACACAATGATATATCCTAGTTCACCTAATTCTAGTTATGTTCAGTTCTCACAACCGTGAGATTTTCCACTAAGTGTTTAAAACAAAGAACCTTCTTGGTTTTACAACACCTAGTTCTTATCAACCTTGATATGTTACAATGTTAAAACCTTTCCACCCATAAAGGAGTTTAATCAAGTCACCTATCAACCTTGATAGGATTTCTTAGAATTTACCCAAACTATACTAAACTCTTATAGTTTGAGTTTCACAATAATGATGAGATTGTTTTGTTAGAGTCTGAGAAGGATCAACACTTGTTTGAGTTCTGATTCTTTGATAGAGAAATACACGAGAATGATTCTAGGAATCGAATGGGAAAAATCAGAATTAATTTAATGTATGTGAGTGAGAGAAATTCAAGTATAATCGAAAGGAGTAACGAATTGCTTAATGCTTGAAGCTCTGATTTTTCCTTGAGCTTGGCCTTCTTTTTATAGGCTTTTAGGACATTTAATAATGGTCAAAAGAGTTGTTGGTAGTGCTCTGTCAGTTTTGACCAAAACCAATATATATATATGAATAAAAATATTCCAGTCTTTGAACATTTTTGAAACATGTTTGACTGGGTTGGTTTATTCGTTCTTGATCAGATTGTCTTTGTTTTAATGATCCTTTATGCTTCATATGTATTTGTTGATATTATATATTTGATATGGAGACTTGATTTTGTCTAAAAAAATTTGGAGAAAAATGATGAGCTTCTGCAGAAATATGAATATAGATACTGAACTTATGCAGAAACGAATATTGATAATCAATCTGGATAATTAGTCTTGAACATCCCGGAGATTGATAATCAATTTAGAGATTGGTATGAACTTCTTCATTCTTTAATGAGACGGTCCTTTGTTTATGCACATAAACATCTCATAAATGTGCTTAATCGATTCAGATTAAGAATGCCTTTTGAATCGTGCAAAAACATGCTGAAGAATGATGAAATAAGGCTGGAGAATGATGATCAATAAGCTGGAGAATGTTTGTATCATTCTGGAGAAAAATATTTGCTGCTGAAGATCAAGTGTAACATGTTGGAGATGTTTATCAATCTGGAGATTGATGTTACACTGTTGTTTAGAATGTTGTCAAGAATATTTGGATATGTTTGGTCTTGCTAATTCATGATCTTCTCTGTGATTCGAGTAGTTTCTTTGAATTTGATCATTCAGTTTTTTCCTTGCCAAATGTTGGTGATATAAATGTAAAATCCAAAGGCTAAAACTTCTTTAAACTAGTGGAGATTGATTGATTTTGGAGCTGTGATGATCATTCTTGAAACTAGATAACATTCTCCGTTTTCCAGATTTTGCTAAAAATATTTTCTATTTTTGTCTGTTAAGATTCTTGCCTTTTTATGCTGATTTCTTTGCTTTGTTTAAATCCTATATTTAAATTAATACACTCAAAAGCACAAGTTAAAATAACATAATATTTAGAATCATAATTAACATTCTTAATTAACTTTTTATTTGTTTTCGTCAAAATATTATATTGAGATTTGTGTCTCAATAGAAAACACATTACAATATGTATTGGAAAGAAACATACATCATGTAGTCACAATGAATACGAACAATTAGCGATGACAAATGAACAAGGATAGTGTAATGCATGAAATTCACTTCAATCACATCATCGTTTGTCGAGGTCGGCCTTAAATGTCTCAACAAGGCTACTGCTTGATGGGTTGATCAACTCCTTAACTCTAAAAATATCATGTCCTCAATTTGAATGTGAACTTCGTGGGAGTTCAATATTACTTGTTTGGTTTCAAGTTTCTTAATCACTTGATGTGAGTAAATTAGATCAGATGCTATTATTGATTGGGTTAATCTCATTCTTTCTATGATTATTGTCGTCACCTTGTAATAGAATGCTTGCACTAGAGCCTTCAAAATGGAGTACTCTAAATGAACTGACTAAAAAAACCAGATAAAAACATAGGCCTTGGGCTCTAAATTTTAAGCCCATATTTTGATGGGGCTTTTTAGCCCAACCTTAAAAAGTATGTATTTGTTGCAGATTAATCTGATCGATATTAGGACTACTAGCATGACATAAAAAAAAGTATAAAATTATTGTTTTGTAAAATATTATATAAAATATTTAAATACAACAAGAAATAAAGTATGTAAAATGTTAACAACTTTTATATTACATATAACTAAATGTTAATAGGATTTAAAAAAAGTTAAAGTATATAAAAATTTGAATAATTTTTAAAAAATTAAAATTAAAACACTTAATATTACAAAATTTAAATAATTTTTTTTAAAATAATGTCAATTGTTGTTTAGAGGTTGGGTTGGGTTAAGGTGTGATACACATTCACAAACGATTGATAAAGAAAACCATGCATCTATGTTACACTCTCCAAAAGGGCGTATGCTATAGGAATGGTATGATTACTACCATCCTAAGAGATTGTCATTATTAAGGTCTCACGATACTTTCTATGAGATGAAACTGTTGACTTGTAGTGATCAAACTCCTTGATGCATGGTTGGAAATTTTGGAAGAGGCTTGGAAGATAACTTTGTCATGAACTATTTGGTCATCCTCAATAAAGGGCTACACTTCAATACTAATAATAGTGTCTAGAAGATAATGTTTGAAAAACAACGAGCTACCTTGATATCCTTTTGTTTTGCAATCCACGATCAACCACTAATTAGATGAGTGAGAGTTGGATAAGATGACATCAACGTCAACAATGAAATCAACACAATTCGTAATTGGTTGCTGATTGGACGAGTGAAAGTTGGATATGATGTTGACTTCAACACAATCAATAATCCGCCTCTAATTGGTTGTGTAAGAGTTGGATAAGATAACACTTACATTAGTTATTTCATCAACGCAATCGGCTATTAATTGGTTGAGTGAGAGTTGGATATGACGACTGATAACTATTCATCGTATGCATATTTTTCATTATTTTTAGTCTTATTTATCTTTTATTCATTAGTTAATTTAAGGAGTTATTTGATATATATTTTTATTTTATTTCTTTGATTTAATTAAATGATTATGTTCTTATTTTCTTGATTAAGTAGATATTTTTCGTAATTTTGCGTTGTTAGTTTGTTTTAGTGCAGTGTTGAATTTTGACGAGAAATTAACACTATCTATGTGGAGTATTTTAGTCATATCTAGAGTTGTAGATGTCCAATGTGATTCAAACCAAGTGAAAATGAAAGCTACGATTCATAGCTACAACTTTCATGAAGACATCGAAACCTAATTCAGACTCTAAAGAGGAGAAAAATAAAAAACAAAAACGTTAAATATAAGAAGTTGTGGGCCTGAAGTGCAACAACTGCGCTTGAGGCGCATTTTACCACTGCCGGGATGCTTTTGAAGCACGAAGCATGCGCTTGGGGCATGTGACACACATCACCATTCATTAAAATGCATTTTTTTTTTCACTTTCTAGACATCTTTTAGACTATTGGAAAGTTGGGAGACTTGTGCTCTAGCATAGAAACTCAAAGTCAGTCGTTTCTAACACCATTGGAGCAGTTTTGTCAAAAATCATTCATGAATATTTCTTATAATTCTTCTCTAATCTCTATTTTTTCTATATCTGTCATGAGTAACTAAATCCGATTTGTTAGAGATTAGTGTAACAAGTTGAAACTCTTATTTTTCTGATATGATTTCTAATTATATGAATGAGTTTATTGAATTATTTTTCTCGTTTCTATGCTTAATGCTTTTTATTATTTGATCAACATTAAAATATTCTACGATTCGTGTTTTGAAACAGAAGTGGACTTTATGAATGCTTGAGATGAGAAATTCATAAATTTGTAGTCTAGGGATATATGCAGGTCATATTTAATTAGTTGTAGAGACAATAATTTAAAAAGAGAATTCATGTACGGTAATATTTAATTCTAATCTTAAATCTACTAAGGAATTAGGGATTATTTTGGATTTAAAGGTTCTATCACTAAGATATTATGGCAAGAATAATAAAGAAAATTCAGTAATAATTTAATAAAGGAATTCAGTAACTAGGATCAAATTAGACACAAAGGTTGGATTCAAAGTGAAACTCATCTCTAACATTTTTCTTAGTTTAAAGGATCAATTTTATTATCGTCGTTAATTTTAAATATTATTTCAATCAATTCAGAAAAGGTTTGTTCAACTTTAGTAATTAAATATAATTCAATAGTAAAATGCAATCCTTCAGTTCGACACTCGGTACTACCATTTTATTATTACTTGCAATGATTCAGTACACTTGTTGAAACACTATCAATGACACTAATATTAATGATGACATTAGCATAATCTTTAATTAGTCACTAGTTGGATGAGTGAGAGTTGGATAGATAACGCTAACGTCAACAACACTTTGATTTTTCTACAAATAGTCATTGTCTTCACAATATACTCACACAGTTTAGAGCACTCACCTTTACACTTAGATACAATCCACTTCTTCATCTCTTCCTACAACATACAAGGTCTATGATTTTGTTGAGAAACTAGTATCTACTTCATCATTCAATATAAGTCTAGAAATGTTGTCGAGATGGTAAGTGATACTACTTCATCATTCTCACTAAATTTGTATACTTGTTCTTAATCATTCTTTTATATGTTAAACATTGATTTTATTTTAAATGTAAAGCTTGATTGAGTGTAACCACTTCTTCATAATAAAGGAACAAAATAAAATGATAATTCCCTACTCTGAAGAAGATGTGTTTTTTACCATTGCATAATTGAAATAATGTAATATGGACCCAACATTGGTTATTGCAATGGTAGAATGTTGGAGAATAGAAAACACATGTTTCGTCTTCCAATAAGCAAGTAGTACAACAACTTACATAATAAGCCGATATACTAAGTGTACTACATTTGCTAAATAAAGTTTTATAATTCAACCATATTTTTTACTTCAAGTTATTGTATTTGATTTGATTTTTTTAACAATATTATGGTTTTTAAAATATTTTTAATTTATTAAATTAAAGATTAAAATAAAACAAAAAAAAAAGTTGAAGACCGTGGATGCGACCTTCTATTACACAAATGTTTTTTCCTTAAACATCTCATGAATGCAACTTTTGAAAGAAAAAAAAAATATTATTTTAGTATATAATTTTCAATGTAAGATATTTTGGTGACTTAAAAAAAAAAATATTTAAATAAATTATCTCCAAATATTAAATAAAAAAGTGTGCTTGTAGTATTAATTGGGTACAATAAGAAAAATTATTTGATGTTAGATTGCAAATTGAAAATGATCATTTATTTTGAAACAAATTATTTTTACAAATTAGTCAATCATTGTTAGATAAACAAAAATACTTAACAGCCAGGTTCATCCATTCATAGTTTGATTCTCTCTCAAATACACAACTTTTAAAAGCAAACCCAAATTCCTTTTTCTTTTTTTTTTTTTCCCCTTTCAAATTAAAACATGTTACCCGCTCTAGTGTGTCTTTCGCTTTATGGTTGAATGAAAGTTTATGCCAAAAGTTTAGTCCTAAGAGGGATTTGTATCTAGGTGACCCATTGGCTCCTTACCTTTTCATTATTTATGCTAAGATGTTTATAGTTCTTCTTAATAAGTGCATAGGTGCACTCCCATTAGTAGTCACCTTCTCTTTGCAGATGACAATTTAATATTTTGCAGGGGTTCTTTCCAAGATGGATAGACAATTAATAATATTCTTCATTTGTATCATTTAGCATTTGATCAACTCATCAATTTGGACAAATGTGAAATCTCTTTCAGTAATGTTCATGAAGATAGAAAAATTATGTTTTTAAGGTTGGATGCAAATTAAAGTTGTTGAGTGTCACTTTAAGTATCTAGGGACATGCCTTTGTTGGTAGGACTAAATAACAAATCTTCAATTTTGTTTAAGATAGAGTTTGGAAAAAGCTAAAAGGTTGGAAGGAAAAATTCTAGTCTATGGCGGCTAGGTAAGTTTTGATCAAAGCAATGGCCTAGACCATTCCTACTTATGTAATGAGTTGTTTTATACTCCCCTATAAAAAAAAAAAATTCATTGTCATTTGCATCCCTCTCCAATTCTTTGAATTTATCATCTTATTTTAAAATTCAATGATTTTTATCTTTTTTTAAAATTTTTCAACTAAAAAATAGTGATGTAATATAATTTAAATGATGTGATTTATGATATGATGATATTGATTGATTAATACTCGTAAAATTACAATAACTCAAAACAAAAAACTTTAGTTTCAACTTAAAAACGATTATTTTTTTAATTAAATTAATAACATATAAATAATTAATCTATTCAGATAGTTCTACCTAATGAAATCATATGTCACATTATTTAAAATGTGTTAATAATCATTTTTTAATTAATTTTTTTTAGAAAGATATCAAAATTGTCAGGTTCTATAATAGGAGACCAATTATAAGAATTAATAAAAATAGAGGAATCGAAACTACCACTAAAAAAAAAAAAAGAATAGACTTTAAAACTCAATGAATTTAATCTAACAATATAGGTGAAACAAAATTTGATGTATTATTCATAATTAGCACCTATTGCTTTCCTAGTGTTTGAAAGCAAGATATTTTCATAATGAGAGCCTCTATGGATACAATTCGAGTTACACTTGGAGAATTATTTTACAAATTTGTTGTGAAGTGGTCGACTAAGCCAAATTATGGGAGAGTGGGGGATGGTTGTTCTATTCACATATGGGAGGTTCGTTGGTTGGCTATTCAACATGGTTACAAAGTATGGCCTCCGAAACTTTGATCAAGATGTTATAGGTTGGAATGTGTAGTTGGTCCATAACATCTTCCTTCCCTTTGTATACAACCTACTTCTTTTATACAACTTTCTAAAGAATAAAAGAGGATTTATCCACTCTCATCACTTAAATTTACAAATGATTAGTCGATTTGGTCAAAATTATGGAAGGTCAAACCTATACATTAAACATACATCATATATGGCAAATTATGCTTGAAAATGTTTCTTGTAGGAAGTAAGAATATTATATCTTTTATGGAATTAATTTAGAGCATTATACAAATTGAGGCAGAGGAGATAGTACAACATGAACAAGCTTTGATTTGAGAAGCATTAGAGCTTGAGATTTGTGTTTATTTTTCTGTTCAATTTCTGAAAAATGAAATTAGGGATATGATGATAATGAATTATGACTGAAAAACGATTATTATTACTTTTATTTTTTCTTATAATAATAATAATAATAATAATAATAATAATAATAATAATAATTTTCTATTTTTATTAATAAAAATGTTAATTACTTTTTAATAATAAAAAATACATAGTTAAAAATATTTTTTATATCATTATTTATTTAAAGATGTCATCTCTTCAAATTAAATCACGTCACTTTATTATTTTTAAATAAAAAAATTAATATAACTAAATTAAAAACTTTTTCAAATTATAAGGATGTTTTTAGAAGAATATTTTTTTTTACATAGATTAAAATCAAAATAACTTATATTTATAAAAACTATATTTGTAACTAAATCTAATTTTGACAAACTCTATGATGTTATAAAGAAAATAATGTATCAGTGTTATGAATATTTTAATTAATAATATTTTTAATTTATCCATGTAAACATTATTATAATATTATGTTGATTAAATTAACACGTTTGACATATTTATTTATTCTATTTTGAACTTATTAATTAAATAAGTTATTTTTATAATTAAAATTAAAATTTAATTTCATAAAAATCATAATAAAAATATTATTTTAAGATAAATCAAAAAGATAAAACACAAAAATTTGATGATGTTAAATCTAGAATATTTTTAAATTTATTAAAATATATATCGTTTAATTATAACTGATTTAATTTAGTAGTAGTACCTTTAACTTTCGAATATATTATATAGTCCTCCCTAATTATCTTGATTCCAATTAAAAGCCGGCTTTTCCGGTACTCTTCCGAGTCCAAAGATGGACATATTATTAATTAATTAAAACCAGCAGCAACCAAAAATTTGAATTTTCAATTTTCAATTTTCAATTTTGAAACCGGATTCCCATTTGTCTTTTTCTTTAGTTTTTATTTTATTTATTTTATTATCACCTGCCAATGCACTTTCCTTTCTCACTCCTCTTACTACTCCCAAATCCATTTCATTTCATTTCATTGCATCCCTCACCAACAAACTTATAATCTAATTAATTAATTAATCGATTAATAAACTAACTAATCGTTCGAAAAGTGAGAAGCTTCTTCTGTAAAGCTCATATAGTAAAATGCTTTGAAGTTATATAGTTGTTGTTGTTGATTAGAAGAAGAAAAGAACAAAGAAAAACCAAGTATGGTGTTAAGGAAAGTGGGTAAGTATGAAATTGGAAGAACCATTGGTGAAGGAACATTCGCGAAGGTTAAGTTCGCTCAGAATACTGAAACTGGTGAAAGTGTTGCTATGAAGGTTCTCGATCGTAGCACAATTATCAAACACAAAATGGCCGATCAGGTACTCATCATCATCCATTTCTTTTTTTTTTTATTTATTTATTTAATTTTTATTATTTTAATGTCTTGTTGCTATGTATGTCGGTGACGTAGAAGATAAGATAGATATAACCTAAGTAAAATATAATTTGAGCGTGTGTGGGGTTTGAAGAGGTTCATTATTGATTTTGAGCATTTTCTTTGTTATAAGATTATTCTAGAGAAGAATCACTTTTTTTTTTTTTAACTAAATTAATTTTAGCAGTTTTAATTGTGTTTGTTAAAACTTTTGAAATTAATCAGAATCGAAAAAAAGTATTTTTCTGATTAAAGTGAGAAGTTATTTAAGTAATTTAAAAATAAAAAATCTGAATTTAATGAGAGTGAATATGATAGAGAAGATTAAAAAAAAAAGGATGATAATCACTTAATGCCCAAAGTTTCAACTAGAGTATGATTTTAGTAAGAGTACTTATTTTATCTCATAGTCAATGTGTTTTTGCCTCCAAATCTAGAGTGATAAAATGTAGCTTATTTGTTGGATTGAAAAATATACCCTAAATTTTAGGCTAAATTTGGTTTTAGAGTAAAAACATTCACTCGTAGATCATTTCGATTTGAACTGAATTGTAGTCCAATGAGTTATACTCAAAATCATGATTATCAAACACATACTCAAACAAACAAAGTGTTTTCATTACTTCATTTTCTCGTTACTACTTATAAATCATAATGAGTTGATTTGACTGTTGCATGTGGTTATAGGGAGTTTTCGGTGTGTATTAATACTATTAAGATGGGTTATGGATGTTAATCTCTTTAGTTTTAAGTGATGGTAAATGCTTTGATTGGATTAGCATCCCAGTGAGTGAGTGGAACTTAAGACGTTGATTTGGATTCAATTTTTCATATTTAAGATACACAAGAGGTTTGATGCTTACTATATTTGTGATTGTTATGGTTTCTATTTTCATTGTGTTTGATTTTACTTATTTGTTTTAATTTAATGCAGATCAAGAGAGAGATTTCTATTATGAAGCTAGTCAGACATCCATATGTTGTTCGCCTGCATGAGGTATGTGATATTTTATTGTCTTTATATCTTGTTTTTTTCTCCTTTCTTAAAGCTCATTTAGGGATCGTTTGGCTTCTGTTCTGAAATTAATCATTTTTCTCCAAGTCAGTATGTGTGAAGTGTGAAATAAGGATAACTAGTAAGTTTCAGAAGTCTTTTCAGGTTTTGTTTATTTATTAAAGGAGTCTTCTCAGGTTAGTAAAGTAAAACCAAAATTCTAAAATTGTTGGTTCTTTAGATGCGCAGAGAGAGCAGCAATGTTGGACAATTGGTTTTAGAATTTGACTTGGTTTGGAATTTTCCTTTTCTCTTATTTGTATTTTATTATCCTTCAAAATGTTTGTTTTCAAAGATCTACCCCCAATTACTAAATATTGATAAATGTTTCTATCTTGTTTGTTGTTACTGTTAACAAGTGCTTCATTCTGTTTTAAAATACGGTTTTCTTCAGGTTCTGGCAAGCCGTACTAAGATTTATATCATATTGGAGTTCATCACAGGTGGTGAATTGTTTGATAAAATTGTGAGTAGCTCAAGATGGATCGACATTTTTCGTTAAGTTCTATCATGATTTTTATCAGTACTTTTCCTGGTGTTGAAGATATAATGTAGATAATAATGGTGCAGGTACACCACGGGCGTCTTAGTGAAGCTGAATCTAGGAGATACTTCCAACAGCTTATTGATGGTGTAGATTATTGTCACAGTAAGGGAGTTTATCATAGAGATTTAAAGGTTTGCATTGATCGGAAGCTGGAATACTTTCTTCACCCATTTCATGCTTTCTTCTAACTGTTTTTTATTTCCTTGTGCAGCCTGAAAACCTTTTACTTGATTCACTTGGAAATATGAAGATTTCAGATTTTGGTTTGAGTGCTTTGCCAGAACAAGTGAGATTGTAAACAATAATTCTTAAATTTGACTTGAATACGTACAAATGAAATGATATGGTTTTAAATACTAGACAGATGTTAAATGTGTGAAAATTTTCATAGGGGGTTACTATGCTTAGGACAACTTGCGGGACTCCTAATTATGTAGCTCCAGAGGTAATACTTGTGTGGCTTACTGCTCTATTAATGTGTCGACTTCAGCTACTCACTATGCTAATATGCTGACTTCTGCATTTGAAATTTATCTTTGTGGATCTCAGGTACTCAGTCATAAAGGTTATAACGGTGCTCCAGCGGATGTTTGGTCCTGTGGGGTTATCCTCTATGTTCTAATGGCTGGATATCTTCCTTTTGATGAGCTTGATCTAACCACGTTATACAGTAAGGCATGGATTTAGACAAGTCAAATATGGATTTTTCTGTATAGTCTATAGTAGATGGGATCCCCATTACCCGGTGTTGAATATTTGTTTGATTTATATATCTTGCAATTTCACATCATGACGGATATAAATGACACTTGCATTTGTTTAGAGGTTTCTGTTCCTACAAATTCTTGTGATAAAGACTTCTTTTTTGTGTCAAAAGGCTCAGGACATACTACATCGTCTAAGAGTTTGTTATCAAGATGATTTGTTCAAAAGAAAATTCAGATTTTTAACAACAGTGTTTGTTTTTTCATACTTCTTTGCAGATTGACAAAGCAGAGTTTTCATGTCCTGCTTGGTTTCCTGTGGGAGCAAAATCTTTGATACAGAGAATTTTGGACCCGAACCCTGAAAATGTAAGAATTTATTTAGCTGAAGAAGATTTTTTTTTTTTTTATCAATGTCTGTAGAGGTTTGAGATGTGGCCTTTCACTATCATTCAATTTATAATTAATGTTGTCTGTGCTCAGAAGCAGAAAAGGAATTGGGTTCCTGACATGATTCATATTGCCTTACAAGGCGTGTAGAAAATCAAAGAGTGTCATTATATGTAGTTGCCAATCTTGGTTATTAACTGTATGGATTTTTTAATGAAAAAAACTAATAAAAATATTGGTGGCTGTTCTGATGTCTCATGGGTCATTTGGATATCAAATCATACACACGTGGATAAATTTCTTTCCCTGGTAGAAATAAGGACATTTAATGTTTGTTGACTCTTAGATTATTTGAAAAACATCTTATAATATCTTGATCTTTATCTTTAGAGTATCTTTAGGATTAGGAATCTACTAATTATCATGTTTAGTTTTCATATTTGATTAGGATTAGGAGTTTAGTACTAGTATAAATAAGGGTTTAGTGCATAGTATTTTGTATTACGGTTAGATGATAAGGAAAAAAGAGAAAGAAAAAGATGTATTATGATTACGGTTTAATATATTAATATATTACTCCATCTGGTTTTAAATATAATCAAAAAGGAATCCCCAAAGTGTAAGTTTTGTTTAGTTCAAATGAATGGAGGGGAAATAACTCTATTTTGTTTGGTTCAAATGGGAAGGGAAAGGATTATAATAATGGAGGAAAAACATTAACCGACTTTTTACACCCTTATAATATTTAATGTGATATTCAATGAAAGGTTATTTTACTCAATGCATCTAAAACTTTATAAACCCATCTCCCCCAATATTGGAAGCAAGCCAAAATTGTGTCAGAACGAATTTTGCTCCTCTACCCTCCAGCAAATGACCCAAATAAGAAAGATTTAAAATAAGTTGACGTATATTCTATTGTATATAATATATCAAACCATAATCATAGTAGAAGTCTTTATGTCTTTCTCTTTTTTTCTTTATTTAGAACCTATATCTTCTACCTGATTTTAGAATCTTTGTTAAAATACATTTTTTGTTCCCTTATCTTATTTTTAAGGTTTAAGTTCAATCCATTAACTATTAAAATTTCAATTTGGCCCCTTATCTTCTACATAAATGACTACATTGAAATTTAAAAAAATGATAAGGGACCAATTGAAACTTTTGTAAGTTATAAGACTAAAACTGAAACTAAAAATAAAACAAGTGATCAAATAAAAAATGTGTTTTAGCCTGGATTCTATCATAGATCTTATGGACCACTCATAGATGTTCAGTCATGCAAACTTCACATGCTCCATATCTATATGCTTCGGCACGAGGTGTGTGTCATAACCTGAGATTCTACAACAACTACAATATAACCAAAGTAATCTTTTTAATACTTGGGCATCCTCTCCTATAGAGCTAATTCTTAGGTTGAGTTAGGCTTAGATCAAATTCTAAAAAGAGAGTTAATTTGATGTTATGGTTTTGACTACACAAATCTTGCTGGTGTGAAAACTAAAATTTGTTTATTCATCAATTATGCTTCACCAGATACTTATTGACCATTTTCTATAGTATTGGTTCCACTAATATTATTTTCTATACTTATTGTTGAACGTCTACATGCACTACTCATTCTTGTAGTTCAAGGATTTACTCCATTTTCTGTTGTGGAGATTGTTTTAGTTTACATGATTATTAAAATGTTTTAATATCAATATAAGTGGATATAATATATACTTCATTGTGATACTGGACAAGTGTCTTTCTCGTTCTCACTCATGTTTGTTTGTGTGCATGTTCGATTCAGCGTATAACCATTGAGCAGATTCGGAATGATGAGTGGTTTCAAAAAAGCTATGTTCCTGCACATCTCCTCGAGTATGAAGATGTAAATCTGGATGATATAAATGCTGCATTTGACAGTGCTGAGGTATGTTATCTTTTTAATTCCGCATTAGGTGAAGTTAAATTATAGGAATTTTTTGCATTTGAGCTAATTTACCTCAACTTTTCCAAATGCACCCGATCAGCATCAATTATTGGAATGGGTTTGACACATTGTAAATGCCCTGTCCTATTTACAACAACAATCACACCTTATCCCGCTAAGGAGGGTTTGATACATGGATCAAATGACACATAATGCTCTTGCCATATATATCTTTAAACAACTCATTAATATCTAACTCTTTCTTAATAGTTTCTCTTATAAATTTTCTAGGTCTAACTCTGGTTCTAACAATTTGACTCTCCATTTGACCTGTTTTCCTATCTACCTTAAAAAAAATTGTAGTAGTTCAAGGGTACAAAATAACAATCAGTGAAAGATATTTAAGTTGTACTACATCTTATAGTAAAACAATTAATAGCAATGAAATCCGTTGTCTACTCAAAACTCAAGATTGATGCTGATGAAAAAGATATTAATTGAAAGGGTCTGATGAATGCAAAAGCTACCACCACATTTATCTTAACTTATTATGCTCCTTAAGTTCAGGAAGAGTCTTTCTGTTTCATTTGCATTTATATGAAAATTATAATAGTTATGTTGACATATTGGTTATTTGGTCCCTGAAGGATCAAAGTGATAATCCACAATGTGAGATTGAGGACACGGGTCCTCTAATTCTTAATGCATTCGACATGATAATGTTATCTCAAGGCTTAAATCTTGCATCGATTTTTGATCGTGGACAGGTATTTCATTACTACATAACTATTATATTGTTTGTCTGCTATTTTATAACTCAATAATCATGTGCAAATAGTCAAATAACTGTCCATTTAATTTGGCTTGCTATGATAAAATGCATAATTGAACTCCCACATTCTGTCATTATCTTAAGGACTCAATGAAGTATCAAACACGCTTCGTCACTCAAAAGCCAGCAAAAGTGGTTTTATCAAGTATGGAAGTTGTGGCACAATCAATGGGATTTAAGACACATATTCGTAACTATAAGGTTGGTAGCCTGTAATATGTGATGCTAAATTGTTCAATCATTTTCCTGCTCTCACAACTTTAGACCTTTGTTTATTTTGCACCATTTGTTCTCTTATCTATTCTATAAAATCAACATAAATACATAGATCTTCTGTTAAAGTGTTAATTCTTCATAGGATTAAGATTGCCTCAATTTTTTAGTTTTACTAATCTCAAGTGATCTTTGCTCTATATTTTCAGATGAGAATAGAGGGTATTTCAGCAAACAAGAAATCTCATTTCTCAGTTATACTGGAAGTAAGTTGATACTTCTCTTCTAGACTTAAGCAGTTTCGAAACATTTCGGCTAATAATTTCCTTTCCTGATCTCTTTTTTTTGCTGTTTTTTGAAAAGGTTTTTGAAGTTGCTCCGACATTTTTCATGGTGGACATTCAGAAAGCAGCTGGAGATGCAAGTGAATATCTCAAGGTCAGTTTTTAAGACTTGCTTTTATGGTTTTTCTATTACCTTGCCTTTCCTCACCTCAGTTTCTTGGATTTATAATAAAAATGTACCCTCTCAATGTTACAGTTTTACAAGAATTTTTCTAGCAACCTTGAGGATATAATCTGGAAATCGCCTTATGAAACAAGCAAATTAAAGACCTCCAAGGCTAGAAGCAAAAGACTGTAGTTTCACCGCTGCGGTATTGTATGTTGTCTGATTGAAGAGAAAAGGGAAGAAAAAGATAAAGTTGTGGAAAATGGAACGAGAAAAAAAATGAAGTTGTGGAATATATATATTTTTGTGGAAGTGTTTCAAGAAAAACCTGAGCCTTGCATAGCCAGCTCGGCTAACTCACCTCTTTAGTATCTATAACCAACCCAGGCCTTTTTAGTATACATAGAAGAGAAGATTCAAATTCGAAATAGAAAAAGGAATCAGGTGTAATCTGTAATGACAAAAATAGCAAGTTTGGTGTTTGTAAATTTCTTTATGCATCCTTTTATTTTTTGGTTCTACCGTTACAATGTATCCAGTACGTACAGTCAAACGAGTGCAGGCTTTGATTATGTACTAATAGTTTTGACAGTATCAGTTTTTTTTTTTTTTTTTTAAGAGTATCAGTTAACACAGCTGTATATTGAAGTGCGTGAGTTATTTTAGTTCATGTGTTTTCTATTTGGTGCTGCATCATTAAAATTAGTAGAAAAGGAAAAAAAATAAAATAAATACAATTTACTACAAAGTAAATTGCTAGTGAACTTCTAATCATAGTTTATACTTGAATTTGTACATAATTTATCATGCGTAAACAGTCTATGTGCCACCTAGTTAATACATGGTACAATTTTTTTTTGAAGCTACAATTAAAATTCAAAATTTAACTTCCTATAACAATTCAAACGTGTTCATATATTGAGTGTAACATTTGTGTTACAGAAGTAAATGTAGAAATGTGTAAATAATAAAAAATGTATCTTCTTTTACACGTTAATATAGAGCTTCATTCACCACTTTGTGCAAATATGACTCATTCATATCAGGAACTACTTCTTTCGCTATGTTGTTGATTAGTTCTGCTACATGTTCATCACTCCCTAAACTAAGATGAATAATCCCTTTATAATGAAGAACAGAAACATTCTCAAAGAGTTTATGAGTCTGTTTAGAAAAACATGTAAGTTGTCATGTCTGTGTTGCATCTCTTGTGACATTTTTCAAACTCAACCTTGTTTCTCATTATCTTTGATTTTCACACCCCCTTCTTTTAGTTTTCTTATTGAATGAATCATTTGGCTTTGACACCCTCATAGTTCTTCCTCGATGAGTTTCGGTCTAATGTTGTATCGAAGATGATCAAGAACGTATTTGATTTTGTACTTGTAAGATGTTTGACAATCGGGTGTTTTGCGCAATTCATATTGAAGCAAACGGTAGAAGAATTTAAAGGGTCGGGATTATTGACTTTATCTGTTACAAATAGTTTAGTTAAAAAAACATTGGAAGTTGGTTTTCGAGCATTATCAATTTGTGACAAATGGTCAGTAGCATGCATCTATTAGGAGAAGGAATTTGTTCAAATCGATTTTCTGACAATTCAAGAGTTGAATGATGAAAGAACCATCAAATAACATCATCCTAAGAAATCATCACTGATTAATTTGATTTCACCATGTTACATCTTCTAGCATGGATTTCTTCTTTCTCAAGAAACGCATAAGAGACTAAGAAAGAAGGTGTTTTTGAGATTTTCCATTTCTTGCAAGTGTTGTGATCCATAATGGTAAGGACCTATTGAGATGTTGTGTGGTATGTAGGCTTTTGGTTCTACATACACTCTCACTTTTTTCTTCAAGGTTTTCACTTTTTTATCAACTCTTTCTCAATAAGATCTCTCCAATATCTTGAACTTTGAAATTTGTGAGAGAGGGAACAAGTTCTCCTGTGTTGTGCCCGCTTTGTATGATAATCATCCCTTTTTAATATACATTTGGTCAAATATTTAATATTCAAGTAAACTTCGTTTAGAGGAAGTTGACTCGTTTTTTTTTTTTTTTTTCTTAAACA
>JBBPBS010000361.1:4359708-4408053 GCA_037974835.1 Cicer judaicum
AATAATAGGTGTGGTAGAGTTTGCGAATAATATACTCTGGTAGTTTGTTATAACATATTTATTAAACAAGGCTTTTCATAAGTTTATTTTTATTAATTAATTAAATAAATAATGTAATTAATAATTGAAAACAACAAGGGAAATAAATGAGGAGATTTTCATATAAGGTATAAAATTTAACTATTTAAATAAAATATAATACTATATTCCAATTCAACATAATAATGTTCTTTTAATGTGTAAAAATAAAATAAAAAAATACAACTCATTTCATTTTGTTCATTTTTTAAACATCAGAATAAAATATTTGTTCCGTTCTATTTCATAACTCTCTATTTTGTTCACTTTAAAATATCAAAAGAGAACTTTAATTCATATCAAATCAATTATAAACTTCATTTTATCTCAAGTTGTGGTACATGTTCAATTGGTTAAAACTCAACATAAAAAGCTCAACATAAAAAGCTTGAACTTTTTTTACAATCACAAAAATCTAAAATATTATAATTGTAAATCATTTTATACACCAACCAATAACATAGAACTATTAGTTCCACATGTTTTTTAATGCACTAATGTTTTTTCAAAGTTTATATTCACGTTAGTTTATTAAATCCAACATGAAATTATGTAAGTGATTTTTGGATTAAAACATATTAGATACTGTAACTTAAAAAATATATTAATGTCAGGTTAGAATCCAACATGACCAAATTATGTAGGAAATTTTACAATTAAAATTTATTACATACAATAGCTTAAACAATATACCAGTAGTATTTAATAAATTTTATGGTGAAAGAGTTCATCAATATAATCCTTGTGTTGAATTTGAGCATAAGACTTAAAATTGAGTATTCATATTTTCATATTCATTTTTCTATTTAAAAATAAATTTTTGAAGAATTTTCCAAAAAAACACTTTGGTATGTTAAAAAAAAGGTGATAATAGTTATGCCACAATATATATAAACATTGAAATAGAATTAATAAGAGAAAAATTAGCTTGTAGAATAAAAAATCACCATTTTTTGGACTAAAAGTCAGATAAAATTATGATTTGAAACGGAAAACACACATTACTATAATTCACTATGATTCAAGAAAAATTGAGATTACAAAACAATAGAGAAACCACTAGCACATACAGACATCAATGAAGATGTAGCTATAAAATCTCTAATATTTGAGCGTCATCATTCTGATTCAAGGTTGGTGTCTATATCTCTAGTTAGGAAGTTCTAAGATATAAATAAAAGAACATTATAATACTAATTAAAAAATGTCATAATATAATGGATTTAAATTTGTTGTAGTAAGGAATTTTATGCATTCATGATTGATTCATTTATTCAACATCGAACTAGGGAAATTGTAAAGCATATTTAAATAAATGGCCCACTATAGAATGATACTTAAAACCTGTTTAAAACTTCAACTACAGCAAACAATGTTTCATGAAAGTAGAAATTCAGTCATCTAATTCTTACATCGGAAACAATGACTTATTTGATGCTAGTTGATGAAAACAAGGGAAATAAAACATGTCACCGTCAAAAATAGAAATTGTTAAATCATTATCAATTAAATTATCATCTCAATCATAAAGATGAGATATACTATAAATTTTTACTTCAATAAAACATCATAGATTACTGTTAGAATTTCAACTAATTTTTAAACATGTATCAATGGTGAACCATATATTGTTTAGCACACTGAAGCACTTGCTAACATTCAATTTCCACAGGGAACATAAATTATAAACTTTATTTTATTGATTATACTCCATACAAAATGATTTACAAGAAGAAAAAGAAGTGTTTTGAAAAAAATGATGTATCTGATATAAAATTTAAAATATTGTTTTTCAGACTATCACATAGAGTAAACATCTCTAATCTATTAAATCATCAAAACACTCATTAAGATATATTTCAAATACCAAGATACACCACTAACAAGCAAATTTGATCCAACAAATGGATGTAGAATTATCGGGATATTTTAGTTAGGATATTTCTTTTCCATTCAAAATTTCAAATGTGAAAGAATAATTATGTAGCTCTTCAAATAAAAATAAAGATCTGTCAAAATAAATCAATAAAAATATAGATCAATAATTCATTTCATTCATTACAATAATAATAAATTTCTAGAAATAATTTTTTTTTCTGTAGAAATAAATATTTTATACCAAGCTATTCTGTCATATAATCTAACACCCCCCCGATTGTGTATTGAACTCCCAATGTATTATTCTCAGAGTTTACCCTGCCAATTCTAAATTATTGTCCCTTTCACAATTCTATTGTTACATAAACCTGAATAAACCAAGGGGGATAAGAAAAGAAAACTCCCAAGGAAAAAGTTATGCTCCATGATTTTTGTTCAGCAAGAGTCAGTACCATTTCATTCTTCATTCAAGAATCCTCAAAAAAAAAAACAAATTGACTTCATCCTCTCGTCGAAACCAATTTCAAGAGCCTCTTGGTTTCAAAGACATAAATATACGCCACGACACACTCACTTAGCATTGTTACAGCCTTGGAGTACAGCCAAATTCTAATCGGAAAAAACAAAAACACGGTTCTCTGCAGCTAACATCCTTTGTGCCGGAGTAGTTCCAACAATTCTTTCCAGCTATAATGTAGTCCCAAAATGAAAAAGGACATAAAAACAATACGGTCAAAAATAATAAGGGAAGAAAATCACAAGTAAAATAATATTATCAGACTTGCGACGTAAATTTTATTACCAAGCACTGCAAAAGCTACTATTAAATCTATCAAGTGGCATAATACTAAAGTGACATCAAAGAGAGTGAGGAATTACCCGAAACTTGTCGAGGCACGAAAAAAGGACGGTGCATGCCATGTTGTCAGACCCATCAAGCACATTTACAATCTGTAAATGGAAAAGAGGGATCTCGGTGAAAAAAACAAGACTCAGATTTTAGATTGTGTTTTTCACTTCAGTGTCATTCAAAAGGAAAAATGAGAATAAAATCTAATGCAAATTTATATCAGTAGACAAAATAAGCCATGAACTAAATATTCTTCATTCCCAGGCTACAGAAACATATTCAAAAGAATGATAAAGAGCTTCTTGACTATGCTTTGTTAGCGTAGACCAATAAATTTGACTGGGATATAATTCCAAACTTTCAGACATGAAATTCTTCCTCTAAACAATTTATGTGACGGCTTGTCTTCTTAGCTTCATCTTGGGTCCTTGAGCACAGGATTTTAGTGTTTTTCATCCAAAAGAACAAGATTACTCTTTTGAGATACATTTTTATTCTTTCCTCAAATTTTATTTTTAGCTTGAAGGATTCTTACGACATCTTTTTAATACTACTTCCTCGGTGAATTGTTGAGACTTCAGAGAGACAGAGAGAAATATACTACTTTATTTACAAGCATGCTTACCTCAGGGTAAATCTCCTTCCTCTCTGGGAGCGAATAAATGATCAAATTCTGAACACCTCGAATCTGTTGAGTAAAAGGAAAATAAGAGCATATAAAAATAATTTCAAAACTGCCAAAACAAACCACTTTTAAATACTAAAGAAAATAACTACAGGAAACAAAGTGAGGAGAAAATCTATTTCTCAGTGCACAACCTTATATCTGTGGTAAAAATGAGACCTCTCTGTGTAAAGCATAATTTTTCTTTTCCCTTCATAGAACCAAAGACGTGCACGAGAAATATCACGTTGGCTTGTATACCTAAATTAAAAAAACCACACATAAATCACAATGGAACATGAGAGCTACATTTTAAGAAGATAAAAAATGCATTTTGAAGTTATGATCAAATAAAAATCACACTGATAAATTCATGCTATGATGGCACGAGAATGGAAATGGCTCCTTACTCTCCAAGCAGGCAGAAGGAGGCACTTTGTGACTTTAAAAAGTTTCGGATTCGAATAAATTCGAAGTAAGAACTGGTAAATAGCATAATCCCTCCCTGCATCAAAAGTTTCCGTTAAAAAAGTATAATTATCCGTTTATAAATTCAAATCAAAACAAACATACACACTGGGAAATAAATGAAAGTTTATTAAGAACTTCACCTGATCAGAATCTTTTATTCTTGGGAAAACCTGCAAGAATGATTCACATAATACCTCAATACGATTTAATGTGTCAGAAATACAACTAACAATTCATACGATATAATTCACATATTATCACTAACGGATTTTCAGTCTAAAATGTTGCAAACTATGTCTAATTGCATCAGACTTGAGCCAAATTACACAACAAAAACTAATAATGACTGCAAATTGCTAGAAAAAAAGAATGGACAACTAAAATTACTTGAACTCAACAATAGATTTTCGAAACCACAAGTCTAGAATACATACCTTTTTAACAAAATAATCAAAACGGGCATCATCAGCATCTACAATTGAGTCTATATTAAACCGTTCATAAATCTACAGAATTCAATATTTAGAATAAGTATTAGCTGAATAGAATAATAAAGAGTAAGGAACAAGCCTACAGAGGTATATGTGAATAAATATTGATAAAAACAGGAGAAAGAAAAATGAAAAGCCTGAACTCAATAATAAAGGAGCGTTAGTGTATTAAACTAATTAATCATGACAAGAATGAATATTCAGCCTCCATAGCATTACTTAACACAATTTGCAAAAAACACAATCATAATCCAGCTATATGCTAGGCTTAACTACAAGCAACAATCCAATAAATATCCCCTGGGCTTGTAAGGATTTTGATAGCACCCTCGACAGACCCTGATAAATTGAATACAAATAAAACATGCATACCATAAACAATATGCAATAAAATTTAAATTTATGTGCAATTTAACAGAAATAATCTTTACTCTTTTAAGTTTAGGATTATTTATCCTCCATGGGCATTGTCTACCGCGAAACACCATAATAGATGGTTTAGGGTGGTGCACAATACAAAGGGATACTATAGAAAATCTAAAATTATTTTAAGCCCCTAATTGTTTTGAAATCATAATATTTACCTCATAATCTTTTCTCCTAAAACCTATCCCAGCTGTATCAAAGAAAACAAAAACCTCTCCCAGCAACACGAACCCCTGCCATCACTGCCATTCAACCCCAGCTACCTCCATTTGAATGTGGTTGTTACTACATGTCTGGTACCTCCATTGGACCACCCACATTTGTTCACACCCCAGATTGGGACGCGAGAGAGACACACTGAATTGAGATATGGTCGAAATACCCTTACAAGACATGGCCAATCCTCATCTCTTGAGATAGCTTTTGGGGCTACATGAGGCGTAAAGCCCAAATTCAAATATGGTATTAGAGCTTATCATAGATTTGTTATGAGGTCACTCGTATTTGTCCACTGTCTAAATGTCAATCCTAGGCAAAAGGGTGTTGAAATTATATCACCTGTAACACCAATTTTCAATATTATACTTTAGTTGACTGAGTGATTTGATTAATATATACCTTGTAATCCTTGGCTAGTGATGTGTCTGCATAAGTGCTTACGTGTATTTTTAGCCTTACATTGCTTCAGAAAGGGTAGTTTGTACCTAAGTGTGTAAGGAAAGGCATGTTTGGGGATTTTTTCCCGCGTGAACCAATTCAAGAGGGCCATGAACTGATTCACAAGCCTTTGAATAGATTCATGAGGCGCGTGTACCGATTCATGAACAACAACAGAATAATTTATTTGTCATTTTCAAGAAATCCACACTTCTTAAGCTAGCTTGTTGGGTTGAGTCAGGTCAAAAACCATTAATGACTGTGTTTTTAATGTACTATTGAGCAATAATAAATTGAGATACCATTTTACATATCACATAAGATACAAGGAAATTGAGGAGCAATAACACTACCAACTAGATAATCAAAATGCACCTAGACCTAATTTGCGACCTAGCATGCATCAAATAGAACTTCAGTGCACAGTGCATCACAACAGCATATAAGCACCAAATGCACACGACTTTCACAAATAGCAAGCAATTTTGAGAATGCATACCTGCCGAATTTCAGGGAGCACCTTGTGTAGAACACCTTTATATTCACACATCAGCTTCACCTGTGAGTAACAACTATTTTAATTGGTATAATTGCTTCAGAACCAAACACTTCATTGCAATGTTCTATGCATAACGAGCCATATCAATTATGCCCTTGAGTTGAATAGCATATATAAGAATAACAAATACAAAAGAGCAGGAAAAAATTGAGATTTTGATGTAGTGAGAACTTCTAAGCCATGACATAAAGTCATCCTGGATTGCAACCTCAACACCATGAAAACGAATAGCAAGTGCAACCAAATATGCTACATACCTTCCCTTCATAATTAGAACACTGATGATTGAAAGATGCATTTATATCTACAACACAGAAATGTGGGGGTTATAAATTGCCAGGCATAGTTCCATAATGCAAGTTAAAAAAGACTCAATAGCAACGACTAGTAATAAATCAATTTCCATATAACCTTGGTTAAGGAAACCACAGGTTATCCAACAATCCTCCCTCAAGTTGGAAATTTTGTAATCAAAAGTGAAAACATAAAATAAAAATATAATGTTTTCTCTACCCAAATGTATAATTGGAAATAGACTATCAAGATGATTGTAGTGTAAATTCAAATAGATGAAAACCAATCTCACAAAAGGCAGGATGGATCACCATGTATAGCAAAAAAATATTCATTCTTCAAGCCTACAATACTAACATCTGCCCCGTTTATTAAAAAGAATAAAGGAAGAACAATGTTAAGACACATGTCCAGGTCAACAGACTACATATGGTTTCCTTAAAAAAATGGCTACAAGAAGGAAGGTTCATCACCTGGATTGGAATAAAAACCCAGAATTATTGTTTGTCTGTAAAATTTTGCATGATCATCGAGATACCTAAACAATAAAATACAAAATTATGTATCTCAAATTTCTGGGGTAGATTAAACAGAATGTATATCTCATTTCAGACCCCATCACCTCTAACAATCTGAGTACCATGCAGTCCATGCAACATATAAACAATATGTTGAAGTTATGAGTATTTAATAAAAGCAGAAGAACAAGAAAGAAGAAATGGGATTATTGTGTAAGATGATTGATAATAAACTTGATACAAAGGACTAAACAGAGGGAAATATCAAGACATAAATCATGATAATAATATGAAAACTGGGCAGTCCTTCGGTATTGTCCAAATAAATAGAAATAGAAATATAGAATATACAAATAGCATGCATGAAAAAAAGCCATGAATTCTTTCTTACTTACTCAGCTTCAACCTAAAAATATTTTTTTCAATTTAAACTCAATTGCATCTTTTGGCTTGTAGTGGTATATATACTGCATATTTGTAGCTTTCCTGTTTGTAGACGAGTGTCTGAGTGCAAGTCTTGTCTCTCCGGAAGAAATAGTACTGAGATATCACACTAATAGTTTTTGTTTTACTACTGACATGGGTTGCAAAACAGTTCTAATAAAAGCAAAAAACTTTGTGGACAAGACGAACATCCGAGCACTAAGTATGCCAACACGAACATGCTATAGTGTTTAAGTTCACTTATCCCGATGTCTCTCTATAGCATTTTGAGGGGTTGGCCACTATTTGGGATTGATAACAGCGACTCTAAAACTTTTCTTTTATAAAATATCTTAGGATCAGTTATTTACTAGGATCAGTTTATAATCTTAGATTAACTCTTAAGATTAGATTAACTGTTAAGAATATTATATTACTTATTACTGTTATGATTTTTTCTTGATTTTCCCATTTATTTAGGATTGAGTCTACGTATCCCTATAAATATCAGGCATATTTCACTATAAATATCAGGATTCAGTCTTTTGTATTAAATCAATATCAGGCATATTTCACTAAAATTATATTTCTTCTTTTTCATCTCCTTCGTTTATCTAAAACCCATAACTTCAACAGTTGCTTTTCTATTTACCCCTCGCCCTTATTTTAACATTCTGTTTTATTTATAGGATGATTTTTATTTTATTTTTTCAAAACAGAAAACAAAAACAAATGGCCTCTCTATTTTGGTAAGTGACAAATTTTTCATTATGCCAGAATAAAAGAAATAAAAACAACAATGGAAAACAAGCATATAAATTTTATATTGATCAAAGAGAGAGTGGGAACACAAGAAAAATCAGCTTCAATGAAGAAATGCGAAATATAGATTATACCATGGCCTAATGCGCATAACATCTGTTCTAGGCTGTGTAGATGGTAAGCGGTTCAAGTGTTCAATAACAGTATGCACATGAGACCAATTCTGACAAGATTCAACATAGAAACAAAATTCATACAGTAGTTCAAATCATGGCTAAAATCAGTTTGTTGTAATAATTAAACAGACAATACAAACCTGCATTGCTATTACATCAGCATGATCAATAATCAAAACCTGCTTATTGAAAAACATACACTTTAGTCAACTACATACCAAATGATCCATATACAGAGTATCTGCCTATCCGGATAGAAATAGTATTAAGTATAACACACCAATTAAAAGTAGGCAATCACCTCTATGGAGGAAAGAAAATCTACATCTTTTTCCTTATTTCTCCCTGCCTCTTCAATTTTCTAACATTCAGGCCAATCTGATGTTAGCTTATATAAGCAGTACAATTAAATAAATAAAAAGTTCAGCAAGATGGCATAAGCTTGAGAGGATTGGTAATAAACAAAAACCATTTAAATTCATACTGACGAACAAAATATACGACAAAGTTATTGTTGAGATGCTTGAAACTCCGTAATGATATTTTGTAAATATTCTGTAGTATATAGGACAGATTTGGATATGGTTTGAGATTGATTTTATCCCATTATCGAGGGATTTGATTGTACAAATTGATCTTTGTAGTCAACAGTAGCCCCTAGGCTCTACGGGAAACCAATTCTTATCCTAAGTGTGACTATTGCCACAAGCTCGGCCACCGTATTGACTGGTGATTTGACCTACACATTTGTCGTTCTTTTTCCTAATTGTGCCATTTGGCAAGCTACATTCCTTTTGCTATGGTTGACTTGGATTTATGGGGTCCAAGTCATTTATGTCCACTCTAGGGTCCAAATATTGTCACATTTTTTGTGATTATTCTTAATATAGCTGGTTATTTTAAATGGAAAATTGACTAAGCTGCTAGCTATCTTCAAGTCTTTCATTTAGAAAACATCAATTTGGTGTTCCAATTTACACTTCACATGGTGATAATGCTCAAGTATTTATCTAAATTCAAAACATTTTGGCTTCTCGTGACATTCTTCATCAAACACCTTGTGCTCATGACCCTCAAGAAAATGGGGTAGCTGAACCTAATAATAGATACCTTATTAAAACTACTCAGAACAATTTTTTCATAGAGCTGTTACTCACCATCTCACCTACATTATCATTTCCTCTACCTTATGTACCGGTTGAATTTCACCTGCCAAAGTTGTCTCATGTTCCACAAAAGCTGCCTCTTACACATCCTTTACAGATGTGTTAATGTTGATCACACCCACCTTTACTGCCTACGTGCTAGTGATGGGAATGACTCTCAAGCTTGATGTTTTCAATTACACTTCAAAAAGGTATACACTCAATGTTAGGAACCCATGAATTGGATTCCAAAAGAATTAGAAGAAGAACACTTGCATTAAGAAAAGATAAGGAATAATATGAAAAAATATCTTTCCTCCAAGTGTTTTCCCTTGACAATAGAGCCACTACTCTATTCAACTAACTTTACAATATACAAAGATGCCGCAAACTAACTACATAGCCCCCTATTTATACTCAAGAGGCCTAACAACCTCATAACCAAATAACTATTATTAACTAATCCTAATAATCTAAGTCTATACACAAAGACCTCATTTCCCTTCCACAAAGCAAAATTGTTATAGGTTGTTGGATTTTCACTATCAAAGTTTACCTGATGGTAAAGTTGATACACTCAAGGCCTACTTGGCTTCGAAAGGCTACACATAGATCTTCATCCTATATCACGGTGACAATTTCTCTATTTTGACCAAAAAAGCATATCTCCGGTTATTCTTCCACATGGCTTCTATTCGACATTGGCCTCTATAGCAACTCGATAAAACTTGGGTGAATCAAGCACAACTCAGTAAGAATTGTATCTAGGACTCATACTTCAGAGAGTGAAGTAGAGAGAAACAGAAAAGGTATAAACTGAGATTAAGTCTGCAACGTTTTTAAGAACTGAATAGGCTGAGAATACCTATTTATAGCACAAAGAGATAGTTCAAAGCTTGTGACAACTGTCACTAACCTTGGTACACGATAAGCTAGACTATGCACATATACACAAGATAAAAAAGAAGCTAGACCTATACACTAACAAACTCTAATCTATTGTCAAATATGAATTTAAAAACTAAATAAATTTAAAAAGGAAAAGAAAAACAATTGCCTTACATTAACCAAACAAAGTGATGAAGCAATAATAATGTCTGAGGTATGGAAATCACTGAATAACTTGATTGTCTTCCTGCACAAGACAGAGCATAAAACTTAGATTAAAAATAAGATAATCAATACGCACTACATTATGTTGCAACAAATACAGAGTTTGAAAAAATAAACTTCCCATCCGTTGACATGGCACTTTTGAGAGGGAAAAAATATAAGATGGGAATTTTCTGACCGGCTTGTGTCAGTAAAACACATTCGACAGAACAATTTTTGTTCTAATTTTCTAATTTCCATTTAAATTAAAAAAAAGTCACCTTGCTTTCAAATATTTTGTAGGCAATAACAAAACAATGTTGTTTCACTATTTCCTATGCAAATCTTTTAAAGTACGAAACAAAGTGAAATCTACGAGGCGTTTTTTGTAACTAAACATGTGTATAGTAAATTAGAACAAAAAACTTATTAATAAAAAAAATAGGCCTTTAGAGTTTGCACGTGACAGTGCTTCAAGATATCATGTCATAATAATGTATTGTAGTTTCACAATAATGTATGATTTTGAAGCAGCTTCTGGAATGGCATAATCCATGATATCATGTCTTCATTATGAACAATAATGTATGACTTTATGATTATGAACATCACTACCAATGGAAGTTACAAAATTTAAAAGGTTTAAATATGTTTTAGTCCCTGCAAATATTCCATTTTTTGCTTTGAGTCCCTGCGATTTTCTTTTAGTCCTCCTTGCAAATATATCATTTTTTGCACATATGAGCTACATATGGACTAAAATGAATATTTTGCACATATTTTAGGGATCAATTCATATGTGAACAAATGTTGCAGGAACTATAACTAAACAACAAAGACCAAAAGCAAAAAGTGGTATATTTTCAAGGACTAAAAACAAAACAAAAAATTAGAGGGTCAAACAAAATATGATGTATTTGAAACGACCAAAACTTGCAAAAAAAGGTTATTAAAGTAGATCATCAACTGATATAATTTAGACTTCAGAAAATGAACTATGCTTACACCAACAATCACCATCATCCATTCACCAATTGAAAAAAATAACCACAAATAAAAAGGATGATGACTATAACAACAAAAGGTATGGGAGACTTCTACAAGCTTTCAAAATATGTCTTGGAAACCGGAAAACAATAAAAATTGTTAATCACTATATGAGTGTAATTACCTAGTAAATTTGATGCCAATCATAAAGTCGTCTTCATTATTGCCTCCAAAAAGTAATTGAAAGTCATTGGGTTTGGATGACTTCTTAGGGTCTGCATTTTCAAACTCCTGTCCATTTTCCTTGTTGTCTTGATGTTCCTCACCTCCAAATTTAGTGGAAAAACGATCCATTTGCTCAACATGGACCTTAGAAAACAAATATAAATGTCACAAGGACTACTAAAATATTTTATCTAGATCTTGGAAATGGAATACAATAAGATGGATAATGTTAACAAGTATTAACGAGCTTTATTTTGAATCCATTGATACAGAAAAGGTACACCCAATATGTACAGAGAGGAGACAGAAAATTCTTAAGTAAATAAAACAAAAGAAAATGTTAGAAAGCATCTCCTATTTAGAGAGAATATAATCCATTTAGTGGCGTATACTTTTTATAGCAGTCATATTAGTTTCCTTAGTTTCTGTAGTTTCCTTATTTATATAGATTCTAATATTAAATAGTAAATCTTGCGTGTGTGTGTACTTGATAGTGCTGAGAGAACGTAACATTGGCACGTTGTGGAATTGGGATTAAAACTTTTGGCAAGAAAATCTGTATAAATCTTGTATATTGTATAAGTGTATGAATTGTCATTCTGGCCCTACTGACATCAATAACTCCATGGGATTATCTATATAATTCTGTATTCTTTTCCTATTTTTCTACATTGATATCAGTTTCTATCACTTGACAGCGTCAAAAATAAATTTGAAACACAAAAGACTAAGTTACCTTGTAAGCTGAAGGTGTAAGATGTATAAGCCTCTTTACAACACGATACACAATACTTGCCAACGGCAACAAAATTAAAACCTGGATCACACAACAGAAAATTATATCTATTAGTATTAATTACGGTTCACATTTCTTACATAAAACTTTTACTTAAGAGTTCATTTGAAGGGAATATGAAGTGAAAAGTTCAATTATAAAAAATATTTAAAAAAAAAAAACCATCATAAGGAAACAGTCAAGACAAAAGACTCCAATACCTTAGGACGAGTAAAACCTTGATCTCGGAATCTATTGGTATCAGCACCCTCTTCAAGCCTGGTCAGTTTGGCATCGTTCTTTTTCACACAGTCTCTAGTTCTGAATATATGATTGAGCTGTGCAAAATATTTATTTAAGTCAGTTATGTAAACAGTCCCCATATTTCATATAGAATGAAATCAATATTTGCTTACTGAATGCATTATGTAAGAATCCATAATGCTTGTGTCTTCAAGGCCTTTGAGATAAAATGGTCTCTTGTTACAGTGAAGTATATCCCGGTAACTGTTGCCTGGAACCAAGTCAACATGAAGTGAATGCCCACAAAATGATTACAAAAAATAAAAGATAAAAATATGTGATGTACACAGGTGCCCATAATGCCTGATTCACCTATAGCAGCAAACCACTAAAAAATAATGCATAAAAAGGAACACCAACTCAACTTAGTGAATCTTGCTGAAATAATAAAAAAAACAATACACAAATAATATTTCAACGATTTAATTATTTATAATCAGAAGAGACACTAATAGATAGTTAAATAAAAATAAAGATTAAAACATGTAAAGTAGCATTTAAAAACAGGCTTTTTGTGAAAAGTGTTTGTACAAGTTTCTTTGATAATTTGGTTGGAGGTAAGAGTTATACTTCGGCTCATTGATCTCTAAAAATATCATACATAATACCTAACTTAGGGAAACATTCTTAATGGGGATTTGAAATGGCTGGAAGACCTTTTAAAATCAGCTCCTAAAGGTGCTAGCTAAAGAATGAGCACTTATGAAGCACCGCCACTTTTGGGTTTTGCCGTGTCCGACGTGCATCAGACTCCGACACTCATATGTCATGCGGTAGATATCTCATATAAGTGTCCCCTAAAACACTTTTTTTCTTCGCTTCACCACACCTTTGTCACTGCTCGGACACAATCATAGTGAGAACAAACACAACTATACTTAAAAAAAAATCAGAAACATCAAAAAAGCTTTTGAAAAGTAGTTTGATAGTATCTCCAGTAGTGAAACTGTAACATCTACAAGGTTTTACCCTTTTCGTTTTTGATCATGCAGGATAAAAAAAAACCGCAACAAATGGAAAAATTATTTGCTTCTTTGTTTGGCCTTATGCTATTCCCTTTTACCAACAACACATTCCTCTTACTAGACCGGATTTTTTTTTAGCAAAGAGAAGAAATTTGAAAGTTTACCAAAAATTAGAAGAAACTTCATCTCAAAAGCACCCTCAGTGAAGCAATCATTTAAAAATAAAAATATAAGAAAACTAATGTGAACCAGTTAACCATTCAGTAGTTAGGATTACATGCAAATGACTAAAGTTAACAACATAGTTGATACATTATAAATCAACTTACAAAGCGAAAAAAACATCTGCTGTTTAGGTGAATTAATATCCTTGCCTCCAGATGTTTTGGAGACATCCATCCAATGCTCATATAACTTTTCCTTCAGACCAGCACAGGAGTTGATATTCAAATCCTATAAGAAAAAGCATCAAAGAATGTAATATGTACTTAACATGTACTTAACGCATGAAAAAATTGAAGGAAGAACATCTTTTATAATCCGATGTAAGTTTATGATTTTTCTTGGTGTGTAAAAATTGCATGATATAAAATTTCATCAAAGCCAAGATGACAGCAAAAATTAAACAAAGCCATAATGTTAATGACAGGGCAAAAATTAAAAACAATAACCAGCAACCAAATCCTTTTTCCCACCAGGTGGAAAAGGAAAAAATTAACATTAAAGGAAAGACTTATGTCAAACAATGCCTATTACATATTAAACAAACTGATAGGACACCATGGTCCATTGGGTTTGAGAACCCAATTCTTAGGCCCAATTCACACACCTACAGCTTCTAGAAGCTGTTAGAAAGGGAGGGAATATTCAGTCAGTTAGAATCCTCCCTGATTTGTAGGGAAATTCTGTTATAAGAGGGATGGAAGGGTAACTAGAAAATCATTGAGAAAGATATTGTTAGGAGAGTCTCTCTCTGGATTAGGAGCAGATAGTCAACAATTAGTTCTATTTACTTCAAAATACTTTGGGTAAAGGACAACATAGACAAATGATAACCCTCTAGCAATTTCCCATCTAACACATTACATTATCTTTTTTAAGGCATCATTGTATAGAGAAAAAAAGAAGCTACCCTGCTGTGTGTCCGGGATAACCATTCCCCATTTCTTAATGATTAGTAAAATTGACCGGCATGTAGTTACAATTTACAAAATTACTAAAGTTTTCACTTTCAAAATGAGGCCGCAGAGACATGAAATATTGGGTATACCAATAGCAATATATACCTCAAAGATATTTTTGCCAGTTCCTATCCATTTGCATTTTGGGACACCTATAACTGGTACATCCCAGCTGAATTTCAAATTCTTTAGGTTGTCGATTTCTTCTTTTGATAAAATATGTTGCAAATGTAAATCAAAAGAGCTGAATGAAAAAAAACATTGTCAGATTAAGCAAACTAAAAGGATATAGATTTGTGATGAGCTCTGTATAATGATCAAGTAATATAAAAAGTAACACTATCGACTAGCTAGTTAGTATTAATCAGATTCATTACAAAACATATAAGAGAGGATACAGTCATAAATATTATAAAAAATAGCATGGAAATCAGTTGTGAAAAATGAATCAAAAAAAAAAGCACAAAATAAGCAGGGTTTATTAGCCACTTAACTCTGTTTCACATTTCCAAGGATAACTTCTCCTACCCCCTCCTCTAACTTTAATTTGATCTTCTCTCAAATGAAAACTTTTCTAACCCAAAGAGGAAACAAAGATAATGTTAACAAACCTCAAATGCACTGAATCCTCAGATGCTGCGCTGCCATTAGTCCTAATATCCTCTTCATCTGAATGAGAAAACTCAGCATCCTCTTCAGTCTCAGAACCTTCTATTAATCCAGAATCACTGTCATCGGGATCTTGCTGCAAGCTTTCAACAACATTGCTTCTAGGAGAATCATCGTCAAACCCTAAGAACAATAAAAATTAACAAAAATCATCAAAAAGACATTCCACATTATATACTTATTTTATGCTATTGAAAATAAGGGGAAGACTTTAGAAGACAAATCATTAATCACAGCATAACAAAAGGATTTTACTTGGACTTCTGCTTCTATGATGGCGAACAACATCCACCAAACCCTTTCTCCACTAAACATCCACCAAACCCTTTCTCCACTAGGTGAGATCAGCTAGACAAATCACATATGCCTTAATGCTTAAATGATAACTTATGCCTAAAAATAGAGCACTTAAATCCAAATATTTCTCAATGAATTGACCTACAGTTTTCCTTAAGCGTTGTCTCTAACTAACTATCTATCCTTAAGCGTTGTCAGATTAAGCAAACTAAAAGGATATAGATTTGTGATGAGCTCTGTATAATGATCAAGTAATATAAAAAGTAACACTATCGACTAGCTAGTTAGTATTAATCAGATTCATTACAAAACATATAAGAGAGGATACAGTCATAAATATTATAAAAAATAGCATGGAAATCAGTTGTGAAAAATGAATCAAAAAAAAAAGCACAAAATAAGCAGGGTTTATTAGCCACTTAACTCTGTTTCACATTTCCAAGGATAACTTCTCCTACCCCCTCCTCTAACTTTAATTTGATCTTCTCTCAAATGAACAATAAAAATTAACAAAAATCATCAAAAAGACATTCCACATTATATACTTATTTTATGCTATTGAAAATAAGGGGAAGACTTTAGAAGACAAATCATTAATCACAGCATAACAAAAGGATTTTACTTGGACTTCTGCTTCTATGATGGCGAACAACATCCACCAAACCCTTTCTCCACTAAACATCCACCAAACCCTTTCTCCACTAGGTGAGATCAGCTAGACAAATCACATATGCCTTAATGCTTAAATGATAACTTATGCCTAAAAATAGAGCACTTAAATCCAAATATTTCTCAATGAATTGACCTACAGTTTTCCTTAAGCGTTGTCTCTAACTAACTATCTATCCTCCATCTAGTATTCTCTCTTTACAGGTGCTTCTACAAGTCTTCTCCACATACGTCAAACTGCCCAAGACCTGATCTTTACAGGTGCTTCTACAAGTCTTCTCCACATACGTCAAACTGCCCAAGACCTGACTCTTCCATAATTTTTAAAATGGGTGCTACTCAAACTTTGTCTATACTGCACTGCTTTTATTCATAATCATGCGACTTCTATTATTTATGTAATATCTAATCATGAACCTGATCCCAAACCCCATAATAAAGCCATACAAAACACAAATGAAATGTGTGAACCTAAGAAGTAAAACTTTGCTACACAAATCAAAGTTCCCTCCTTCCATGTAAACATGTAATTTATAAACATGTTCAATCAAACCTTCTAGGTCATCATGGTCATCCTCTAGCAAGCTTTCAGATTTAATAAAGTCAACCTTTGTCTCTTTCTCCTCCCTTCTTCCTTCTTTCTTTTTTTTCTTATCTCTACCTTCTTTCCTTTTCCTGAAAGGGGGGCAGAGCAATGCAAATTTCAAAACAATGTTACTATATGAGCATGATAAAACGTTAAGTATCTGTTTGTATTTGCTTTGATAAATTGTTGATTGCGCATTAAGTCTCAAGCTACAATTTGTAGGTTCAAAAACATCATGGCAAAATGCAAGAAATTGAAGGCAGATGCAATTCCAAAATCCAAACATAGTAAAAGTCATTTAAACAAGGTATTAAATTAAATAAACCGTCAATTTAATCCCTTAACTATAATTTTCTCTCCAATTTAGTACCTAAAGTCTACAAATATAATAAGTAGTCTCTGTAGTATCTGAAGTCCGTCAACTTAGTCTATCAAGTATATGGAAATCTATCATTTTAGTCCTTAACATCTTAATGGCAGGTAGTAAATTGGCGACTTTTATATACATTAAGGACTACCTATTAATATAGTTTAAGGACAAATTGGAGAGAATGATACTTTAAGAACTAAATTGATGGTTTACTTGTAGTAAATAATCATGGACAAGTGTAGCTCAAAGTTCACAAATACACATAAAATAGAATTAACGTCAAGCTTTTTTTATTCTAAAGAATCTGAAGCGGAACTCACACATTAAATGTTGAGAAAGAGAGGTATCCCAGATTTTTTTATGGGACAATTTACGTCAAGCTTTATTATTATTATTATTATTATTATTATTAATATTATTATTATTATTAATATTAATATTGTTATTATATAATATATTATAAAAAGCCAAAGCTAGAGAGGGTTCAGCACGAAATCGGAGCATTTGAATTTTATTCACATTCTTGTGTACTTTTACATAATTAAGAAAAACGTTTACACTGATAAATTGTAAAACGCAATGAGAGTATGATAAAATCAACCACTATTAATCAATTAATAACAATTTAATAATATTATCAGTACTCGTATTACCTTTTCAGGTTAAAAGAAGAAGTAGGAGGAGCATGTTGAGCCTTCTTCATAGTGTTAGGGTTCCGTTTGGATGATTTTCTCTGCATACACAAAAAACAACGAAGTTAAAAAAGACATAACGAGCATGCCCTGTCTCCACATTGGGTCAAGAACTGGGTCAGAAAAATAAAAAATGGCTAATTCATATAGAGCCATCGAACCGGCCCAACCAGCAACCAAAGCTGAAGTTAAATTAAAATGTGGATTCAGTTTCAACAAGTCATTAAACTCACCACTGTGCTTACGACGTAGGATTCCAGCACCGCCTTGCCAGTACTGTTGGAACGAGAAATTAGAGAGTTGAGAAAGAAGGGATGGTAAGTGATAACAAAACTTGAAGTAGAAGTCACCGCTGCCGCCCGCCGTGAGATTGTGTTACGAGTGAAAGAGAACGAGACAAAGTAGGGTTAAAATTGTGTGAGTGATTTATGTGAGTTAGCAGCAGCAGCGAGCAGTCAAGAGGGAGACAGACGAAGAGGAGAAGAAACAAATTTTAGGATTTTAGGTATTATTGTAATTTTTTAAATTTAATAAAGGGGTTTAAGTTATTTTATTTATAAATTAAATTAAATCTAAAATATAGCTTTAGCCTCTCAAATTTTAAAATCTAGTTTTTTAGTTTTAAAATTATAATTTTAACCTTTAATTTTAGATTATTTTACAAGTAATTATTAATTGAACTCTTGTCAACTCATATTTTAATTAATTAATGTTAGTTAGAACAAAAATTTAAATATGTTTTTGGTTTACGTAAATATATTATTTTTTTATTTTTATTTTTGTAAAATAAATTTTTGGATTTAATCTTTATAAAATCAAAGACAATCCGTTTTGGTCTCTAAACTGTTAACATAAACTTATAAATACATATAAAAACATCGTCTTTTATGATGTATTAAAAATTAAAATGATTTATATTATTAATTAATAAATTTATTTATTAATTATTTAATAATTAGTGTTATTTTATAAATAAAATATAAATAAAAATTAAAAGATGAATTTAGAGATTTTTGAAAAAAATTTCATTCTTTTAATGTTGATTTGACGGTTGAAACCAAAATTGATCGTCTCTTATTTTACAAAAACCAAATTCAAACAAAAACACTTATAAAGACTAAAATAAAAAATAAAACAAAAAATGTATTTACGAAAATCAAATACATATTTAAATTTAAAACAAAACAAATAAATAAAAAGCAAAACGAATGCACGGAGCACTTGTTCTTATTCTCGCGTGCATGAATTTCCATTCTCTTTATGTCATTCAAAAGTTAGGATTTAGGGTTTTCTTTTTTTTTAATCCATTTCTTTTTCTTTTTCTTTTTCCTTGAGATTTGTTCTCCAGTTTCTCAAAGCTTGCATTCCATTTCTTTTTCTTGTTTCGAACACCACGACAACTATTATGAATGCGGCGACAATTGTTGCAAACGCAACGGCCGCAAGTGAAGATTGCAGCTACAACGAACATGATAGTTGGAGTTGCAAATACGACAACGGGAGTTGTAGCAAACTGGAATGTGATGAGGCGAAGTATAAAGGAGTAAGGGTGAACAAAAAGAGAATGAATAGGATTATTATTTTATTATGTAGTTTCTATTACAATATTAGCCTTAATTATAAGCACAAATAAATAGACATTCCCTAATGGACCTAACACTCCCTCTTAAATGTTAATGAAGGATATGCCTCATTAAAATCTTACTAGAAAAAAACCTGTGGAAAAAAAATTATAATGAAGGAAAAAAAATTATAATGAAGAAAAAAAAGTTTAATATCCATTTGTGAATTATATGGTGTATTTACTTTTCTCCCTCAAAATTTTAGGTTTGAGTGATTTTGTGAAAATGTACCCAAGATTATCACACGAACAAATTGGATGAATGATTATCTCTTTACTCTTCTGAAGATCTTGAGTGAAAAAGAATTTAAAAAAAATATGTTTTGTTTGATCTTCTTTAATGATATCATTCCTTCAACTCATGCATATAGTATTATCTTCATAAATGATTATTACATCCATTTTTCTAGTAGATAAATTAATTGTTATAGTTTGTCTTACACATTCTCTACTTGACTCGTGTAGTGCTAAAAGTTCTGCATGATTTGATGAAGTCATTGTTATGGTTTGTCTTAGAGATGGTCTTCATGAAATGGTTGTACCTCCACTTGTAAACAAATAACTTATATGTGATTTACCATGAGGGAGATTAAAATACTTGGGTCATCTGATAGTAGTTAAAATACTTGGTCTTTCAAATAAGTTTAAGGATGAAATGTATATTATTTATATTTTTCATTTAGTTTTGGTCCTTAACTATACTTATTATATTAGTCAACTTGGCTATTTATGTAATATTAAATTTTGTTATCTTCTTCATCTCACTCATCTTGAAGCTCATAAGTCTTTTTTTATTTTTTTATCTCATTTAATCTAAAATCCAGAAGATTCATTAAACTTATTATCTTAAAACTCATAAATTATCAAATTCATAATATTTCAAACTTAGAATGATGAAAAATCACTAACTTAATTCTTCTTTCTCTAGGAATTTCGCGTGAATGACCAAATCTATTCTTTAATTTTCTTTAAAGAATTTTTTTAAAGCAAAATTAATAAATTTATCATCTTCATCATCCAAAATAAGAAATTTATCACCCATTCATTATAAAAAGTCAAAAAAATTCATCAAATTCATAATCTTCGAACTCAACCTCAAATTCAGATATAACTTATCAAACTCAAACCTTTCAAATTCAAAACAGGCAGAGATATTATCAAATCAATGTTGAGCATGAAATTGAAACACGACCTTAAAATAAAAAGAGATCAAATACGCACATACAAAAGAGATCTAAAACACAACCTTATGTGATAATTGCAACATACACATAAAAACACAAATCTATCTAAAACCAAACACCAATAAAAAAAGAAAATAAAAAAACTCAAATTCAAACACCTTGAATTTGTAAAATTGAAAGAAAATTCTAACACGGCCTTAAAGGGATATAAATCAAATAATTGAGAAACAAATATGAGATTGATTAAGAACAGGGAACCTTCTTGTTTAAAATCCCTTGTGAATTAACAAAAAAAAATGGGATTTTTTATTTTTACTAGTTTGAAATATTATGGATTTGAGCTTGAGTTAAAGATTTGAAAGATTATGTTTGAAAGTCATAAATTTGATAACTTTTCTAGGTTTTTAGATTAAAAAATATCAGATTTTTGGGTTTATGAATTTGAATAAAAGTGATACGAAGAAAATAATAGAAATTAATATTTTTTGTCAGAAATTAATGAAAATGATTAACTTAACTAACATAAATATAGTTAAAGGAGCAAAATCGAACAAAACATAATTAAAAGACAAGTAAAATTAAAAAATAAAATAAAAGACCAAAATAATAATTTAATGTTATTTATATTAATAGAGAATGTCTATAGTGTATAAAAGCAACTTTTTGTATGGTATACTGCTGGTAATTATGACCCCAGTTTTACAGAAATATATGAAGAAAGATTTCTATTCTAATAATATGCGCAGCAGTTTAATAAATTGTAGATTTACTAAACACAAGATTACGGAAGGTCCCTAATAATCAATTCTAATGAATGTCAAACAATATCAGTTATTGATTATATTGGAGAAATGCATCAAATACAATTGTTACTCAAGATATTGATTTTCATGCAATCATGTTAAGACAATTAATCATGCAAAGACACTTATCACAAAATCTTTATCATGCATTCAATCAATATCAAGAACACAATAATTGCATAAATTTAAACGAGATAAGGGAAAGAAAAGTGTACGCAGATATTTATACTGGTTCAGCCGCCTTGTGACGGCTTACATCCAGTCCTAAGATCAAACCTGATCTTAGCCTTTCCAATAGAACTTCTTAGAATCAGTTTACAAATTTTACACAGCGCCTCGCCTCAATCTTAAACTATTCTCCCTGTTCTATCTTTCCTTCCCTGAATTCCCGAGTTTAAATCCCATAAACTCTACCAAGAATACAATCATGTGTCTTCTTGTTGACAGCCCTCAACCTTGAAGATCACCACCAGTTGTAACTGGATTTTC
This sequence comes from Cicer judaicum, assembly GCA_037974835.1. NCBI lineage: Eukaryota > Viridiplantae > Streptophyta > Magnoliopsida > Fabales > Fabaceae > Cicer > Cicer judaicum. The sequence continues at coordinate 4,382,009 of JBBPBS010000361.1, forward strand.
TCAAAGTAATTTGGTTACAGAAATTGAAATAGATCAATTTTACAAAGTTCTTGATCTTCCTTCTTCTCAAAGTTATCTTTCTCAATTCAGTCTTTTTCAATCCTTTTTTATCACAAATGTAGATTGTTCAAGGCTGAAAAAGATGTTCAAAGTAATATCAGTTGAGAAAGGATTAGTAGTATATTGTGTATGTTGTGAAGGTGTATTATCAAAAAAATGTTATTCACAAGTTATGAGAAGAATAGAGTGAATGCAGTTTATATAGTTTCAGGAAAAACAACACATGAATCGATTTGGCCAATCGATTCATTAAAGTTATAAAGCACACTAATCGATTTATACAATCGATTTCGCGAATCTTGTTTTTCTTGAATCTTGAAACTGCATACACTAATCGATTTACCTAATCGATTAGTTTAACTGAGTTCTTCAGATTTGGATGGATGTTCATATTTGAATCGATGTGCATAATCGACTTGGGGTGTTTTGTTCCAACAACGAGATCAAAACAAGCGATGTACTCAATCGATTCAAACATTTACATAGTCCTTAAGTCATCTCTGTTTCTAAAAACTTTTTGTACCAATCGATTTGGTCAATCGATTTCACTGGTTCCAGGGATACAGTGATTTTCATAAATCAATTTGCCTAACCGATTTAACAAGTTACAGAGTTGGTTTAAATCAACATAATCGATGTGTCTAATCGATTATGGACTTAAGTCTGAAGCACATTTCATTATTTGGTTCAGTCAATCGATTTACCAAGTCGATTGATGCCACTTATTTCAAAAGAAGTATGTTAGTGGATTGTGCTAATCGACTGCGTATGTCCCAGACCAATTTCATTTTAAAGTTAATTTTGTTAAATCGATTTGTCTAATCGATTTACTCATTATTGATTTGGCTCTGTGACATTCGAAATCGATTATGCCAATCGATATAGACAATCAAAAAATAAAGATGTGATTGGATCAATCGATTTGCCAAATCGATTAGCTTGCAAGGCATGCCACTGACTTGTACATTTTAATTTCAATAAATGTATCAATCGATTTGTCTAATCGATGTAAGCAATCAGTTCAGTCATGGTGAATCAAACAATCGATTTGCCTAATCGATTTAAGGCTAACTGGCTCTCTGACTTGCACAATTTATTTTCTAATAAATGTACCAATCAATTCACCTAATCGATTGATATCATACTTGATTTTCAGAGAATGTGCAAATTGATGTTGCCAATCGATTGCTTAATCCCAGACTGCATAATTTCATTCAACCCTGTTACATAATCGACTTTACTAATCGATTTGCTTATGAATCTTCAAGCTTTTGATGATTTCTTGAGTTCCAAGCAATTTTCTCAAGTTTGTAGGGTTGAGTTGTTGTTCCTGAAATTTTTTTCAGTTTACAATGTCAGATTTATTTGATGATGTATGTTTGTCAATAATATCAAAAACAAACATATGTCTAACATATACAATTTTGTACACTACACTAAAAGTGATCTTTCTAAAACTAAATACGTCTCGGCTCATTTTATTTTATTTCATTTCATCTCATCACATCTCGTCTATTTCATTCTTTCAAATTATTGTTGGCAGATGTCCACCAGCGTTTCAAATTTTTTATAAGCACATTTGTGTTTCAAATTTAACTAGAGACAGTTTTTTATTTTGGACTTCCATATGCAGATTACAGGCTACAAGTCAGCCTTGTTTCAAGGTGTCATTTTGCTATTTCATTTTCTTTTCCCCTGTTAGAATGAGTTCAGGGTGACAATTTCGGGTTATTTTTTTTTTTTTTGAAATAAAAAAAAATTTAACCATTTTTCATGTTCATTAATATATTCAACAACGTGAAACCATGCATGGCTAATAGTTTAGGAACCAATTATGTCTAGAGGATTCCATTGTCCCCATAATCAATTGGTATTAAAACTACAATTAGTTTATGTTTTGTTGTGGTTGATTTTCATCATTTTAAAGGAAAATCATATTATCAAGAAAAGAAGATAAGTCATGTTTTTGTTTTTGTTTAGATTAAATATTAAGAAATTCGCACACAAGGTCTCGAGTTCAAAATACATATCTTTTTGAGTTAGTCTTATGGATGATAAGTTGTATTATTTATTCATAAAAGAAACATTAAAAAAATATTAAAAAAGGAACACAGAGAGTGAGAGACGAATGTAGACATGAGGCAACAAATGGTAGGTGACGAAATAAGAGGTGACAAGTTGTGATGCAGTTGTTGACGGTAACTGGCAAAGGGCAAAATGGCAATAGGCGTGAATGCCAAACCTCGAGTATGAGAGAGTAAGAATCCTCTCCATTTCTCAAAAGAAATGGATAGCTCAACTACTAACGTTTTGCGTATATAAATGCCACAATTTCCAAAATATATGTATTTATAAAAAATAAAAATAAAAACTTTAGAAATGGAAGAAAGGGAGAGAGCACAAAATCGAGAGGTTCTTTAACCGGCATGGATAGGGTCGCGATAGAAGAAGAGATAATTCAATTTTTAATTGATAATGTATGCAATAAATTTGGACCATCATATATTTATCTTCTACGCGTCTGGTTTTAATGGAGATAATATCTAGACTATCCTACAAACTTTACATGTTCCATATCTATTTACTTCGACACAAAGTGTGTGTCACAACTGAGATTCTACATTAACTATAAATAAAGTAATCTTTATAATTCTAAGTTATCTTTTCTTCTAAAACTAATTTTTGGATTGAGTTAGACTTAGCTCAAATTCTAAAAACGAGCTAGTAAACTTCCAATATCATAGTTTATGCTTGAACTTGACACTACTTTTAATAGGCAAGCCATTTGTGCCTATTTTAATTATCATATGTAAAACAGTTCATGTGTTACCTAGTTAATACATGGTACAATTTGTTTTGTGAAGCTACAATCAAAATTCAAAACTTAACTTCCTAGAACAATTCAAAACTTGTTAATATATAGAGTAACATTTGTGTTATAAAATTAAATGTAGAAAGGTGTAAAAAATGTATCTTCTTTTTTTGGTCATCTCTTGATTGGTAAATGGTAACCACCAATATTCCCACATGAGCATTGTCCATTGAAAAATTTATGTATCCTCTTACTATCTTTAACAATGATTTCCCTACTAGTCAGTGTTGAGATGTACTTTACAAAATTATGACAATCCTTGCACATTAAGGTATTCTTGACAACTCTTATTAGTGAAGAATTTGGCAAATTCTCCAACCCAAATGTAATGGCCAGCTTCTCACTATGATAAATGGTAGGAGAGTATGTCTTTTCCTCCTCTTCATTGTCATTTGTTTCAAATGAATACACTTTGTCTTTGATGCTAATCCAACTCCAATCCTTTAACTTTTCAACTTTCTCTTCTTTCATTATATTCTTCACCTTACAAACATCCTCAAATCGCCCGGCCGAGACGTATGTATTCAATAGAAATATGTACGTTTCTGCATCTTTCGGTTTGAGACTTAGTAAATGTTCAGCAGCATTACATCCCAATTCCAGATTCCCTTGGCTTATACAACCTGCAAGCAAGTTTGACCAAATAATCTCACTAGCCTCATGATCTATTTTCTTTATAATTTTCTTTACAAAATCGAAAGCTTCCTCGAGCCGGCCGAGCCTCACTAACATATCAACCAAACAAGCATAATGGTCCATCACAGGTTTAATTTTATACTCCTTCTGCATAATCTCGAAGTAATCAAATGCATCATCGACCATACCAGCGCTTCCACAAGCCGATAAAACGCCAACAAAAGTTATCTGGTTTGGCCTAACTCCTACAAGTTTCATATCCTCAAAAAGATGCAAAGCTTGCTTAGACCAACCATGCTGTGCAAAACCAGTTATCATGGAAGTCCATGATATCATTGTTCTAATAGACATCTCTACAAAAACTTTGCTTGCTCTCTCAATACTTCCACATTTGTTATACATATTAATCATAGAAGAACCTACAATAACCTCTGATAAAAATCCAGTTTTAATCGTCTGAGCGTGAATCTGTTCACCTTGTTCTAAAGCCATCATTCTACTGCAAATACTCAACACACTCGAGAATGTAAATGAATCAGGCTTCATGCCCGACCGATTCAACTTAGCGAAAAGTTTTAGCGCTTCGATTCCACTTCGGTATGCAGAAAGATTATCCTTTGAAAGTTCCATGATCTGTCCATGACCAGCAATCATAGCATTCCATGTAACCAAATTTATATCATCCATTCCTTTAAACAACCTTTGAGCCTCGCCAACACAACCACATTTAATGTACAAATACAATAAAGAATTCCGAACTCGCAAATTGGATTCAAACCCGAATTTAGTACACAAAGAATGAACTTGAATACCAAGCTCTAAGCACTTAACTTCACAACACTGGCTCAACACACTAGTTAAAGTATACTCATTAGGCTGAACCTTCACCTCATCTAAAAGCATCTCAACAAAAAGTCTCAAACCCTTTATAGCTTCGCCATTTTCGCCGCAAGCTGAAATAGCTGAGGTCCAAGAAATAACATTCTTTTCTTTGATTCTCTTAAATGCTTTTAGACCAAACTCCAATCTACCACATTTAGAGTATAAACTACAAAGTGCATTTCCAATGCTTGTGTCATAATCAACTTGGTATTTAATTATGTAACCATGTAACTGTTCACCTAACTTCAATGAGTGCAAAATTGTACAACCATTAAGTGCTATAGCAAAAGTGTAAATTGAAGGATAACACTCTGAATGCAACATTTCTTGAAACAAATTTATAGCATTTTTTGGCATTGACTTCTGCACATAACCCATCATTAAATTTGTCCATGCAACAACATTTCTTATTTTCATGTGATCAAAGACTCTTTGAGCTTCTTCCATGTTACCACATTTAGCATAAACATTGATAAGAAATGTTGTTGTAAAAGGGTTTTCATGGCTACCTGTTTTCACTATGTGACAGTGAATGATTTGTGTAGCTGAAAAGGAGCAACTTTCTAGGCATTGTTGTAATAAGGGAATGTAGAAAGATGAATCCACTTTTTCTTGACACTCTTTTGCTAATGAAAGTGCTTCTTGAAAATTAAGGTGCCTTATGGGATCCAAATGTGTGAATGTGTGGCTTTTCTGTAATGAAATGGTTTGACCCTGAAAAAGCATAAGGTGTAGCAGGTTAATATTGAACTATGTGGAAGAGATTAATGTTATTATACTAATTAAACTAGAATTTACTCCTTTTGAAAATATCAGTGTACTTTATGAGGTTGATTAAAAGATTAATTATTAAAATTTTAATATCCTTATAATTTAATTAAAAATTATAATTTTTACAGTTCCTTTTAAGAGGCTGGAATTAGGGTGTGGTTAGATTACTTTTCAATAATAACTTATTTGGACTAATAATAATGTTTTCTGTGAATGTTAGAGTGAGCTTTTTAAGTGTAGTTTACATATAATGATGTTTTGGCACAACTTTGGTTATAAAAACAAAAATAAACTTACACTGTTATATGATAATAAAATAACAACATAATGGACCAAAATATAAAGAAGGTAAGAGAGTACCTTATCTAGTGGAAAAGAGGTTGGTGAATGTTTTCTGAATTGTGGGTGGAGCTTAAGAGTTGCAGTGACAGCAACTAATGAAGAAGGAAAAGATGAAACCATGGCATGATGCATATTCATATGATTATATTATATGACTATGAAGAAAGGATAAGGGAAATATTGATAGAAGAAATTGAAGAATGCTTGCATAATTGGTTGGGTTGCTTTGCTTGGAAATTATATGATGTAATACATGTTTGATTGGATAAAAATTATGAAAGAATGAAACCATATCCAATGTGAACCAGTCACTAAGTATGTACATGTGAGTCGAATAAATAAAGTTAAACTTTAGCTACTTCAATTCCCTCTTTTTTTATCAATGAAACTTATTATCCTTTTATATAAAGGTATAAGTATATGAAAAATTCAATTATTTAATCAAATAAAAAATGATAAAATTATAAATAAAATAATTTAAATGAAAGGTAAAATTGGAAAGAAAACATCAAGACTTAATATTTCTTTTAATTAGGTTTAATTGACTTTTAATTAGAACAAAAAAATATTACTTTTTAATAAAAAAATGCTTCTAGTTCTAATTTTAGTGACTAAAATGAATTTATATTTCATAATTTACAAGGACTAACTTAACATTAGCCATCAGGTATAAAATGAAGAAAGTGTATTTTAATTTATATGTTTAACTTCAATTTATGCATATGTTGGTGCGTCATTAACTTCAATTTATGATAAGAGTTATAAGTGAGTCTGTTTCTTAAGGTGCTTTAGTTTTTCTTATTTATTCCCATTCTATAAAAAATAATAATGAATTTTTGTAAGGTTTAAATATATTATTAATGTATTTTTTTTTACATTCAAATAATTATAATTGTTAGCTCACTAAATTTCTTTTTGACTTTAATATAACTAATTATAATTTCATGTATATAATGATAATGTAAAATTTTATAAAAAAATTAATCTTCTTTTTTGTTTATCTATTTTGTGAGATGTAACAAGATGAGTAAAACATTGAATTTGTGAAATTAGATGAAATTAACCGACCCAATTTATTCCAAAATTGTTGAACAAGAAACCACCATAAAAATAAAATAAATAAAACAACATATGAGTTTGCTTTTGATCGCATCATCATCATCGAGAGAGAGCGATTTCTGTTTTCGTGCTATTGCTTCTCTCTTTCCATTTCCATATCTACAATAGAAGCTCATCACCGTCTTCGTTTCTTGCTGTGCTCAATTTCAACTAAATAAGGTCTGTTTTATTTTTCTTATTTTTTCTTGATCTATCATTTTCTTTTCATTTTGTTTTGTTCATTCTAAATTAAACTCTTAAATTAGGCGTTGATTAACTTGCCATTCTGTAATATGGCTTTAGAATCTTAAGAAAAAATAAAAAATTTGGATATAAAAAAGATATAGGTGTTTTTGTTTCTTTAGCTTCTATGATGAAAGGGCCAAAAGGTATAAAAATCATATATTTGGGAAAAGTATATATACTTAGAATTATTTATTATGATAGACACAGTTAGAAGTTAAAACATGAAGTGGAAAGATTTAATACCCTTCGAGAACATGTGATTTTTCATTGAAGTGAGTTTTGTGAATAAAGGAGTTTGTTTGTTTCGTCAAAGGGGAAAAAAAATCTAGTTTGGATGCTTTAGGCTTCTAATTTTCATGTATTTTATTTTGTACTCACAATTTTGGATGTTCATTTGTTTTTCTAGTCATAATTTAAGTTGAAAGTGTTTTTTCATGTATCACTTTTTGAATATTGGTTTGGTTGTGTAACAATGCATGTCTCTTTGTGGTATATGTTGGATTAATACTTGATAAAGGTTTTATATTAGGTGTATAGACTAGGCATATGTTTGGAATTACAATGAGTTTGATGAAATCACATTGACAACATGATTTTGTTGAAGCTCCAAAGTGTAGTTTTTGTCAAAATCGCAGTGGCATGTTAAGGTTTTGTTTGGGTTGGGTCCTTAACTTGTTTGGGTAGGATTGTAGGAGAGTGTTTTTGAAGGGGTGAGAATATTTATGAGTAATATTTTCTTTGCTTTAAAAGTATTATAAAGAGAGTCAAAGGATTTGGAAATTTGTTCCAAATTCTGTGAAGTTCTCTCCCAATACATTTTTTGAGTTCCTTCTATTAGAACGTTTTAGTAAAATGAAGAAAAATAAATCACTATATGCAAGGTCAAGGACTACTCTCCCTTCCCATTATGTTTCCTCTTTCCTTTATCCTCAAAGTCCTCCTGTCTCTTTCCCTCCCTTCCCATTATGTATGTTTTTCTTCTCTTTGCTGATTTCTTTGTAGCTCTTTATGCTAATTTTTAATCATGTTATGTATTTGAAAAAAAATGCATTATGTATCAGAGAAAAGTGCTTGAACGACGAGAGTTGATTTGATCGATGGCTACAGTGGGAGTAGAAGTGAAACAAGCACAGGGTGCACTGGAGGAGAATTGCTCTGCCAAACCTACCAAATCGGGCGAGGGTCTCCGCCAGTACTATTCTCAGCACATCCATGATCTACAACTCCTCCTCCGCCAAAAGACCCATAACCTCAATCGTCTCGAGGCTCAGCGTAACGATCTCAATTCTAGGGGTCTGTTAATCTTAACCTCTAATCCTCTTTTTAATTCTTTAGTTTCTAAGTTTATCAACCATTTTTTGATTATTTTTGTCTCTTCTACAATAATTCAAATCAATAGATAACTCTATTTCGGAACTTTGTTGCTATATATGATGCTATTGTATTTCATAAAAATAGAGCAAACGAGCCAATTGCAAATAATCAAAAATTGATGCAACAGGTTTCTAATGAATGATGATAATCATATGAAACCGTTGATTACATTATTGATTTATCCAACACACGATATAGAGGGGCAGGCGTGGATTGTGGCCTCCCCCCACTTTTCAACTTCATGTTTTCTGTTTCACATACTTACTAGAAAAGTTATTTAAGAAGTTTTTTTTGCTGTAAAATCATTCAGGCTATCAATTGCTATATCACTTTACATGCAATTACTTATACAAACACACACACACTGATATATTTAAATTCATCAATCCTTAACTAATTTACTATCATTTTCACACCTCCAATAATATGATGTATTGAAGTTGTTTTGGCCTTACATCTTCACAGTTATTATCAAAAATTTCTCCCCCTCCTCCTAATAGATTACTGGATCTGCCCCTTATTCAATTGGAATATTTACAGTGAGAATGCTTCGAGAAGAACTGCAGCTTCTTCAGGAGCCTGGTTCATATGTCGGTGAAGTTGTCAAAGTTATGGGCAAGAGCAAAGTGCTGGTCAAGGTCAGCTCATTTTTCCTTTACCTTTCTTCAGGATTGAAACTAATAAAACAGGATTAAAACCCTAGACAAAGTACTGATTTTTCCTTTACCTTTCATTAGGTTCATCCAGAAGGAAAATATGTTGTTGATATTGATAAAAATATTGACATTACGAAGCTTACTCCATCAACTAGAGTTGCGCTCCGCAATGACAGTTATGTGCTTCATTTAGTTCTGCCAAGCAAAGTTGATCCATTGGTTAATCTGATGAAAGTTGAGAAAGTTCCCGATTCTACGTATGACATGATTGGTGGTCTAGACCAACAAATCAAAGAAATAAAGGAAGTAAGTTGCATAACATTCTTTTGATATTAGTATTTTAACTTTAAAGTTCAATATTTGTTGAGTCTGGTGTTTATGTACTCTCTCTGTCCCTTACTACGAGACTCACTTTTAAGATTTCGTTGTCCCTTAATACAAAATTCTTATCAAATTTTACGTTTATTAAAATTTTGTTTACAAAAATACCCCTATTTAAGAGTAATTATGGAAAAGTAATAATTTGTGACAAATTTATGGCTACACTTCTTTTCTTAGTATCCGTAATTTTTGTTTGTGGGTCTTATGTATGATCAAATTTGCAGGTCATTGAGCTACCTATCAAACATCCTGAGCTGTTTGAAAGTCTTGGAATAGCTCAACCAAAGGTAATATAATTTCGCCTCTGATTTATGGCTGGATTTTACATCTTACATAGCTGTTAATATTTCTGTTGGTTTACTCTCTTTTACATATCGCAGGGTGTCTTGCTCTATGGGCCACCTGGTACAGGAAAAACATTGTTGGCTAGGGCAGTGGCACATCATACTGATTGTACATTCATCAGGGTGTCTGGTTCTGAATTAGTTCAGAAATACATCGGAGAAGGTTCTAGAATGGTCAGAGAACTTTTTGTTATGGCCAGGTTAAACTCTTCACTCAACCTCCTGAACTCATTCTCTGTTACCTCACAGCAAACATAGAAGGAGAAAAAAAATACATCTTGACTTTTCGGAAGTGAAGGTTTTTCGGATAGGCATGAGTAAACTCATCTTAGGGTGAAAATAGATCCGTAGTAAATCAGTTTTTGAATTTCAAATCTCAAGTTCGTTGTATAAAATGTGTGATTGGAATTCGATGTGCATATTTCGTCCCTTTTCCAATGTATGATTGTAATTTGGTGTGCAAATTTGTCCATTTTTCAATATCCACAAAAGAAACTATGCCTCACAATTTTAATTCACAAGTTTCCTTTCTCAGTTAATGTAAAAGAATAAAATGAAATATTCTGTCTGCAGACTTGCTTAATCAATAGTATATATATAATATGGATGAACACTAATTTTTCATAGTGATCATGCTCTATGCCTCTATCTGTTATCCTCATGCTCAACCAATATAATCATATTATAATCGAACACTACTCTTTTTTAACAGGGAGCATGCACCATCAATTATCTTCATGGACGAAATTGACAGTATTGGATCTGCTCGGATGGAATCTGGAAGTGGCAATGGTGATAGTGAGGTGCAGCGCACTATGCTTGAACTTCTCAACCAGTTGGATGGATTTGAAGCTTCAAATAAGATCAAGGTAATACATTTGCTTTGCAATGATGATATAATGCATTAAAGGGAATTCTAAAACTGGTAACATGGTCACTGTAGTAAATATAAATTTGTAAGATGTGGATATATATCATATATTATATCTGTGACTCATTTAAGATATTCATTCAAGATTTGAGGAAAATCTAAAGAGAAACGTGCAATTATAGGTTTTGATGGCCACAAACCGGATTGATATTCTGGACCAAGCTCTCCTAAGACCTGGACGGATTGATCGGAAGATTGAATTTCCAAACCCTAATGAAGAGGTTTGTATCGTTGTCTTCATGTCGCCCTTTGATATGATTGTACTGTGAAAGAAGATGTACCTTTTGCATATGTAACGAAGTTCCTGAAAATGATTATTTATTTTTATGCAGTCTCGCCTGGATATCGTGAAAATCCATTCAAGAAGAATGAATTTAATGCGTGGGATTGATTTGAAGAAGATTGCCGAGAAGATGAATGGAGCATCAGGTGCCGAGCTTAAGGTATATTTTACTCAATATGCATTGCATCTTTGGTTTTTCCCGCCACTCTGTTTTCATCTTAGATTTTGTCTTTGTTGAAGCTATTTGTGGCAGAATAGCTGAACTCCTTTGCTTTCGTAAATCATTTCTCTGTTCGACTTATTCAGACAATGACTGCCTTTTATTTTCGTATTATAATATTTCCATCATGCCAAGCATAAGCACACACATGTTCACTTTGTTTGATGGATAAGGTTTCAGTGAAACTTTACATGGTTAAAAATGGAAGTAGAAGTTTCAAGTAAAATACACTTATGTTATTGTTTTAGTTAGAATCCATTCAGCAGATCCTGTAATTCAGGTAGAGTTGATGATGTTATGGAAGAATTCAGCCGGAATGATGTAAGAAACAGGTCATAAATCATATTGTAAAAATGAATTTAAGTAACCATTCATGCTGATGAGAATGTAGAGTAATTAGTCTATATGTTGCTAGCTTAAATTAATTAATTATTATTTCAAGTGTGTCCTAACCTAACCTTGGCTGATACTCTTTCGGATGCCGCTTTTATGCAGGCTGTGTGCACAGAAGCTGGAATGTTTGCTTTGAGAGAGAGGAGGATACATGTGGCACAGGAAGATTTTGAGATGGCTGTGGCCAAGGTGATGAAAAAGGAAACAGATAAAAATATGTCATTGAGGAAATTGTGGAAATGATTTATATTCATGTTTCAGGGGCACACACCTTAGGGTTTTATTTATTTATATTCTTCTTGCTTATTTTGACCTAGTTATTATGTACCAAATCACGATGATTCTTTGCTTGACTTAAAATCCATAAAGTTTTTGTTTTTAAAAGTAAGGCTCCTTATTTTCAAAACTTGGCTAATATGATTATATGTCATTGAGGAAATTGTGGAAATGATTTATATTCATGTTTCAGGGGCACACACCTTAGGGTTTTATTTATTTATATTCTTCTTGCTTATTTTGACCTAGTTATTATGTACCAAATCACGATGATTCTTTGCTTGACTTAAAATCCATAAAGTTTTTGTTTTTAAAAGTAAGGCTCCTTATTTTCAAAACTTGGCTAATATGATTATATGTCATTGAGGAAATTGTGGAAATGATTTATATTCATGTTTCAGGGGCACACACCTTAGGGTTTTATTTATTTATATTCTTCTTGCTTATTTTGACCTAGTTATTATGTACCAAATCACGATGATTCTTTGCTTGACTTAAAATCCATAAAGTTTTTGTTTTTAAAAGTAAGGCTCCTTATTTTCAAAACTTGGCTAATATGATTATATGTCATTGAGGAAATTGTGGAAATGATTTATATTCATGTTTCAGGGGCACACACCTTAGGGTTTTATTTATTTATATTCTTCTTGCTTATTTTGACCTAGTTATTATGTACCAAATCACGATGATTCTTTGCTTGACTTAAAATCCATAAAGTTTTTGTTTTTAAAACTAAGGCTCCTTATTTTCAAAACTTGGCTAATATGATTATATGATCAATTTTTCTTTTGTTTAAAAAAGTAAGGCCTTTTTTTAGACTATCGATTTTCATGAAAATACTTGAATGTTAGACAAATTGGATTGTAAATAAAATTTTACAACTTTTGGTTATAAATAAATTTAGTAAATTTCTTACAAAATTTAAGGTGATATGAGATCGAGATATAGAGGGGTTATGAAACTTTTGACAAAGAGTAGAAACATAAATATATGATTATGAAACTTTTGACAAAGATTGAATAGAAACATAAATATAAATAGATGACTATTGTGTCTATGAAGTGTCAGCTCAACGAGAGATATAAATTTTATTTAGAACTTTGCAAAATGACCATAACTTGTTAATTACAAACTTTTAGATTTATCATTAAAGCAAACATAAAACCTAATTATAAGTTACTAGTATGTGATAATTATAAAGTAACATTCTTTACTTTGAATTTTTTTTATAAAAAAATACATGCAAAATTCAACTTGAAAATTTATTAGTAATTTAAATAATAATGTGAAAATACAACAATCAAAACATATACAATTTTGCTATCCACATTTCCTTTTTGCTACCTACATTCTTTAAATTTTTCATAAAAAACGAAATACCAAAAATGCATTTGATTATCTATAACATTCTTTAAACTCTAATTTCTCTTTTTATCTTCATCTTCTACCTCATATTTATATTTATCGTTTTTTCTCACACCCCTTCTCATTCTTCCTCCATTTTCAATAACTTCAACATCGTGAATTTAATATGCGTACGTAAACTAAGTTTGCGTAGGAACGTAAGGTTGTTGGTGGAATAATTATATCAACATGAATCATTAGGTTTTACATTTTCGTAATCTGAAGTAGTATCTATTTTACAGGGCAATGATGGCACTATCCATGTGCAATAATTACCATTTGTGTTGCATCATCTTGTAAGTTGACAAGTATCTGATAATGCAACATAGAATACATGTATACGCCTAAAAATCAATATCTTACTAGTAAAAAACGACAAGTAGTCGAAATTTAGGTCAATCGAATTTTCCTTAGCCAAAGTAAAGTCAAGAAAATAAAAGACAACCAAATATGAGCCAGAGCTCCAAGAAGGTTGCAAAGACATAAGAATGAGTCAAAGTTTAGTAGAATTTAATAATTTGACAATTATACTCGAATTTTGTATTTTGTGTCCACTAACAATCATCGGAGAGGCACAATTTAGGAAAAAAACATACACATATATTGTCTACGAGACATGTCGTGAAAATAGGAAATATATTGTCTATGAGATATATCGTAAAAATAAGAAAGACCAATCGATCGTGGGGCGCACAAATTTCTAGAGGCGGAAGTTATCACTTATTACCCGCGTAATTAGCCGAACAAGACAATATATAAGTAGCTACAACTTATAGCTAGCAGGACTCCCATTTTCCTATAAATACCAATCTTTTAAATTTTTCAACACAATTAATCTAACAATCTTTTTACGTATATCTATCTTTTCATTATTTCATTTTACTTTATTCTTTAGTTTAATAATTTAAACACTAACACATTATATTTAATATTCTTTGGAGTTGTTAAGGAACTATAGTTGAGGGACATGGTTACTTCGTTAGTGTAATTGTTTGACTACTATGCACAAACATTATGTGATTTCTTAAGAGATTAAATAAGTTATTGTATTTTATATTTAGTCTCTATAAATTTTTTTAGCACTTTTTAGTCTTTACAAATATAATTGTTTACAATTTTAGTCATATAGTATGGACTAAAATTGAAAATACGTGACATTTGTAAAAACTAAAAAGTGCGAAATAATTTTATAGAGACTAATTTTTTTAAAGTTTTTTTTTTATTAAATAATGAAAACTACATAGATGGTGAATGGTGACACATTTTATACATAATTTTCTAATTTAGAGTCCAATGATATTATTAGATTAGTATATTTTTTTTTAGATACTAACTATAGATATAATTTTCATATCACAAGGCAAGATTTGTAACCCTTATATTTTAACTCAATTTAATGAGTCAAATGATAATTCTTTGCCGGTCCTTTAGTTGATCTTGTTTTTTCTACTACAAGCTCAAGAGTGCTGGAATAAAATAGGAAAAAACGACGTTACTCATTACTTGCACTCTAGTAGTGAGTCCAAGTTGTTGTTAACTTCGGAAATGTGTTTCAGTTATTTGGTCTTTTGCTATGTTGAGTGGATTTTTAGTAAACTTACAAATATGATTGTTGATTATTACGATCGCTTCTCCTTGTCTCATTTAATTGTTTTTAAATTTTCTCCTTGTTTGCTTTATTGCATGGCTTGGAGTTGATACTGGCATGTCAAGCTTTATCTTCATGCTTCAATACCTTTAAATGTAAAGCCACAATGATATTTAAGGGGGAGGTTTGTTTTTTTCGAAGGTAAAAGTTCAAATAAGAAAACAACAAATCCAAAAATGCTCCACTTCAGTTTTACTACACTACAACATTGATCATCACATGGAATTTTCAACTCCAAATAGTTAAATTCTCAAGTTTGAAAGAAAATGATCAACCCTATAAATGGTTTTGAAAGACAAAGTTTCCCTTTTCTTTTTCACTTAACAATTCATAATAAATTCACAATTCTTCCAAAATAGCGTGTGAATATGTTCAGCAACATATCCAAATTCGTGTTGTTATTCCAAAAACTCCAAAAGAAATCCCATATGTCACCATCTTCACTTATTATACTTCATTGTCTCTATCTCAAAACCAATTGTGGGAAACTGCTTAGCATAATCCTCTACTTCACGGCGGAGATTAGCAATTTGAGATTGAATTTGTGAATCAGACTGCATAGCTTCCACAAAATCCTTTAACTTGGTGCCTGAATAAATTTAATCAATAACAAGAGTGAGCCGGCATAAGTGAAAGCCAAGATACTTGATTGCGCTTTCATAAATGCAAATGTTATTCATGTAAATAATAATCAATGATGCGGGAGTGTTGGGTTCACCTTTAGCATTTTCCTTAATCTGTAAGGCTATTTTGACTGCCACATCAAAGTACTCAGCTACTTTTTTAAAATCATCCTCAACAAAACCCCTAGATGTGAGAGCAGGGGTTCCTGAATCATGAAAACATAACTGTAATCAACGTGTAATTATAGATCCACCAATATGCATATAGAAAAGGTCATTGATAGATACTGTACCCATTCTGATGCCCCCAGGAACCATAGCAGACACATCACCTGGAACAGTGTTTTTATTGGCAGCTATATGAACTGATTCTAACACCTTCTCCACCCTCGAGCCATCAATGCCCTGTCAAATTGTATATCATAAAAGCATATTAATGGTTGTTCATAAGTTTTATGGACATGTATGAACAAAATGGCACTATCCAGAATAATTACCTTGTTTCTTAAGTTCACTAACACCAAATGGTTCTCAGTTCCACCAGATACAAGGTCATAGCCTTGCTCTAACAAAGTCTGGAGTTCAATTAACATACTAGAGTCAGTAATAACAGTAAAAAATTTCAGGCTAAACAATCAGTAGTAATATTTAGTTTGCAATTGCTCTATACAGCACTGCTGTGCTTCGTGCAAAACACATTAAATTTACCTGCGCAAATGTCGAGGAGTTACTAAGAACTTGTTTTTGATAATTCTTGAATTCTGGTGTCATTGCCTACATTAAGAAAAATGAAGAACAGAAATTGCATCAGCCAGGCAACAAAATATGCACAAGAAGGATCATTTTTATTTTTATATTGCAGTTCATATGTGCTGAGAAAACTAAAATGACTGTAGTTTCTTCAATTGGTCTAATAAAGAACCTGCTTCAATGCAACTGCTAAGCCTGTAATAGTGTGATTGTGGGGACCACCTTGAAGTCCAGGAAAAACAGCTTGATTTATCTTGTCTTCGTAGTCATAAAACACCTGTTAGGATGGAATTCAGTCAACGAAATTTGTTAACTAACTAATTAGAATACTAGACTGAACCTAACTGAACCCCAAAAACTACTTTTCCCATATACCCCGTTGATTGATTGTTGATTGATTTTAACACACATCCTTCACCCTCAACCTTAAGAGTCAAGATTGGACATCTGGACCATAAACTTTGCAGGACTCGACATCTGTAAGTCACACAATATCATGACTGGCAGAGGCTTTCAGATCATGTTAGAATCAAGAATGAATTAGGATTAGTTCAACTCCAAAAGTTAGTTCAAAGGAAGAGGATTGCTCAAATCATTATAAGGGGTACTTGACCCATGTATACAGCTGATATGAGTCTAGACAAATTCAAAATACTACGAAGTTGCTTTAAGAAAGTATCAATCTAATATATTAATAAGTGTATTGATGGGCACTGTCTACAAATATGGCAAATAGAGAACTTGTATTATAGGGATAAAATATAATTGACTACCTTACAATTACAAAAAATAAAGGCTTTCCTTTTATCCCCAAAATCCTCTGAAGTTAGTGTATTTATTACTTAATCACCCCTGAAGTTTGTTTATTTATCTATCTATCACTTAAAATTAAATCCCACTCGAAGTTTGGATTTAACTGGAGGGAGGCTAACTTTCATTTAAGTGAAAATTTGGTGACTTCACTTCAAATAAAACTACACAAGCTTTCAGTAATCAGAGAAAGATTTCCAAAAAAAATAAAAATAATAATAACAAAAACAACTTCAGGGATATTAAAAAAGATGTATTCTTGTTCAATTTTTTTGGGGGGGTTGCAGTGGTGTACCAAATTTTTAATTCATTTTTCCTTATTTAGCATGTAAAACTTACTTCTTGCCCTTTCTTGTTTATCTCTTTCAAACCCTTCCTGAAGATTATCATAGCCCCACGTGGCCCACGAAGTGACTTATGCGTTGTTGTTGTTACAACATCTGCATAATCAAAAGGAGAAGGAATAACACCTGCAGCAACTAATCCACTGATATGTGCCATATCAGCCAACATAACTGCCTTCTGCTTATCACATACCTAAGATAATTCATGTGTGAAAGATACAATATCACCACTCCATTGTTATAAACATAAATTATTGAAGTTTCTATAATCAGATATAGTTTACCTTGCGAATACGTGCATAATCATATAAGCGGGCATAAGCACTAGCACCAGCAACTATTAGTTTTGGTCTAAAAAGGGCAGCACTTTTCTCCATCTGCAGATATCAGATAAGTCAAGCCATAACAAGCATGTATGTATTACATAAGAATAAATAATTATAAATGATGTGCAGAAGACACTGGATCATTTTTTATCTGATGGGAATATGGATAATGATTAAAATTCATCTAAATCAACTCATGAAAAGAAACTAGTCAAATTTGAAATCTAACAGAAACTTATATTACTATAACCGAAAAATGGAATCTCCTTAAAAAATAGGAAAATGCCTCTAGGTTGCACCAAAAAAGGAAAGAGACAGTCAACAGACAGATTTTGCCGACCTCCCTGCCCAAAGGAACCAAAACCTTTATGTTTTTGTTGATTCCCCTCTGGCCCTCCCTCTTATCTTCTCAATACATAATTCATTCCCACATTCCTATTCTGTCCTCGGCAACCACCTTCCATATAAGCAGTTTTTCACAAACCAATTATCCCAAAAGTTTATGATGTGAAGTGAAGATATACATGAATGAGTTTACATATTGCATCTCTGATGCCCCCACCCTCACACAAATGCTCTTTCGACTTGAAGCACGGAAGTTGCACTAGCTTACCTACCTTGTGTGCTAATATCCAATTCAATTTTTCATAAGAGGGACAAGGACGACAAGGATCAACTAGATCCCTTGTACAACGAAGCTCTGATGCATGTCGTGAGCCCACTATCCTAACAGCTTATGCTATTATACGATGAAACATGAATCATTTTGTATCATATCACTTAACAAAGGTTGTTTGGTTACCAAACAAATCCACAACAAGCTGACAACAAACCTTTCCTCTATGCCCACACCGGTTTGCCAACCCTCTCTAGCCATTCCCTCCTCCCTACTGTATGTCTTAATTATGGGAGCGGCTTGATCAATATCCTCATCTCAAATTCATAATTGCTACAATATTTTATAGGTTAATGATTTAAACACCATGATCTCTGCCGACATAATCTATAGCCAAACATTGAATGAGAAAATACTGAGCTCATTGGCAAAGATAAAGGTGATGGCAACTGAAATAAAAACAATACTAGAATTAGAAGATTCTCTTTGATCAAATAGACATGTCCACAACCACAACACAAAAATACAATGGTACCTGCCTACCTGGTCATAATCAATATAACCAGTGCTCTCGTCCAATCTGTACGGCATCGTTTCAAAGAATATAGATACAGCTGATATCTTCTTGGTGTCAGTCTGCATTACAAAACGATATAAACAAAAGTTTATATACAGAAAAATATGACACACATTGTTCTAATAATTTTATTTCATTTCAATAAATAAAAAATACACATTGTTGTAATAATTTAATTTCAATAAATACTAATTGATGTTCCATTAGCATTTCAGAAATGACATCATTTGGCATCTAACAGTTGAATATTGCTCCGGAAAATGACTTCGCAATGAAAGTTTTATAATTCAATAATTTAACAGAAAAACAGATAGAGAATATCAAGCAACAAATGTGAATATTGAGCCATTTCGAAATAGAACAAGAAAAAAAACTCTTATTGGCTTTCAACATCCAATTACTAACACAAGTGTAGAATAATTAAAAGAGATAGTAGATGGCATTCAAATGAAAGATTGCAAGGTTAAATTAAGGATCTTTTGGTGAGATTAAAGAGTTCGAAGACATCTTATTTGCAATCTATATACAGTATGCTGGTTTTTGATTTTATGAGATGCAGATATTTTCATAAATGTTTTGGCTCTATTGAAATTCTTAGATTGTTTCTGATCCATTTACTAAATTAAGAAAGAGAAGTTTAGATAGAATTTCAATCACAATTCAAAAGTCTATTAGGCTGAAATATGGTTTGAAATATTTGAGTTACTTTCTTCCTCATTTTATAGAAAAGGCTTGTTTTCTTAGCTTCCTTGTAAGATTTTGAACATGGCTGTTCCTACTTCTTATGTAAGACATGCAAAGGGACCAGGCTTCTCTTTTGAACTGACTTCTTTTCCCTTTTGTTTCTTTAGTAAATTTTTTTGTTGTCTTAAGAGAAGTCCTGTTTAAAATTCTTTCCTCTCTTAATCAATATAAAGAGAGAGAAAAAAACCATATACTGATCACAGCTGATAATCATAAGTAGAACTTAACCTGATATCCATGTGATAGATGCCCACCATGGGGAAGATCGAGGGCCATAATTCTCTGGTGAGGTTTCAACAAAGCAGTGTAAACTTGGAAGTTTGAAGGGGATCCAGATAACGACTGCACATTGACTGTCAAAAGCAGAGTATGTAAGACTCCAAAAAAAAAAAAGAGACATAAATAAATGATTCCATGAAAGAATAGCATTAGTTAACACCCAAAGAATAACAAGCTAATTACCCAACAAAGCATCAAGGATGCTAAAATATTATATATCAAAAGGAGGAGGAGAAATTTATTTCAGTTATATAAGCTGATTTAGTACCACACAGAAAGATAACTTTTGATATTTATTTTTATTCCAGATACTTTGTCCATAAGTCAAGCACATGAAATATTTAATTAAAGATGTATTGAGACAACCCTCCAATTGTGATGAGATAAGATTCTCCGAAACCATTATTTAAGGACGGAGATAAACATTCAACCTAAAAATAAAGCAGAATGATGAACTAAAAACATATACTAATTTATTTAGCAAGTAAAGTAAAGACTAAGAACTGTCTTTTACCCAGCTTTAAAATACTCTAAATTATTGAATTCCATATTTCAGATATTCACCATATACTGTTTAACAAGCTTAATTAGTTTATTTATAAAAAAAAGAACAAGCTTAATTAGTTTGCAGCTTGTGCCATTAGTAGTAAAATAATTACTTTCAGTTGATCAGAAACTGAAGTACTGAATCCTATAAATTACAAAAGAGCAATCATATCTTCTAATTTTCTACAATGTATAATGAGAGAAAGAAGAAAAGAGAATAAAAGGAAATAAATAAAACATCAATGAACTCTGCTGAAAATTTTAGTACTTTATAGCAGCTGTTTTACAACAAAAATAAACAAAAGTCACTCAAAATGTTCATTTGAACGCACAGGAAATGATTAGTATATCAGGAAATTCAATTGATAGCATTTAGTTTAAGGTTAAATGACTAAAAACAGACACTATTTCCATTCCGTTCTTTCAAAATGCACAAACCATCACATGTCCTGTTGTACCTCATTCCAACTCAACTGTCAAATACACTCTTCTTGGCTGAAACAAACATTCTTACTCTATTACTCTAATCTAAATGCTTGTAAACACTAATCAAGGTATCTCAAATCCTTGATTGCCAATAAAACAAGATAACATCACTTCAAATCTAATTCACCTCCTATAGGCTATAATAATATATTGGCAATGCTTTGCAATTAGTAAGGAGGAAGCCAAAACTGTGAACTAAAAAACAAATTGCAAAATTCCGTCCACGGTCCTTTAAGTTTGACTCATTTCTCGAATTGGTCAAATAAAAAGTGTAAGTACCCAAATTCTTGATCATACATAAATGACCATTCTTAGTTAGACTCAAAGAAACTCAAACTGCACCATAAATAAATATTTTCCATCTTATGTACCTCCCCATTTTGCCGGATCCAACCTAAAAGCTTCCAATGCACGCTTCTGACACAAAGTCTCAGCCATATCAATGTACCTTGTCAAATTATAAAAATGTATGCACAAAATCAACACATAAAAATGAAATCAATCCATAACAAACTTCTGAAATTAAAACAAAACAAACCATAACCAGATCCACAAATTCCACATACTCATTTCCACCATAGTATCTAGCACCAGGATAACCTTCACTGTATTTATTTGTCATAACCGATCCAACCGCTTGCATCACCGACAATGACGTAAAATTTTCTGAAGGTATAAGTTCTAAACCCTACACATTTATAAAAAAAATGAGAACGTTATTCTCCGTTTGGTTCTTCGAAAGAAAGTTAAAAAAAAAACACGGTAGAAATAAGTAAACTACGATCTACCTTCCATTGACGAGCTTTTTCGAGTTCGATAATATCTTCGATCTCAGGATCTATAACCTCAAGAGGATCGTTAAGCTGCTTAATCCACTGCAATGATTGAAATTCTCGATCAAAATAGATGCGAAAATTACGAAACGTATATAAAAAAAAAAAAAAAAGAAAAGAAATGGACGAATGAGTTTGTTGAATTCGTAAAGTGGATTACATCGGGGTTAGATTTGTGATTCTGTTGAGCGGAGAGTGAAGATGACTGCAACCAAACACGGCATTAATGGAAAATAAAATGAAGATTTAATAATTTAACGGATAATAATAATAATAATAATAATAATAATAATAATAATGAGATGTTTTGGAAGATTATACGTACCATGCGATAAAGAGAAGTGGTGGTGTTGGTGAAAGGTGAAGTTGGTTTGGTGATGGAAAAGGAGAGTTTGCGAAGAGCCATGGCCATTGTAATGGTTGTTTCTTTGCTTAGTTTCTTTGTTGATTAGATAATGGGGTAGTGTTGGTATATTGTATATATATATGGGTTGGTGGTGGCAGTGGAAGGTGAGTGAGCGAGGTTGGTGGTGATTTTGATTTTATAGTATTTTATTTTATTTATAATTTAATGTTATGAGTGAGGTATTGAATGTTGAAAAGCGTGCAATCTAACAGTTGTGGTCTTGGCTTGGCGTCCGTGCTTTAGCGTAGGTTTGGATCAAGAGGAAAGTGAAAGAAGAGAAAATTCAAAAGGGAGAGTAGGGAAGTCCATAACATTTCCCTCGTTTGGAGAACCATTGATTAGGAAAGAAAGGAGCTAATAATAATTAAGGTTAAATATGAAAATTCGTAGTAAAAAAATTGATTTAACTTCTTGTAAAGTTAAATATTTTGTTTACCTTTTTAGTTTGGTCACTCTTACCGTTTTTAGGTTAAGATATCAAACGATTGTATCATTAATAGTTTAATTATTGAGATATTAAAATCAAAATGTAAAAATAAATTGAAGGACTAAAATTAAAATGCTAAATTATCTCTCTCTCCTTTAAATTTTTAGATTTTCTTTTATAATCTAGATCTACAATTTTTTTTCTCAAACATTTATCTTGGTCTTCTAATCTCTATGAAAATTGGTTGTGTTTGGTGGGAAAATACATGAGAGTTCTTCAACTAGAATTTTTGGTCGATGAAGGTTATGATCAAGATGTGGTTATGGAAAAATGATGTTTTATTCATGTCCTACACAAATAAAAACCCACAAAGAAGATTCTAAATTGTGTTGATTTTGGAGTAAGTTTTATTTTTATTTTATGTGTTATGTTAAGTTTGTCTCTTAATTGCAATTTAATCTCTCTAATTTTATTGACTTACGAAATTTGTCCATGTATTTGACAATTTTGATCTCTAGTTTGGATTTTTTAACTAAAAAATGACGATGTGACACTTATGAAATCGCAATAAAACCTTTTAAAAACTTAACTTTCAATTTTATAGTATTTTCATTTTTGTAATTTAATTAATGATATGAATAATTAATGCTTCTAAATGATTTAAATCATCATTTTTAATTAAAAAATATGAAAGAATTATTAAAATTATCGACTTTAAAAAATAGACGATAAATAAATCAAAGAACCCTTTCTTTACATGCATCAAAACATAAATAGAAACTCCAAAACCTAGGCTGAAGTGTGGGGTTTGATATCTCCACTGATATATTCCAAGTGTTTCCATTACAAGCCATTTTTAACTCACCAATGTATCTCAACTATCCTAAACTTATCACATTTCAAACCACTCTCATTATCATCACCATCAAGATTATTGTTATTCAATTCATTAGATACATAGACATAATCCTTTTCGTTTACATCACTATTACAAGTCAATTGATGTTTAGTAATTGCCACTTGTGATGGTTTAACAGTAGGGATATCATAACCACCAAACACTTCATCAATCTCTAATACTATTTCACCTTCACTATCATCAAATGTGATTCCATAAGCTTCATATCATTACTTCCACCTACATAATCATCATCACCAACTTCCTCAATAACCTCACCATCTTGGCTATCACTCTAGTTGCTACCTTCAGACATAAAATTTGTAATCTCATCATTAGCATCAATAGCAACTTGTGTAGGAAAATCCACATTGCCAACCATGCCAACCACATTCTGTTCAACATATAAATGAGCCTCACATTTGTTGTTCAAAGCATACATACCTACATCATGTGCTTCTACTTCAAACCCAATTCTTTTGTAAGTTTCACCCTCCGTCTTCCACTATAATCTATATATAACTACCATTCTTATAACACATATCCTTCAAAATACCTACAACTTCAATAAAAGCTCCATATATCAATCTCAATAACCATTGTCTTAAATATGTTTTCTCTTTGTAATTATAACTTTTTATTTTATTTTTATATATTTTGGTTCTGGTAAGTTTGTTTGTTTAATTTACATATCTGCAAATATAATTTTTTTTAAAATAGTTTTTCACTATAATAAAAACTTTCAATTAACAAACCCTATTAGGTGACATGAATAAAATAACTTGAATAAAATTAAAATATAATATTTTTTTAATCTGAACCCTATACCTCCGATAGAATTAAAATATACTTGTCTTCCTTAAAAAATTTAACAATAAAAAAAACTTAAAAGCGTTCATATTCTTCATCTCAAAAATTAACTAATACCATATGATCATGAATACTTAGTTCCATTAAAAATGTGAATATTCATTTTCAACCAAAAACAAAAACGAGTACTTCATCTCCTTCATCCCAACCTAAAAATCCATAAAGTATCAACCCATATATCTCAACCAACGTAACCCATAAACCTCAACCAAAAACTCCAAAAATCTCACCCAGACAAAAAAAGAAAACGTAAAAAGCAAAGAACAAACACACAAGGTGGTCAAAAGATAAATACATAAAAAATAAAAGCAAGTTTAAAGAGGATTTCATGAGGTTGTTGTTGCCATTAGAGACTACATATTGGAGATTTTGAATTTTAATTTTTAGGAATTGTTGTTGGAATTCAAAGGTGTATAATGAGTTAGTTAATTGTCTCATTCTTTATTGTCTCTATTGAGGAAAATTGATTTTAATTTTGGGATAAATTAAGAGTGAAGATTGATGTGTTAATGGAGGAGTAAAAATAAGGATTTCGTATATCTATGTAAATTTGAAGTTGATGTTTTTTTGAGATAATAGAGAAAAAAGATGAGGTTGGAAGTAGAGTTGTTGATAGAAAAAAATTGGGTTAGGGGAAATATGAATAATAAAGGAAAAGTGATTGAGTTGAGTGACAAAAAATATAGATTGTTGGGTTGATGAAGATGATGATGAAATCCACTTTATGGATCTATGATCAATGAATACAGTTTAAATAAAAAATAAAAATAAGTATATAAATTATTCTAATATTTAAATAATATTCCAATTGACGTGCTACTATTAATTCACATTTTTCTCTGTTTGTTGGTTCACGTTTTTGTAACGTTCACTTGACGTTAAAAATCAAAAGTAATTTTTTTTTGATATTGTAGAGATGAAATTCAAATAATTTTATTTATAGAGACTAAAATTGAAATTTTTTATGTTTATAGAGACTAAAAATATATTCAAACTTTAATTAATTAATAAAAGAGATTAATGAAATAGTTTCTTTTTTAACTATTCTATTTGTCTAACTCAGCCAAAAACAAATGGTTGTAGAAGATAAGGACTAAAACAAAACAAAATTTGTTTTTGTTTTAGGGATTAAAATAAAATGTTAGTTTTGGAGGGATTAAAATCATTTTTTTTGGCTTTTATGTAGAGACAATTTTCATATTTAAGTCTAATTATTATTATTATTATTATTATTATTATTATTATTATTATTATTATTATTACTATTATTGTTATTGTTGTTGTTTTTATTTGTACTACATTTGAATGTTTTTTTAAATCAACATAAATATTTTAGAGTTGAAGTAAAAAAATTGATTTTAGAGTTTATATAAGATGTATCGATGGTATAAAGTTGTTTTATAGTGTCAATTAATCAAAATGTACTATTTTAACATATCATTTAACTTTTAAAATAAAAATAAATTTCAAGAAAATTAAGAAAAATCATAGCACAATTTGTTAAACAACCTATGTTTTATGTTTTAAAAATATTAGAGAATTGTACCAGGCACCCCCCAATCTGACTTTTAAAATAAAAATAAATTTCAAGAAAATTAAGAAAAATCATAGCACAATTTGTTAAACAACCTATGTTTTATGTTTTAAAAATATTAGAGAATTGTACCAGGCACCCCCCAATCTGACCTGCCAC
>JBBPBS010000361.1:4409720-4466743 GCA_037974835.1 Cicer judaicum
AAAAAATGCAAAAAAAAAATGCAACAAATAAATAATGTAAAAAAGGCAAAAAACAAGGCAAACAAAAATGCAACAAATAAATAATGTGAAACCCTAATAAAGGCAAAATAAAAAAGTTTCAAAAGTTTCCTCCTTCCCTTTCGAAAGTAATTAAAACAAACAATTATTTAAAAATAGTAAAAAATTTAATTAAAACAAAATGTCAAAACAAAATGGAATTTAAAAAATGGAATTTTCTAATTTTTTTTTCAAATCTTTTTTTTATAACAAATTTTAAATTAAAAAAAAAGAAATTCGAAACTTTGGGTTTTTAACAAATTTACAGAGCGGTAAAATAGGAATGGTAATTTTTTTTTTTGCTTTTATACAAATTTACAGAGGGGTAAAATAGTCTTTAAAAAATATATGGGGTGAGGGGTAAAATAGTCTTTAAAAAGGCAACAAAAAAAATGCTAAAATAAATGCAACAAATAAATAATGTAAAAAAGGCAAAAAACAAGGCAAAGAAAAAGGCAAACAAAAATGCAACAAATAAATAATGTTAAACCCTAATAAAGGCAAAATAAAAAAGTTTCAAAAGTTTCCTCCTTCCCTTTCGAAAGTTTCAAGCCCACTTTCGAAAGTTTCCTTCCCATTTCGAAAGTTTCCTTCTCATTTCGAAAATTTCCATCTCCTTCGAAAGTTTTCTGGGTTTCGAAATCTTCGAGCTTCACTTCGAACCTTTCAGGATGATGGAAACTTTCGAGGTTCTATGTGTTTTGGGTTTAAAACTTTCGAGGTTCTCATGAAAGTTTCGAAGGTTTGCTGGATTTCGAAAGTTTGAAAACGATGACAAAATTTCGAACATTTCCTTACTTTTGAATTTTAAAGGTTTCAATTTTTCGAGTGGTCCAGAATCGAATTTTTTAAACTATGAATCAGTGAAAAATGAATGTAAATTTTTTTTTTTGGTTTTTATAAAGGTAATTGAGGGCAAAATAATCTTTTACTCATGGGTGGGGGGTGGCAGGTGGGTGCCTGGTACAATTCTCAAAATATTATAATGATTTGGCAAATTGTTAGGATATGAAAGTTGTATGTGGTATGGGCCTGAAATGTTCAACCCAAATATAATTTAAATAAAAAACGGAGGAAGCCCAATATAAATGCAATAAGTAGACCCAAATATAATATAAATGTTATGTTTAGTTGATTCCGAGATGTGGACAATTCTAGCCTTACCAACATACCTCAACAACGAGAATCAAAGCCCAATATAAATAAGAAGTTGTATTGTGAATACCACATATTAGTGGTGGACAAAAATTGAAAAGTTTCCTTTGTACCTCCACCTTTAGCATTGTACCCCCAAATTTTTTCAAAAATACCAAAATTACCCTCAAGTGGTTTTTAACTATTTCAAATACAGTAAAGGTAAAAAAAAAATTTCACCATTTTTCCATTTACCCTAGCCGTAAAAAGGTTTTCCGGTAGCTACCGGAATACTTGGACAAAGATTTCTAGTACATACAAAAATTCCAAAAATGTTAAAAACGAGTTTTCCGGTACAGAAGAAAAACGTACTGTACCGGAAAACTTAATCCTAAAGTATTCCGGTACAGAAGATGTTTCCGGAAAACTTATACCCATAAGTTTTCCGGTACAGAGCCTTTATTTTTTATATTTTTTGGTTTTTTTAATTTTTTTTAATTGTTAACAGGTATGGATAATCCACTACTATTAATGGACAAAACATGCGTCTATAACATCTGCCGGTGTCAGTGCATCTATAATATTTCTGTATTCATCAACCTTATGCTTTCCTTGCTTGTAGCACCATCTATTCATTCAGGCAATGCATTCCACGTCAGCACCCTGATCACCTCTATTACAAATATTTGGAAAATATTCGTAAATCCAACACTGTTACAATGACAAAATAATAAATAATTAATACTAATAATTAAATACAACATAAATTAAATAAATTAATAATTATTACTAATATATAATTGATACCTGAAACAACGTCATATATCCACTTAGCTGTTTGGTGTCATAATAGCAGGCATCTGAGAGGTAGTCATAAAGCACCACTAGTGCAGTAGTACCCCATGCATATTTATCTGTACCCTCTAAATATCTGAATAATGGAAGGTACTTCGCATCAACAAGAGTATGACTCTTATCAGCGAAAATAGTACTCCCAACTAAATTCAACATATATGCCCTAGCAGCACAGTCAAACCTCTCTGCTGCACACTGCCTTCTGAACACATCCTTCAACCAATCCAATCTATAGTGTGCACCTCTAGTCTTCTTCGTCTCCTCCCAAATCTCTTCCGTGGTCACTCCTAATAGATGGACGACAAGATTACACGCCGCTACTCTGTCTACATCGGGTGGACTGTAGAACTCACCCCTAATAGGTAATCCGAGAAGATTGGCAACATCATCCAAAGTGATCATCATTTCACCAAATGGCATGTGAAATGACGATGTCTCAGAATGCCATATCTCAACAAACGCAGATATCAGGTTGTTGTCGATCATCTTCAAACTACCCCGTTGTAATGGGTTCAACCCTGACAAATTCACCCAATTCTCTATGGGTCTCGGAAGTACCAGCGGAGTATATTGCTGCATTTTCTTCTCATGCACAACAATTTTCAACAATGGTCGCTCCTGTATACAAAAAAAATATATGACATTAAAATTTAATTTAGACAACAAATATCAATATCAATAAATTTAAATATTTTTAATGAATTATAAGAAATAATTAATTTAATATACCTGATCAAACCATATTCTAGCTGAAACATGATAACGGTATCGTGTAAGGACAGATAAATCATAAGGCCCTCTAGGATACCGTGTCAGCTCACCAGGTCCCTCAGTGCAATCATGGTCCTCCTCCATATGCTCTCCCTGATGAGCAAGTGCAGCCTCCTCCTGCTCAACTACATCCACCTGCTCATGTACATCTTCTTCATGCACTATAGAAGGCTCCCCCTGATCATGATGTCCCTCATCGTCGTCTTCAATAATCATACGTCGTCTTCTCCTTGAAGCTGTCGGTCGAATCCTCTCTGGTGGATTCATCGGAGTAGATGTAGAAGTCTCGGTGTCCCGTGTAACGCGTATGATTTTGCCGTCTCTTCCTTGTGCACCCACTGAAAAATAAACATATTAAAATAAATAAATAACAATAACATAAAATTATAATAAATTAAAAAAAAAAAAAAAAAAAAAAAAAAAAAAAACAAAAAAAAGAGTAACTTCCGGAAAACTTGATGTCCAAGTTTTCCGGTAACTTCCGGAAATGTGGCCATCAAGTTTTTCGGAACTCTTCTCTGTACCGGAAAACTCAAAAACAAGTTTTCCGGAATAAGCTTATGTACCGGAAAACTTCATTCAAAGATTTCCGGTAAACCCTTCTGTACCGGAAAACTTCAACCAAGTTTTCTAGAGTAGAGCCTTGTACCGGAAAACTTGTTATTTAAGTTTTCCGAAAATTTTAGAAAATTACTCACTGTTTATTTCGAAAAACTGAAAATGGGATATGAAAATTTTTGACAATTTTTATTATTTATATGAGAACAAAATGATAATTCACTGTTATTTTGGAGGTATAAGGCTAATGTTGTAGGTACAAAGGGAAATTTTCACAAAAATTACCTACCCGCCTGAGATCCGTTTAATCCAAGAAACGTTGCAAAATAGGCAAGCCTTTTTGGATTAAATAAATGCATGAATAGGTTTTATACGGGTTTATTTGGTCCGTTTCAGATGTAAAAATTGCACCCAATGGTACCCGTGACCCACAAAAAAAATCTGTATATAGTGTAAGTTTTATTGGTTTATAGACTAATATAGGTGCACTGCTACAAAAAATTGTGGTACAAACTTCTACCAAACACAATATTACCTATGACGTTTTCCTTTCCTCTTATTTCTCTTTAATTTCTTAATTACTTTATTTTATTTTATTTCTCTCTTTCCAATCTAATCTTTTTTGTTTTCTATGACTCATCAGTTACTACATTATAAATACCAAATACTACTTATTTATTTAAAATGCCCAAATATTTTTCTTTCTCCTAGTAAAAAATCAAGAATTATTTGTACCAAAACAAAAAATACCTCACACACTCTTGTTGAGCTATTTTCTTGAGCAATCAGATTGTAAATTAAAGATGAATTCAAGGTTGAACCCCTCCATGAGGCCTTCATCAATTCATGTCAACTTCTCTACCAAACCACCACCATCTCTTTCTATGGTTAATTTATCCATCTATTAAGTGTCAATGAAGTTCAACATTGTTACTGGTTCCTTTTTCTGCTCAGATCTTGTCAAAAGCTATCGAATTTACCACATCAAAGAAAGAGATAAATTGTAAAAGTTGTTGATGTATTTATTCCATTTTGCTTTTAAAAAAAAAAAAAGTCATACGTAACACATCAATATCTAAAAGAATAGTTTTGTGAATTCTGGTTCTTACTTCTTCAAATTCACTTTCTTTTGTTTTCTATAAAATATAGACCTTTTAAGTTTGTTCACTGATGTTTATTACCGTTAGTTTTTGGTTGAGTTGACAAACAGTTATGTCATTAATGGATTAATTATTGAGATATCAAAATCAAAATATAAAAATGAATTGAGGGACCAAAATCAAAATGCAAAAATATCTCTCTCTCCGTTAAATCTTCATATTTATTTTTATAATCTAGATTTGCATTTTTTTTTCAAACATTTATCTTCGTCTTCCAAACTATGTGAAAAATTGGTTTTGTTTGGTGGAAAAAATACATGAGAGTTCTTGAATTAAAATTTCACGGTGAGGAGAGTTATGATCAAGATGTGGTTATGGAAAAAATGTTACGTTTATTCATGTCCTACACAAATGAAAAACCACAAAGAAGATTTTTAAATGTGTTGATTTTGGAGTAAGTTTTAATGTTTTTGTTTTTATGTGTTGATTTTGTGCGAATATATTGATTATGGAGAAAGTTTTTCACTCATGTGTTATCTTAAGTTCTTTTTTTATTTGCAATTTAGTTCCTTTATTTTTATCGACTCATGAAATCGGTCACTGTATTTTAAAATTTGACAATTTGGTTTTTTGTTATGATTTTTTTTAAATAAAAAAGGACGATGTGACATGCATTAAATAACGTGACATATAATACAACGATGCATAATAATTAACACTTATGAAATCGCAATAAAACCCTCTAAAAACATAGCTTTCAACTTCAAAGTATTTTCATTTTTGTAATTTATTGAATAACATAAATAATTATTGCGTCTAAATGCTTTAAATTATTATTTTTTAATTAAAAGAAATATGAAAGATGGATTAAAATTGTTGAACCATAAATAAATCAAAGAGAAATGTAGATTTTTTTTTTATGTTAACATTTCTTAATATTAAAAGAGAATTTTTTTTAGGCCCTATGTTACCTTGGTGGCCTATCCCTAGGGCCGACCCTGACAGACATTAACTGAACCAGTACAAAAACTGATTCAACGAGCTCTACCTTGTAAATGTCTTGACATAATGAAGGAAATGGAAACTAAGAAGATTGGGAAGTTGAAAAGTTGAAAGGCAAGTTGGTTGCTAAGAAGAAGAAATGGGAACTTGCTTATTATGATGATATTGTTGTCTTGATTTTTTGTTTTTAATTTTTTGTTTTATCATGGGTCTTAGGACAAAAACTAATGGTTTTGTTTTTATTGTTTATCATTAGTTAGATGAACATATTGATGCATGGTTCATGATGCCTAGGTTGTAATTTGTATCTATTTTTTTTTCAATCAATGAAAATATATGTTTGGTTCACTTTTAATATGTACCTATTTTTTCACTTGAAACAATATACTTAACTAAGAACAAATATGTGAGTGAGTTTTCTTTCAGCAGATGATGCACTTAATGTATTACAAATCTATCAACTTAGTGTGATACTAAAGATACATACATACTCATTGCTAACAAAATTATGTATTTTATAAGATACATATGGACCCCTCGGCTGCTAACAAAATTGTGTACCTATTTTTTTTTCTTCTTAAAGTATTTTTAAAGTAGTAGAAGACTTTTACTTGGGCATATCTTATACTAAGTATTTTTAATGAATTTTTCTTTGTAGAGAAATTTGCGTAAAGCATTAACAAATTTGCACAAATCGTTAATTAGATAAAATTTGAACAATATTATTGCACCTAAACAAATTAAAAAGTAGCACAAAAAGTTGTCTCATTACAAAGCATTTGTTCACAAAATTTTGAACTATTACTAACCAAAATGCCATAAAATATTTGAACAATTACAAACTAACTTTCCAACTTGTCACCATTATCTTGGTTGAGTCATTTTCTTTCTTTTCTTTCCCTACAATATTTGAAAAAATTTAATATAAAAACATAATGCAAGGTTAGATACAATTAATTATCAAGGTAAGGTCTTATACTGGTGTTGAAGAATGTCTTAAAAACATAATACAGGCTCGACTGCAGCATTAAATTTCTTTTTTTGTTGGGTTTTGTCTACAAAATAATTAGTCATTTGGTTGCTTTTTATTTTTTTTATTTTTTTTTAAGATTAAATGCATATAATATTAAGTTGAATACCTTATGCAATAATGCATTCGGATTCATTTTTGTGTTCTTGCAACTCCTTGCATTATGTTGTATTTTATGTCGTTTTGTGCACTTATATGATACACCTCTTCTTTTAGGATCCTCGTCAGGCTTTCTTCTCCTCAATTTCTTAGGTCTTCCAGGCCCTCTCTTGGATAGTGATGGATGATGGACTTATTCTTGATGGACCTATTCTTCCGTAAAATCAGTTTTACTTTGATAGTTGTTATTTTTTCTCTATTTTGTTAATAAACATGCCTATTATTTAGGTTTGAATAATTCTTTGATCAGTTTTACGTGGGTGTAAACCTAACATCCTTTTAAGTTGTAAAGGCTATTTAAGCCAAGCATTTCATTGAATAATTTGAGAGTAATTTTAACTTTCAGCAAATATTAAGTATGTACTTTAGTGTGTGAATTCTAGTTTCTACAATTGGTATCAGAGCATCACCAAGAGGCCTGATCTAGAGAGTGAGAGAAACACGAGTGAATCTGAGAAAAAAAAAAGGAGTGTGAAAAATGTCGAATGAAGGACAAAACTTGTTGAGTATTCGCAAGTTCGATGGTGATTACGATCACTGGAGTATGTTGATGGAGAATTTAGTTCGATGGTGATTACGATCACTGGAGTGGTGGCATCTCATTGATCCAGGATACGTCGAGTTGGCTGCAGATGCAGTGGAGAGTGATGCCCAGATGACAGCAAGAGCAGAGCTGAAACTAAAAGATCTGAAAGTCAAAAATTATCTATTCGAAGCCATAGATAAAAAGCATTCTGAAGACAATCCTGCAGAAAGACACATTTGCACAGCTTTGGGAATCAATGAGAAGAAAATATCAAGGAAGTAAGAGAGTACATAGAGCTCAATTGCAAGCTCTCAGAAGAGAATTTGAAATCCTGGAAATGAAAGAAGGAGAAACCATTGTCGAATATTTCTCCAGAGTCATGATGGTGGCAAACAACATACGCAATAATGGAGAGGCAATGCAACATTCAGATTATGGAGAAGATTCTACGGACTCTCACCGAAAGGTTCAATTACATAGTTGTCTCGATAGAGGAATCAAAAGACATAAACTGCCTCTCAGTTGATGAACTTCAAAGTTCACTCATTGTCCATGAACAAAAGTTCCGAAGAAAGATCAATGAAGAAGAGCAGGTGCTTAACGTGACTCAAGAGGAGAGAAGCGGAAGAGGAAGGAGCACGTTTGGAGGATATCGAGGACGGGGACGAGGGAAACCATCACCAGCTTACAAAGCAGCAATAGAGTGCTTCAAGTGTCACAAAAAAGGACACTTCCAGTACGAATGTCCAGAGTGGGAAAGAAGGGCCTACTTTGCTGAATTAGAGCATGAAGATGAGTTGTTACTCATGGCATACATTGAAGAAAAGAAAGCAACAAGAGAAGAAATCTGGTTCTTGGACTCTGGATGCAGCAATCACATGAGTGGAAATAAGGAGTGGTTTACAGACTTTAATGAGGGCTTCAAGCAAACAGTGAAATTGGGAAATGACAGTCGTATTGCAGTGATGGGAATAGGAAGTGTGCGATTGTGTGTAGATGGCATCGTTCAGGTAATCACTAATGTTTATTATATTCCTGAACTCAAGAATAATTTGTTAAGTGTTGGGCAGTTACAAGAGAAGGGGCTCACCATATTGATTCAGAATGGCACCTGCAAAGTGTTTCATCCTAGTAGAGGATTAATCATGCATTCAGATATGAGTGGAAATAGAATGTTTTATTTCCTGGCGGAGATGGTATCAACTCTACCTAAATGTATGCAAGTTGAAGCTAATGATGAATCACGACTATGGCATTCACGGTTTGGACATCTCAACTACAAGGGACTCAAAACTCTTGCATATCGGCGAATGGTTGAAGGACTGCCTACTGCGAAAACTCCATAGAAGCTGTGCACACATTGTCTCGTCGGGAAGCAGCACCGAGATCCCATTCCTAAAAGAAATCTATGAAGAGCAACACACAAATTGCAGCTTGTTCACTCAGACATTTGTGGTCCTATTAGCCCAGTTTCCAGCAGCAATAAAAGGTATATCCTAAGTTTTATTGATGACTTTACACATAAAACTTGGATATATTTTTTGAATCAGAAATCAAAAGCATTGGAGGCTTTCAAAGGATTCAAAACATGGGCTGAAAAAGAGGTTGGAACAAGCATCAAGTGTTTGAGAAAAGATAGAGGAGGCGAGTATAACTCAAAGGAGTTTACAGACTTTTGCAGCATTCATGGGATCACTCGACAACTAACAGCAGCATACACTCCCCAACAAAATGGTGTTGTTGAGCGGAAGAACAGGAACATCATGAATATGGTGCGCTTGTCTGAGAAACAAATGCCGAAGGAATTCTGGGCTGAAGCAGCAAATTGGTCGATTCACATTCTTAATAGATGTCCAACAACAACTCTTGAAAACATGACTCCACAAGAAGCATGGACTAGCTGTAAACCAAGAGTGGATCACTTCCGAGTATTCGGATGTCTTGCTCATGTACATATTCCAGATCAGAGAAGAAGAAAGCTAGATGACAAAAGTAAAGCACACATTTTTCTTGGTGTGAGCAAGGAGTCCAAAGCATACAAACTCTTTGATCCTATTACAAAGAAAATAACAATCAGCAGAGATGTAAAATTTAAAGAAAATGCATGCTGGAAGTGGGAACAAAGCAAAGGAGAAGTGCAATCAGATGTACTGGACTGGGGAGATAAAAATTCAAACGCTAACAAAGAATTAGAGTTAGAAGAAGACTCGAATTCTAACAATACAAGTAACACAATCTCGCAAATAGGAGGAAACTCCTCCACAACCTCATCAGGTGGAAGCGAACCAAGCTTGCCTGAAGGAAGATCTCGGAGAGCTCCTGCATGGATGTCAGAATACATAACTGGAGAAGGACTTTCAGAGGAGGAAGAAGAAGCAATGATGATGATAACAGAAGAAGATCCAGTCACATACAAAGAAGCTGCGAAAGAAAAAAAATGGAGAGATGCGATGGCTAAAGAGATTGATTTGATAGAGAAAAATGGCACGTGGAGACTCACAACCTTGCCGAGTGGAGTCAAAGCTATTGGAGTTAAATGGGTTTTTAAAACCAAGCTTAACGAACATGGTAATGTAGAGAAGCACAAAGCCAGATTGGTGGCCAAAGGATATGCGCAACAATATGGGATTGACTACACAGAGGTGTTTGCTCTGGTGGCTCGTCTTGATACAATAAGACTTATCTTGGAAACTGCAGCTCAAAACAAGTGGGAAGTATACCAGTTAGATGTTAAGAGTGCATTCTGAAGAAGAGGTGTATGTACAACAACCTACTGGCTTTGAGAAGAAGGGAGAAGAAGAAAAGGTATATAAGCTAAATAAAGCGTTATACAGACTGAAACAGGCTCCGCGAGCATGGTACAACCGCATTGAATCCTACTTCGTTCAAGAGGGCTTCGAAAGGTGTGCTTCTGAACATACGCTCTTTACAAAAGAAAAGGAGGGAGGTAAATTCCTAATTGTCAGTCTTTACGTTGATGATTTGATTTATACTGGGAATAGTAAAAGTATGTGTGAGGAATTTAAGATGTCAATGATGCATGAATTTGACATGTCTGATTTGGGAAAGGTGAGCTATTTTCTTGGCATGGAAGTTATACAAAATTCGAAGGGGATATTCATGTGTTAAAGAAAGTATGCGAGAGAAGTGTTGGTAAAGTTTGGCATGTCTAATAGCAAACCCGTTGGAAATCCTATTGTGCCAGGCACAAGGCTTTCCAAGGATGAGATGGGAACTAAGATCGACTCAACCATGTTCAAGCAAGTTGTTGGAAGCTTGATGTACTTGACAACAACGAGACTAGACATTATGTTTGGAGTGAGTTTGATTAGCAGATATATGTCATCTCCAACTGAGGAGCATTGGTGTGCAACAAAGAGGATATTAAGATACATTAATGGTACAATTGAAATGGGAATTCTTTACAAAGGAGAAAACATCACAAACTTGGTGGCATACACAGATAGCGACTTTGCAGGAGATCTTAATGACAGGAAGAGTACTTATGGGTTTGTATTTTTGCTTGCAGGAGGTGCAATCTCTTGGTCGTCAAAGAAGCAGCCTGTGGTTACATTATCTACCACCGAAGCTGAGTACATTGTCGCAGCTTCTTGCGCATGTCAATACATTTGGCTTATGAGGTTACTCGAAAAACTCAGGCATAAAGGAGAAGAAGGCAGACTAATGTACTGTGACAACAGTTCAACAATACAATTTTCAAAGCATTTCGTGTTCCATGGCAAGAGTAAACACAAAGATGTGAAGTTTCATTTTTTGAGAGACTTGGTGAATGAAGGAACTGCGAAATTGAAGTACTGCAATACCCAGAATCAGATTGTAGATATTATGACAAAACCATTGAAGAAAGAACAATTTATCAAGCTACGAGAGATGTTGGGGTTGATGTCTACAATAGAAGTAAGCTGATTTACTTACAGTATTCAGCTTAAAGGAGGGATTGATGGACTTATTCTTGATGGACCTATTCTTCCGTAAAATCAGTTTTACTTTGATAGTTGCTATTTTCTCTCTATTTAGTTAATAAACATGCCTATTATTTAGGTTTGAATAATTCTTTGATCAGTTTTACGTGGGTGTAAACCTAACATCCTTTTAAGTTGTAAAGGCTATTTAAGCCAAGTATTTCATTGAATAATTTGAGAGTGATTTTAGCTTTCAGCAAATATTAAGTCTGTACTTTAGTGTGTGAATTCTAGTTTCTACAATGGAAACATTTCCTCAACTTCAACTTCAAACCACATATTTGACTTTTTATGGGACTAACACTAAAACTGTAATATAAAATCACATGTCTCTCTTGAATAATATTTCTCAACATAATCTAATGGATATTCAGTTCTATGGGACATAGGCCACTGCATGTCTACAAGGAATCCCGGTGCTTTGCGAAAGAAATAGAACACAAATGATTACAAAGATAAAAGAAAAAAAAAACAAAGATTAATAAAACATCTGAGATAAATTATATGTATTCCACCAATACTTTTGACAAAGATTAATATGTCATTATTATTTAATACTTTTGAGAGACTTTTGCTTTTAGATGATATTCCACCAAATAATGACGGAGGAAGTGGAGCTAATGAGACAAATTATTATGATGATTGATGTATTCAATTTTTATTTTTATTTTTTTTGTTTTTATCAAATAATTTAAATATTATTATTTAATTATGGAGTGTTTTATTTTTGGTTTGTATGATATAATATTTTAATTTTGGAGTGTTTTATTTTGAATAGTAATAATAATTTAATTAGTTATTGACAATTTAATTAATATTAAAATTAATTTTCATTTTTTTAAATTATATTAATATTAGTTTTTTTTACCTATATTATATTTTTTAATATTAATTTTTTTTTATTAACTTTTTTCAATAAAATTACTTATCTGTGGTGGACAAAATGACTGCATATGAGATTTTTTTGGTCGGAAAATATTTTGTTATGGGCTAAACGGTCACAAACTGTGTTTTATATATAATGGTTCCTTTATAGCAGTTCCGTCAGCAATTTGTGATATCTTAAGTCCTCACAAATGAGAAATCAAAAACCAGTCATTTTGGATGCTTTGGCAGTCACAAAGTGTTGTGACTTACTTAATTGTGGTTGTTTGAGGCTGCCATAAATTTGACTTATATGGCCATTTTTCTCTCTTAGTGTAGACTTTTGGCAGCCACAAAATCAAATTACTCTTGTAGTATTAAGACAAAACTAACTTTGAGGCAACTTACAATTACAAAAGAGAAATGAGAAGTGAATACTGTGAAGTGTGGAATGTGTGTTTTTGTACTTTTAAGCATGGATTGAGAAGAGAATGAGGAATATGGTCTAAAGAGCATGGGTGAGGGAGAGGGTGGGTGGACAAAGAGTATGAATTGAACCAAACTGATTTTGATTTACTCATAATCGAATTAAACTGGTTTTTTAAATAAGTGAATCGTTTTATTGGTCTTAATTGAACCGAATTGATTTTAACTTATTTTTACTTGTTATACTTTCATTATGAGTTATGAATATTTTAGAGTTGCTATTTTTTTATTTTAGTTTTGAATTAAAACTAAATAAGTTATAGTTCAATTTAGTTACAGACAAAAAAAGAAAAAAAATAGCACAATACCATGAGTTGAGACAATCTCTATCCTTATTTTAAGATCAATATTAATGATTAAAAGTAAAGAACATTTAAATTCTCGAATATGTGGAGATAACATTATAGTTTTTAAATAAATCAAAATTTAAAAATATAACATTGATCATCAATTACGTCTTCTATTATAATTGAGTATGATCTTTGAATATATTTTTAGTTTGTTAATTTAATCGATAAATTAACTAAGAGAAAACATAGTCATAAATATTTTTAAATTTTGATATATTAAAAATTATAGGTATATATTATTTCACACATTTAAAGATGAAAATATCTGTTTATTCTACATAAAAAATCTAAATATTCTAGGTAACAAAGTCGCGGACTTAAATCCTTTATGATGGCTAAAATTAAAGGTTTAACATTTTAATTATAATATAAAAAATGAAAACCTTGTAAATTTGTTGATAAACAAACCAACAAAAATTTAGTTCCAAAAACACTTACAACATGCATGAATAAAAATATCAAAATTGCTTTACCTAAACATTCAAATATGATAATCCACTTGTAATTGTACATTCAATTCTCATGAGATGGTACTAATTAATATTACCACACCTTAATTTTTACTTGAGTGATTTAATTGAACATGAAGGTGCTGCATATCTTGCTGAGAATCTACGACATGAAGATTCTTCATCATCCTCCATAAAACCTTCATCAAAGTTTTGAGCATAGCTTAAAGGGTCATACCCAAAACCACCAATTGATTTGTTGTAAGTGCCTTTTCTTTTTGTCCAAGGAAGCTTCAATTTGAGACAACCCCAACATGAAAGTGAAAAACTTCTAGGCGATGATATTTTCTCCATTAGTTTGAGAGAGCTTCATGGAATTAAACTTTGGAGGCTTTGTTTTTTATTCACTACTTTGTTGTTAATATATTTGAGTATGTGTGGTAGAGAATAGTACTATATATTATTCCCACCATCTCATCTCACAATAAGATCTATTTGCAAAACAAAATTATGTTTTTTTTAATTGTATTATTTGATTAATATTACATGTAATACTCTCGATTTATGACATATTTGTTACAGATTATGAAGAAAAAGTGATTTTGACGTTTAATAATTTAGAGATTTTTTATAAAAATTAAAATGTAAAAGTTATTTTTTTTGTTTAGATATTATTTATAAAAAATTAAAATATAAAAGTTATTTTGTTTATATTTACCATAATGAAAGTTACTTTAAAAAAAATATCGATTGCAAAAAATAATATTATGAAAAACTATTGAAAATGTCTCATTTGAAACAATTTTTAAATTATTTTCTTATTCTATTTTTTTTTTCTAAAGTTGTAACAAATTGATAATTTTTTTTTTTAAAAGTGGTGTTTAAATTGTTAAAAAATGAGTTGTCTATCATTCTTGTTTATGGTAATTATATATACATCGTGTTAGTGGTAATTTAGTAAAAATATCATTCTTGTTTTGTATTTTTTTTAAGTGTGAAATTATCAAATATATTAATTATTGTGGGGTAAAAAGTATATATAATTTATGAAAAATCTTTTGGTCAAAAGATGATTGGTTTTTGGGGGTGAAAAAGATTATATGAAAGTGAAGAATCTATGTTTGTCGTTTTGAATGGATGAGTTGCATGGAAAAAGAATCTCATACTGCAACAATACAGTATAATTTTCATTGAATGGGTAAAACATGGTGGGCTCACAACAGATTGCATGGAATCAAGAAGTGCAAAATAAATAGCTGACCCGAATCAGATCACTTTCCGTATTCAATCATAGGTTAATAATTGAGGATATTAGTTAATAATTAGTAAATAATAAGAATATTAATTAGTTAATAATAACTACAAATAAATTCATGCTTAAACTAGTCAACAAAATGAGGTTTACTTTGGCAAAAGAAGTTAAGTAGTTTCGTGCGAGAGATATTGACATTTCCATATCCAAGACTCTTCAAACAAAATTACTCGAATAAATAAAGATGGAAATGTACACATGATGATAAATTAATGTTAATAGTATAAATGAAACAAAAGTGTTCACAACACACTTATTTTGTTTTTGTCAACAAAATATAATGGAAATTTTCGACCATACTCTCTCTTTTAATAGTTGAAATAACACTTTAAATCACGATGATTTCATATAAATTTAGTGAATTCATAAATTTTAAAGTTTGATTTTCATGCATTAACAATGTAATTTTTTTAGATAGATGACAAATTATGATAAATTATATACGTGATTTTATAAATAGTTATAACAAAAATAAAATATTATTAATAATCTAACAAATTTGATTGAATAATTATATAAAAAATATTTATATTAGTAGTTTATATAAATTAAATTTTATATTTTAATAGAAAAAATGTATTCAAAAATATATATTATAGAATGTATTGTAGTAATTTTTAATTTTAATTTTGACAAAAAAGTATAAGCTATTTTCAAAGAGAATATTTCAAGGAGACAGAATTTGTACCATGAATTTTAGTGGGCAAACAGTGATGAGACGTATACGAAATTATCTTGTGTTTTTTTAGGTACAATGAAATTATTTTGTTTATACGAGTATGTAATATATGGGAATGGTTCATCCGGCCTCCAAATTCTTGGTGTTTTACTAACACTAGTGCAATTAAAACTTGTTAGATCGGTTCCTAAGTACTTGTTAGATCGGTTTCTTGTACGATCTAACATCAAGCGTTGTAATAAATAGTTAATTATTAAATCAGTTAAAATAGTAGATGTAACAAGTCACATTCAAAAATGATTTATTAGATCGGTTGAATTTGAACCAATATAATAAGTCAAATTCAAAATTAATCTATTAGATCGATTAAATTTGAACCAATATAACAAGTCAAATTCAAAATTCATTTATTTCATCGGTTAAATTTGAACCAATATAACAAGTCATATTCAAAATTGTTTATTTTATTGAACCAATCGATTTAAATAATTAATTTTTTAATTTTTTTTCTTCATCATTTTCACCCCTTACATATGCATCCTCATAAATTCACATATTATACTATTAACTAAAATTTCTCATTCAACCATATAACACAACTTCATACGAAGCTTTACATTTAAAAATCAATGACAATGAGTCATAATTTTTTTTACAAAATCTAAATTATCAAATTTAGAACTATATAATATTCACTAGTTAAAAAAAACATTATCTACCATTAACATGTCTAAAGATACTAAAATGATAAAAGTGCTTCAAGCATTTTCTATTAGTTCAAGAATCAACTTTGCACAACGTTGTCGGACATTCATCATTTCTTCATCTTCGAATGGTTTTGATTCTCCAAATATTTGAATTATAAACATTGAAATAACAAAGTTATCTAAATCATGTGACCATAAAAATCATAAGTAGTTAACTAATACTAACTTTGAAAAAATCTATCACATACCCGCATCCATGAATCAACAAGACCACTAGATACAATGTTCAACATATGTATCATAATGTAGTAACCACATTCATAACCTTTA
This sequence comes from Cicer judaicum, assembly GCA_037974835.1. Taxonomy (NCBI): domain Eukaryota; kingdom Viridiplantae; phylum Streptophyta; class Magnoliopsida; order Fabales; family Fabaceae; genus Cicer; species Cicer judaicum. The sequence continues at coordinate 4,426,073 of JBBPBS010000361.1, forward strand.
GGTTGTCTTTGGCACTAAAATTTAATATTATAATGAGTAAATATTATATAGATAAAAACATATAAATTATAATTGAAATTCTATATATATATATAATCTAAACAACTTACAATGGGAATGCTCCATGTGGGCTTGTTCTTTCTTAATTTTCGCAACTTATTATATTCACCTAAAGCTCTACAAAAATGAAATATTCATTAAAATGTAGCAAATAAAATCACATAAAGATGAATTAGCATATAAGTAAATAAAATAAAAAGTAGCATGTTTTATTGAATGCAATAAAGGAAAAAAAATTCATCTAAAAAGAACAACAAAAGCACTTCCAATATACTCACTTTGTTTAAAAGACACTTTTTTCTGTACTATGATCATAACCAATAAAAAACCAGCAAGGCCAAGTGAAATATACAAAAACTTATAGAAAACACCAAGTTCATTACTCTGTTTAACCGGTTTCATATATCGAACGGTTCAAAGAAAAACGAATGAAATCGCAGCAGGAAGCCAAGCAATGAGCAAAATCAAAGCCTTTGTATCATCATAATAAATAGCAGAGTAAAGTTGTGTGATAATAGCACCACTAAGACCAACATAACCTTTAAGAATTCCCAACACAACACCACATGTTTCTGGGAAATTCTTAACACAAGTAACAAGTGAACCAGTGTTAGCAAAAGATTGAGAATTAGCACCTATGCAAATATAAAGACACATTTGCCAACTTGTGGTTTATTTATTTTTTTTGTAACTGCTAACCATATCATAAACTTGTGGTTTATTTATTTATTAGCACCTAAAGATGAATTTGAAATATATCTATCACAAAAGCAAAGAATCTAAAAACTCAAATTTTGTACATTTGCATGTGCCTTAGCAGTTCCATTTTGTTCCAACACAACAATGTTTAATAGGATTTGTAGAAGGCCAGCATAGTCATTTCTAAAAAGATCTAAATGTGCTTTTGAAATACATATACCAGAAATACAATAAACACTTACAAATCGATGATGTGCATGATATTTTTATTTGGTTTCCATCCCAACGAACATAGGAAGACTACAATATTCTTCTTAGGACAAATAACAAGCAATTGCCAATGACAACTACATTGTGCCAAAAGTTAAAAGTGTGAAGTACATTTATGTTATAAACTTGTAATTGATCAATTATAATAAAATTTTACTTGTTGAGATAAGGTAACATATAACACTCTTTTTGATCCTGATGCAACTTGTTTTGTATGTATTTTTGAGCTCCAATAGAATCATATTCACTCTGAATGAAACATGGATCAATGAATCCATACACGCCACTGTTGCTCAAATCAATACAAAGGCGATGCATATATCTAAGATATTAAAATAAATAAATTAAAATAAGTATTTGTTATAAATGAAATTAATTTTTTGACTAATTTTACAAATTAAATGTACTTACGTTAACCATATTTGTATAATAGTGATGCACAAATCTTGATCACCCATACATAACTCCACTATATCGCTTTGTCCAAGAACAAACACTTCACTTGTCTCATGTTCCAATTTTAGCTCTATAGACAATGATATACTCATCGACTTTAACAACAATTGTTGAATACAATCTAGTTGAGATTCAGATTTTTTGAGTGGAACGTCAACTTTCATACATATGTCAACCTCCTAAATAATTATAGATAAAAAATTAGTCATTTAAAATATTTCAAGTGTAAATAGAAAAAGACATAAGTAATGAATACCTTGTCAGAAACAAGCCGCAAAAGTCTTTTTGGCCATTGAATGGATCTGAATCAATCGATAACTTCTTACCTATCATATATTTATGTTTCAACTTTGTCATACGTGTACCACGCCTACCATTTCTTTGTGTAGATTGAGTACCCTCCACACTTTACGAATGAGCTGATGAATTATTCATGTGTACATTTTAAAAAAGAATAATAATGGTCAATAATATTTCAAAATAATGGAGAAAAATAATTATAGGTAATCATATCATACATTGGTAAAAACTATAAACCATCAAAGTAAATATTACATATAATGTGAAATTTATTATGATAAATTATCATGATTACCATTTTATTTCTTACGAGTCTTATGTTTGAATATTCTCCCATATGCCTTCTTGATGATCATCACGAGTGGCATACTCATCGTCCACTATAGTTTCTTCAACGAAAGTAAGTATTCGTTGTGAGAATGGAGGAGTCTCAAAAATATCTAACGTTGAATCTAGACTTTTATTTGGTCCATGAAAACTTTTACCTTGAAGAACCATTGACCATTTTTTGTTAGAAGGATCACTAACATAAAACACTTGTTTTGCTTGGGATGCCATAATAAAAGGCTCATCCTTATACGCTACCTTTTCAAGGTCCACCAATGTAAAACCAAATTCATCAATTTTAACACCATTATTGATGTCAATCCATTTACATTTAAAAACAGGCACTTTAAATTTAATGAAATCGACATCCCAAATCTCTTCAATGGTCCTAAAGTAAGGTATGGATGCTGTAACATGGTTTTTATCTTTTGAACTAGAGAAATGCATGGACTTAGCTATGACCATAACCCCACTATTTTGCATGGTACTACTGTCATCTTGACTTTTTGTGTAGAATGTAAAATTATTGATATTGTAGTCAGTCTAAGTTATGACATCAAAGTGAGGCTCATTTGCTAGCCATTTTAGTGTATCAGAAGTAGTACTGTTGGTTAAAATGGTTTCTTTAAACCACTTTAAGAAAGTCTTGTTATGCTCATTCAACAACCATTTTTCATTCATTCTAGGATAATTTTTCTTCACAATGCTTTTATGAGTAGAAAGGTAAGGTTGAACCTCATTAGTGTTATTCAATATATACAAATGTGCTTGAAGTACTTCCTCACGTCCCATGCTCTTAAGTTTTAAGCCTCATATACCATTACCCACACATGTTCCCTCATGAAGAGATCTAGGAATTCCTATGGCTTCTGCTTTTGACATATAGTCAGAACAAAACTCAATAGCTTCTTCTGCTTTATACCTTTCAACAATAGATGCTTCAAGACGGTGTGGATTCTTCACATATCCTTTTAAACTCTTCATGTAACGCTCGAATGGATACATCCACCTCAAATAAAACAGAACCACATAATTTAATCTCCCTAACTAAATGAACAATTAAATGAACCATAATGTCAAAAAAACTTCCTTATAGGTTTTATTGTCCTTGTGTTATTTGTTTGAATGAAAATACATTACATTTTGAGGAAATACGAAGTCATCTTATAGGTTTGTGAGGTAACCCTTGAAAAAGTCAAAGGGTGATTAGAAAATAGAAGATGAATATTTTTCTACCAAATATAGCAAAGCCAAGAATGTCATAATTAATTAGAGTCAAATAATTTCTAAAGAGTAATACATGTATCACTACATCTCCCATATTTTCATGCTACAAAAATGGAAAATGCTTAACTCAGGTTGTAATGCTTTCCAAAGAGAGGAGGAACAGAAGAAAGGAGGAAAGAGGGAACAAAGGAGACAGATAAGAAAAAACTATCTATCTTTTCATTTCGTCTATTACTTTTTTCTTTTCTATCTAACTATGATTCATCAAAAGTTGCACACAAATTAAATTATTATTCTTGTTAATAACAGCTCCATAGATATATCTATAAAAGATTTGTGAAGTTTAATTGCTTCTCTCTTGTGCTCTCTGACAAGGTAGGACATGTCTTTCCTCTTTGTTTTTTCATCATCACATATGTAACCTTTTCTATTCAAAATATTTTATATAAGAAGTATCTTCATATATCACCAATGGGGATAAGTCTAATATAAGGGGTTAGTCTGCCACAACATGGCAAAGCACAGTTTGAATCTCAGCTGGAAAATGTGCCTACTTTTAGGTCCGACGGTGACTCAAATAAAGTTAGCTCAATGGAGAGAAACTATATGAAAAAAAAAAGAAGTATCTTCATATATCTAAGGTATATTTTTTTTTCTTCATATTTCACCATATATATAAGTATATAAAACAAAACATGTATTTCATGTTAGAAATTTATGAAAGATTGAAGAGTTTTAAATTTATATAGTTCAAAGTAGTATGTGCTATTATTATGAGATATGTTTGACAAACTAATTTAATAATTTTGCAAGGTGCAACAATTTTGAAGAACTTTTATCAGGTAATATTCATCTGAATTTAAAGCTACAAAAATCAAAATAGAAGCATAGGAGAAAAAATAAACTATGCCACCAAGCTCAATCAGAAGAGCCCTTGGGGAAATAAAGGATCAAACAAGCATAGGACTAGCCAAGGTTGGTAGCAGGATAAAATAAACTATGTATACTAATTGTTTTAACAACATAAATAGTTTTATTAATCGAAATCCATAATATAAAGTATGAAGTTGAATTAAGAAAAATGAATTAAATAGAAGAAAGAATTAAAGAGAGGGGTGGCACTTGATCAGTAGCATGCAGGGAATGTGCAGAACATATTATTAACAGAGACAATATCACGAACACATAACATGCAGTTTTAAAGGATGGTTGAAAATTGGGGTAACTACTTTTACTCAAATTTCTCCATCACTTTTATAGTTTTTTAGGCATCATCACTTCTCAAAATTTTACCATCACTTATGTAGAAATTTCTCCATCAATTAAAGATTAATAATAAGAATAATTAACAATGAAATAATTTTAGATTGTTGAATAACAAACAAGAGTTATTAGAAAATTACCGGAGAAAGCAGCAAAAACTTCTCGATAGTGAAAGAAATTGACACTTCTCAACGGAAATGCTCCTTGGTAGATGGAAGAGGAAGACAAAGAAAACTCGTCGTCGATGCTGAAGTAGAAAAATGTTGCACCGGACCAACTCGTCGCCAGCGATGAAGGTTGATTCATGTTTTCACGATTCAGATTTCACTAAAGTATGAAGGTTAAATGTGGAAGGATGAAAATATTTTCACGAGTAAGATGCACGTGTTTAATTTGTGGCTAGGTTTGATGAAGAACGAAGGTAAAATTATGAAAAATGGGTTTGGATTTGCGGGTGACTCATTTATGGGTTTGCAAAACGAAGGATGAAGAGGCAAAATGAAAAGTACATGTGCTGATTTCTTATTCTTTGGTTAATTTAGAATTTTTTTTTTTAAAAAGACTTGTTAGATCGGTCTAATAAAACATATGTAATAAAATTTGTAATAATAACAAATATGTTAATGTCTTTTTTTTTTCTTGCATAGCTTTTTTTTTTATGCAGTTTTTATTTTTATTTTTAATATGTATGTTAGATCAATTCAATTAGAACATATCTAATAAAATTTATTATAATAATAAAATTACTACATTTTTTTTTTGTGTAGTTTTATTTTTTTTAACGTAACTGTTAGAACAGTTCAATATGAACAAATCTAACAAAGTTTATTATAATAACAAATTTGTCACCGCCTTCCTTATTACATTGGATGTATAACAATCGATCTAATATCGACGATGTAACAAGGTTAAAATGTACTAGTGTAAATCTTACGATTTGATAGTATAAAACTTTGATATGATAATAATAAAAAAAGAAATTAATACATTAGTTAGAAGTTGTGATCCGATAATAAAAAATGGGATTAGTAAATTTATTAGAAGTTTCAATTTGATAATATTAATAAATTAATTAGAAGTTTTGATCCGAAAATAAAAATTGGGATTAATAAATTTATTAGAAGTTTCAATTTGATAATATTTTTGTACATATTTTAACTAAACATAGTTGGGTAGATGAGCGACACTTTAGCTTGTCATATGCCCCATTATCTCAATTTGTGGCCCATCATACTCTCCACGGTAATTTGGTCAGAGAACCTATTTTTTCACTTTACTTATGTTTCAGAAGAACATATTTTTTTTTTAAAAAAAATACATAATTTTGTCTACATGATGAGTACTTCAAGACAAAAATATGTTTGAAATTTTAGATCACACGTATAATATACAAATGTGTTGGAGATATTATATTAATCAATCAAATTAAAGTGATCTATTTTATATAAGAAGTATAGTTAAAGATATAATTGTCATGAAAAAAATATTGTGTAGATACTATAAGTGTTATTTTTATTTTTATGATAGATAGAAATAAAAATAATAAAAGTTTGATAGCCGTAGCTCTTCATAAGAGGGTATATGTTTACTATTATAAATAAATGGTTATAGTCTTCAATTGTAACATGAAAAAATTATGATACTCTTCATCCCATTAGAAGAAACCTGAAGACAAACCTAAAGAATTTACAATTGAAAGATCACTACCTTAAAACTTAGTCACTATACAACGTATGTTTGGTGGGGTATTGAAAACAGATCTAGCATCCCTTTGTGCGATAAATGGATCTAGTCTCGTTAAACCACTCGGGGTGCATGATCAGATGCTTGTGTTGACAGTTTGATTAGGCATTGGCATAAAGAATGAAATATATCTCTAGTTAAATATTGATTTGGAATTAACTGTGTTTTTAGATTCATCCATGTATTAACATGTCCAGTCATGCATCTACAACTTTTAGAGATTTCATTTAATGTTTCTAGATGCATCTACTCATTTATTATGATTCTCTATGCACTAGTATAAATAGAGGTTCCATGAATTGAGAACATATAGCAATAAATAGAAGCAATAACCACATTCTTAAATTCTTCTCTTCATATTTCTAATTTCTTCCTCTATCTCCAAAAATTGGTATTAGAGCAACATGTTCTTAAAAAAAAAAAAAGAGAAAATGGCAACATAAATTCAAACTCTATTTTCTCCTACACAACATAAGTTATTTTCTAAAGATAGAGTTTCAAGGCTCATCAAAAGTTATTTCCATAAAGTTGCAATCTTTATGGAGTCAATTTGAAAATTTAGCAATGAAAGAAGGCGATCTATCAAAAATTTCTTCTCTAGATTAACTAAGATCACAAATTAAATTAAAAGTTGTGGTAATGAAGTTCCAAATAAAGAAGTGATTGAGTAAATATTACTGAGCCTTCCTAAATAATTGGAACATGAAGTTGCCATAATTGAGGAAACAAATTTTCTTAAAAAACTCACACAATATGAACTCATGGGTTTCTTAGAAGCTCATGAGCAAATGATGAATAAATACAACAATCAGTCATTGAAGAATGTTTTTCAAGCAAATATGAATATATAAAGTTCCAACTTGCAACAAGAAGGAAGAAGGGACTCATTTCATGGACAATTTTCCAATAGAGGTCATGGAAGACGTTTTGGAGGCAAAGGAGAAAATAGGCCGAGTAATTCTAATTTCATACTGCTTTTTTTGCAAAAAGAACCTGGATATGAATCTAAAGATTGTCATTATAGATGTACTAGATGAAAAATTCCAAAACCATTCTGATATATATTGTTGGCATTAGAACAAATAAAATGAATAAAGAATGAAGTGAATTAAGTTTTCAATTGAAGATTGTGTAAATAAATTATTTTCTACAATAATTAATCATAAAAAGTATAGTGAGATGCAGTTTTTGGATAGTGAATATTGGAATCATGTACTGGGAACCAAAATATATTTGAAGAGCTAAATATAAATTACTCTACTCATGTTGAACTTGGTGATGGAAAACATGGAAAAATTGAAGAAAATGGAGATGTAGCAATCCATACTAATGAAAGTAACAAAAAATGCATTCATGATGTCCATTACTCTTCTAATACTTCACAAAATCTCGTAAGTGTTGGGAAGATCATGAAAATGAGTCACAAGGTGATTTTTTATGATGATAAATGTGAGAAGGATCTTAGAACTGATAGAGGAGGATAATTCATCTACACGTTATTTCTCAATTATTGCAAAGAACATGAGATTGAGGCAACTCATGATTAGATATATACCACAACAAAAAGGTGTGTTGCAAAGAAAAAATAGAACAATTGTTGAGATGGCTAGGATCATGTTAAAAGGTAAAGAGCTTCCAGAAGATTTTTGGGTAGAAGCTATTAGCGATGTCGTGTACATCCTCAATTGATCTCCCACAAAGGTGGTTCAAAACAGAACTCTTTTTGAGGCATGGCGTAGAAGGAAACTTGTTGTAAGTCAACTTAATGTCTATGGTTGTATTGTGTATTCTCTTGTTCCAGCTCAAATTGAGAAAAGTTTGGTGAAAAAGGTGAAAAACTTGTTTTTGATGGATATAGTGGTGAATCAAAATGATATCATCTCTTTAATGCAACAACTAGTCAATTGGTAATTCAAGAAATATGATATTTGATAAAAAAAAACAACATGAAAATGGGAAGTTAAAGATGTTGTGCAAATACCTATTGTAGTTGTTGAACCTAAAGAAATCTCCTCACAAAGATAGCTTTGATTTTGAAACTTTATGAAGAAAGTTTCGTTAATTGGAAGAAATTTATCAATCATGTAATGTTGCGTTTTTTGCACAAGAGACACAATGTTTTGAAGAGGTTGTAAAAAACGATATATAGAGAAAAGCTAGGAATGAATAAATGAGGAGTATTGAAAAAAATTGTATTTGGCAACTAGAAGATCTTATAAAAGGAAAAATGCAATTGGTTTGAAATGGATTTTCAAGAACAAGTATAATGAATATGGCACAATGTGCAAAATTATAAGGCACAATGTGCAAAATTATAAGGCACAATTAGTGGCAAAAGGGTATTCTCAATAGTCTGATGTGGATTTTAATGAGACATTTGCTCTTGTAGTACACATGGAGACAACCAAAACAGTTCTTGGTATGACAACTCAACTAGAATTGCAAGTCTTTCAACTTGATGTCAAATAAGTTTTTCTTAATGGATAATTAGAAGACGAAGATTATGTGAAGCAATTGCAAGGTTTTGAAGCAAAAGGAAAAAAAGGAAAAGTCTACAAGCTACACAAATCCTTTTACAATCTGAAACAAGCACCAAAAGCGTGGAACAACAAAGTTGATGCTGATTTCTTGCAAAATGGATTTGTGAAAAGTCCATTTGGACCATCTCTATATGTAAAAAGAAATGGTGCTAATTTTTTTTATGGTTTGTCTCTATGTTGATGATTTAATTTATGTACGAACAAATCCTAATATGGTGCAATCATTCAAGGAAGCAATGAAGAGAGTATGAGATGACTTATCTTAGATTGATAAAGCATTTCCTGGGGATCTAATTGCGGCAAGCAAAAGGAGATTTTTATTAGGCAAGAAAAGTGCGTTCATGATTTGCTACAAAATTCAAATTGGAGAATTGAAAACAAACCTCAACTCCTATGGCCTTTAACAAAAACCTAAATTTGAACGATGATACAAAAAAACATATCCAAAAATCTATAGAAGCTTTGTTGGTTCCATGATTTATCTCACCAATACAAGGCCAACTATTGTGCATTCACTTAGTTTGATTTTCAGATTTATGAAAGAACCAAGTAAACTTTATTTTGCAGTAGCAAATAGGATTTTGTGCTATTTCCAAGGAACCAAGAAGCTTGGTGTCAAGTATGTAACATAATAACATAACAAGTTGGCTGGCCATACTAATAACAATTGGGCTGGTAATTTGGACGACAATATAAGTATTTCAACTTATATTTTTTGTCTAGGATCCAAAACTATTTCATGGAGTTCTAAACAACAAAACTTTGTTGCACTATCTTCAGTAGAGGCTGGATATATCTTAGCAAATGAAGTTAGGGTTGTACATGGGCCAGTTTAGTCCAAATTTTCTCAAAATCAATACCCAAATTGTCTAGGAGATTTCAATTTGAGTTTGAAAAATAAATTGTTACTTATAACGTTTGACTGGTTTAGGTCAAACCGCTTATTTTCGGTTTGTGTCAGTTGGGTTATGGTTTACCAAAATTCTTTTTGTTTTCAAAATTTTTTAAAATCGCATACTTGGCAAAAAAAAACCTATGTTGCCATTTAAAAAAAAAATAATATAACCTACTTTCACTATTATTTTTTCATCAAATATATACACAATAAATATCAAGGTTATAAATTTCATCATAGAATACTTACACGCATGAAAATAACCAAAATCGAAGGGGCCTAAAATAATATAAACTATTTTCAATCATCAAAATAATCAAAGTGCGAGATCCTATAATAACTAAAACATAGTCGATTTATCATGAGTCAAGCCTTCCAAAATCCAAGGTTTGAAAAAAAAGTAAAAATTAAAACAACAAAATGAGGAAATTGGGTCAATTGGTTATACACAATATGCAATTTAAGTTATCGATTTTTTTGTTTTAAAAACCAAGTTCACCAAATCGCCCAAACTAAACCATTATTGGGGTCGATCCACGTTGGTTTTTCTGGTTTGGTGGGTTTTATCCAACCATGAACATCCCAAAATGAAGCTACATGTGAAATTGTTTGGGTGAGAAGAATTTTGTTTGACTTGCGACAAAAGGTAGAAGATCAAACTCCTATTTTTTAGACAATCAATCGTCAATTTTAATGTCTAAGAATTTAGTTTTTCATGGAATACAAATCACATTGAGTTGTGTCACAACTACATTCATGATATGGTTCAAAATAACAAAATCTTCTTGGAATAATCAAGACCATTGAACAACCAGCAAATGCTCTCACCAAGGCAACAATTGTTGATAAACTTGAACAATTCAAGGATACTATGAAAATTACAAATTAAGAAGGGATGTCAAATGTTAATTTGAAATTAACTATGTTTCTTAATTCATCTATGTATCTACATGTTCATTCATGTATCTACAACTTCTAGTGATTTCATTTAATGTTTCTAGATGCATCCACTCATTTACTACAAAGCTCTATGCACTAGTATAAACAAAGGTTCCTTGTATTGATAAACATATAGCAATAAATAGAAGCATTACCCACAATCTCAAATTTATTCTCTTCATTTTTATAATTTCTTCCTTTATCTCTAATAGTTACAACAATTTTTTTTCTCCTTGCATCTCTTAACAAATTTTCAAAACACAATTTTTTTGATTTAGCTATAGCGAAAACCAGAGTCTAAAAAGCCTATTGTAGTGACATGTATATTGTTCAAAGTGTTTATAGATTCTAGCTGAGTGATTTTATTGATACTTAAAATCTCAATGTTTCAAGAAGTTGGTATTTAATTGGAAGATAAAGGCACCACCTGTAGAGAATTTGTCAGAATTACCTTTTTATGCACTCGAGACTACATGATAAGGTGTAAATTGTCCTAATCACTTTGTTTTATGCGATTATGGCATCAAAGGTAGTTTGCATGTTTTATTTTTGTGCAAGAATGATTGAAATTGTTGGCAACAATGCAGGTTTGAAGATATGGTACACGCGACCACTATTGGAGCAAACTCAACCACAACTATGATTTTTGCTCTTTTGCAGAGGCTAGATCATCCACAAGCAGTATTGATGGCAATGATACTCTAGAGTATGTGACAACAATGAAATAATCGCATATGGCGCCACATCTTTAATAATCCAATGCAAGTCATCAACCGTGGTATACAACTACTAGAGGATTAGTAGTTGGCACATCATCTATAACAAAGATGTAGGTAGGATTGTGTTATTAACTCTTTTACAATTTGACTTAAATCCAATGATGGAAGATATAAATGTAATATAGATGCTTCTTTCTCTAATATCTACAATCATGTTGACATTGGTATCTCTGTATTAGAGATGATGGTGGGAACTTTGTTTTAGCTAAAATAAAATGGTTCACCCCATCTCCTAGTCACTAAAGGAGAATCTCTCGGATTATTAAGTGATTTGAAGTGAGTTCATGATCTACAACTTGAATAAGTAGATTTCAAATTAGATTCGAAGGGTGTTGTTGATAACTTTTAGTCCATCAAAGAAAACAAGACTAAATTAGGTGGTATTATTTTTTAATATTGATCTTTTTTTCATTCTTATTTTAGAAAATCCAAAATTGAGTTTATTATAAGACAATTATATGAAGCGGATCATGTGCTAGCAAAGGTAGCCACATCTATAGTTAATCCCTCCATGTTTTCATTGATATTCTAAGTTGTATTTATGATATTATTATTAATGAAATACTATAAACACTTTTGAATACAAAAATAGAAACATGTCAACAAAAATAAGTAATCATTTTATATTTTATTCCAACAAAAAATACTATTATTTTTCTTCTAGATGTGTATTTTGATACTAAGATGTTTTATTTTTAAAAACATATGAGAGTTATAAGTAGACTCAATCCGTTAAATAACTTTGCTCTATATATATTTACAATTATATAGACATTTTTATTAAATTACTCCTTTTTATAAAAGAAAAATGAACAACTAACAAATTTTTAAATAGTTTTTCGAAACTGATTAATTTTTTTAGAAAAAAACTACTTATAAATTTAATTTAAATCTTTGAAACACCTGTGTTCTAGAAAATGCAACAAAAATACATTCTAATTGTAGAAAGTTCAATGTAAAGCATTTGTGTTTTAAAAATCTTAAATTTTAAAATTTTACTTGTTTTTTTCCTTAAAAACTAAACTATAAAAAAAAACTGCATATAATCCATAAATCTTTTATAAAAGTTTTCTAAAACATTAAAGAGCATCTCCAACGGTGAACTCAATATGAATTCATTAAATGGGGTCTACTATGCCACATCAACTTGAAATTACTCATTCATTTTTTACTCCAACGATGAACTTACATGTTCATCAGATATGGTCCACCACTAACAAATCATTCATTTATTATTATTCGTAAATTAATAAATTAATATAAAAAAAAGGTAACCATAATCAAAGTACCGTTCATTTATGAGAGAACGGTGATGACAGCTTGACACATCTCCAACATTGAAGTTGCCAAAAATTGAAGGTATGTAACTACACCTGGCGGACGAACTTATTTTGGCTACTGTTGGAGATGCTCTAAGAACATTAAGAAAAAAAAACAACCAAACTTACTTTGAGTTGTCGGAATAATAATCTGGTTTCAAAAATTAAAATTAAATTTTTTGTAATACATTTGAACTATTGTACGGAAGACAAATTTTTAATTTAAAAAAAAATCAGGAGCAAATATGAATTTTTTAATTATTTGTGACAGTATATGTAAAAAAAACATTATTGATATTTTAAAATATCAAATATCAAATTTTTACTTAAAATTAAAATAAATAATCAATTAAAAAAAAATAAAAGACTAAAATATTAATTGAAATTAAGTTAAGGGACTGCATATGCAATTTAACCAATTTTATATTAAAGTGAAATATACATTTTCGAAATAATTGTAGTATGTGGTTAATGAAATTTAAAAAAGATGAATTATTCGAGAGAATTTAATTTTAAATCCTAACTGAAATAATCATTAAATAGACTTATCTTTTTCGATCGAATTTTAAATTATCAAAATATTATTTTTTTTTAAAACCAAAAAATAGCTAAATAGCTAAATACTAATATTTAATATTAATAATTACTAACGTTAAAAGAAAAAAAAAATCAAAGGAAAAGTTAACGATTATGATTTCAGTAAAATTTAGTTAATTTCATCTACGAATTACATCAAGAAAAATTTTAGTTGTACTTTTTATTAGTATTATTAGCATTATAGGCCTTATAGTACTCATTGCAAAATCGGAAAAGTACTATGGTTGATTCTTTGTAGTATGTTTTAACTTGCTTGGAAGTTGGTCAAAAGACATGTTATAAGAACTTAGAACACAATGCGAATCCGTGATGGGTTATAACTCCTAGACTAGAAGAGGGCATCCCTATGAAACAGGAACTAGAAAACACACCACATTCTCTCACTACAATTATTGAAATAAAGTTGGTCCTCCGCCTCCACGTTTGCTTACCGGTTATCAAATATTTTCGGAAATTAAGATTTTGAAGTGTATTTTCCTCAATTTTATATTATTGAAATTTGCGATTATAGATGAGAATAGATTAGATTCACTAATTGAGACTACAGCCTAGCCTACGTCAGGTCCAAACTAGATCATACCATATTTTTTTTTTTTAAACAGACCAAAATTTTAAAAAAAATCTATTTAGTTAAAAAAATATAATAATCCTTTTACTACATTAATTATTATATTAAATTTTGACATTTTTGTTATATATTCAACTTTTAGTAATTTACACATGTTAACCTTATTTAGTTTCTGATATATTTAAATGTATTATTATAAAATATAATTTAAATATAATATATATAAAGTCATATTCTTCAAAATGTGATGTTAAATATAAAAATAAAATTTAATTTCATATAAATATTAACTTGTTAATATATTTAAAGATATGATTGATTACTTATTCAATAATGTTAAAATGTAATAAACTTTTAAATAGGTTAATAAGTCATATCATACTTCTATCAACGTCAGACTTAAACCCAAAAAGTAAGCTTATGAAAGGCTCTAAGTCAGACTTAAATCTTGAATTTATTGACAGACCAAGCTCAAGTCTAACAAAACCTAGCTTGGTCCAGTCTATTCTCACTCTTAGTTACATTCCAATATAAAATTGAAAATAAATTCAAAGCCACCAACACAATGTATTTCATGTTTAGAGTTTTAGTCATGGTAACATTCTAGCAAAGATACTTAAATGTAAGTACTGTTTTTTGAAAGTGTTCCTCCTATTTTCTTAGCAGAATGAGACATGTGGACAAATTAAGAAATAGTTGGTTTATATTTGTATTTGGCAATTATTAATAAACGTTTCATGTCTATAGTATGTCTTAATTCTAATAAGAAAACAGTAAGAAAAGTTGTTAAACAACTGCACCTAAGTTTTATTTAATGACAAAAAGCCTTCTATTTAATGTATGTATCTATTTCTTCGAGTTCAATTTGTCTTCGATGAAGTTCATTAATTATCAGAAAGCCTTCTATTTAATGTATGCAGAAATTGAAACAGAGAGACTCTTAAACTCTCATCACTTTAGATACAAATATTTAGTCATTTTTCCTAACTAAACTCCAAGAAAAAATTGTAGGGCTCAATGATAAGAAAGTATAAGAAAAGCACAACCGACAATCAAGACATGCATCTAGGAGAAATTTCTCAAAACAAAACAGATGATGCAATTAAGAAACATAAACTGGAAAGTTTCTATCATAGATCACTCAAGTCTCAATTCAATTTCTTATACTTCATTTGAAACCAAATTTTGAAAGTTTGCATAAATACATTCATTTAGAACCAAGTCCCAGGCCACTATGATTAATGCTATAGTGACTGAAATATCATGTTCGTTCATTTCTCTGATAAAATTTAAAGGATTCCTTTAGTGAGGAAGAAAAAAACACTAATAAACTCTCTCATTTAGCGAATCATAGAAAACAACTACTTACCAAATATATGGTTAATTGAATTTTATTGATAGATTGTACTCTACTACACTATAAAAACAAAATCAATTAAATGGTTATTGAACTACATATTTAAACAAATCAGTTAACCAATTTAAAACTTTTTTGAACTCCATTGATATTTTTTTCTTAAAAAATTTTCAAAATTTGTTTTTATTGGAAAAATATAAATAAAAAATCTAGAAAAATTGAAACTTTCTTTTTGAAAAAGTTTTTTAAATCATTTATTTCTCGGAAATTTTTTGAAGTTTCCAAAATTATTTTTTGTAAAATAATTGGAAGTTTTTTTTAGATTTATTTTTCTCGAAAAAAAATCAAAATTGTCAAAAAATTTTGAAATTCTTCACCCGAATTTTTTCTTGAATTTTTTTTTTAAATATTTTACATTTATTTTTCTCGGAGAAAAGTTTTCGAAAAAATCAAAAAATTTTGAAATTCTCTTCCCAATTTTTTGTAAAAAAAATTTACTGATAAAAATATGTTCAAAACTGATTTTAACTTAGACTATGCGCGCCCCTACATCTGATGTAGGTTTGAGAATTACAGATCCTAAAAAGAGTGGTGTGTTCAAGTTCTTCTATGCAATAGTACTATAGCACTACTATATCTGTTATTTAAACACATTTTATAATAAATAGCATATTGTAAAATAATAATAATTTATTCAAATTCTATTATGTTATAGCACTGCTATTGATCCCAAAAATATCTTACATCATTAGATTTAAAACCACTGCATGTCAAATAGAGTTAACAAAAACAGACCAATATTAAAGCTCATGAAGTATAAAATTTACTTTATAACTAAAAACATTTGGGATAAAAACCAAGTAACATACTTAAAAAATTGACTTAAATTTCGCCATTTTATCTCCCTCAAAATTAAAATTCATAATCTAGACCAAGTAGTTTGTGGCCACTAAAATTGGGGGACAATAAAATTTATATGCATAAATAACAAAAGCCCTTTAATACAACAATAGCACCTAAACCTTATTCTACAAGGTGGAGTTGGCTACAAGAGCCCTTTTGTACTATTAAAGAATACATTTTATCATACATCTTGAGAGCTTTAAAAAAAGAACATGAAATTGTTTTATTGAAAATTTTGGTTTTAAAGAGTCCAATAGGATCAACCAAACTATATAGCTGAGTAGCCAACCTCACCTAGTAGGATAAGACTTATAATGTTGATGTTTTACCTACATCTTGCCTGAAACCTTTTCAACCAAACTTTTGTTCACAACTCCTCTAGAGTACAACTCATTTGATAACTCCAAAGCCTCCTCGGTTAATCCTTCATTAACAATGCCTTGAATAAGAATATTGTATGTAGCCTCGGTAGGTTTACACCCTTTCCCTATCATATAAGCCAGAAAATCAATGGCACCACAGGTTTGCTGAGCTTTACAGAGTCCCGTCATGATTGAGTTGTAAGTGAATGCATTTGGCTTAACACCTAATCCTTCCAAGTCATGGAAAAACTCAATCGCTTCGTGAATCTTTCCATCACGACTGAGTCCCCCGATTAGTGAAGTGTAAGTAATTATATTAGGTTTAAGACCTTTACTGCACATCTCTTTTAAGAGTTCCACAGCATGCTTGATCTTTCCATCCTTTAAAAGCCCATCAATGATTGTACTGTAAGTAACTACATCAGGTTTGGGACCTTTTCTGCACATCTCTTCCAAGAGTTCCACAGCACGTGCTGTTTTTCCCGCCTTCAAAAGCCCATTAATAACTATATTATAAGTAACTCGAACAGGGGAACACCCTTTGCCACTTGCACTTAGTTGGTTCAATATCTCAACTGCACCATCCACCTTCCCATCTTTGCATAATGAACCTAGCAAGATATTATAGGTCACTATATTTGGAGAACAACCCCTAGATTCCATTATTTTCAAGTATTCAATTGCCCAATCAAATTTTTTTGCATCACAAAACCCTTGAAGCAATGAATTGTAACTTCTTGAATTAGGAGTACAACCATGCCTTGTCATCATCTCCAAGACATCACGAGCTTTACCTACTAACCCTTTCCTAGACAAGAAATTAATCAAGATATTAAAAGTAACAACACTGGGGTAACACCCCCTGCGAAGCATGCTAGCCAATAATTTCTGAGCATCCATCCATCTTCCGATGCTACATAAGCTACCTAGAATAATATTATAAGAAATTACATCAGGCTGACAGCCATAGGATGGCAAGTACTTTAATAATCTAATTGCTTCGTCCGATCTACCTTCATTGCATATCCCTTCTATAAGAACATTATATGTAACTACATCGGGTTTGCATCCTTTGCTCCTCATCTCATCAAACAGCTTCATTGCCTTACTAACTCCACTTTTTTTGCAAGTTGCATCAATCAACATAGTGTATGTAATTACATTTGGATAACAGTTGCTTTGCAGCTGTCTGTCAAGGACTTCGGTTGCTTGCTTCAATTTCCCTTTATCACACAAACCGCGCAAAATTATATCGTAAGTAACGACATTCGGAGCAACACGCATGTGATCCAAAACAGGCAAGGCTTCCTCTATCTCCCCTGATTTGCAGTAACCATCAATCAAAACATTGTAAGTTTTTACATCAATGACAGCTCCCGACTTCTCCAATATTTCCATGACTCTCGCTGCCTTCTTAGTTTTGCCAACCTTGCTGAACCATTGGATTAAAGTAGTGCATTCAGTGACATCAGGGATATTGCCGTTGTTAATCATGTGCTTGAGAAACTCAAAACCTTCCTCCAATTCCCCATTTCTAACCATCATGCGGAGATGATGAATGTCAAACTCCTCAAAATTCAATGATGTATTATTATTGACCAAATTTGGCAAGGATTTCACCTTATTCAACTCACCTCTGGGGAATCTTACAGAATGTTGTAGACCACATTTGAAACTAAAAGTTTTGAACTTCGAAACAGAAAAGACACGATTGCTGAAACATTTTCTAGACCAAGATCCCTTATATTTACCATAGTCAATAACACTAATATCATCAGACAGAACAAATAAGCAAATTTTCAAGGCCATATTGTATACTTTCACCAAATTTTATACACAACCCATCTAATAGCTTTCTGGATGAAGATGTTATTATGAACAAAAATGCCTGAGGTGCCACCAATTCAGTTGCTTTCACGAACTTGCAACCCTTGCTACAAAAAATCTCATCCTACCCAATTCATTGCTTTCACCATTTCACAAGGCCTGAAAGACCAAAGCCAGATATTACATGAGTTTAGAAGTTAATATATTCAAAAAGTTAATTATGCTATAAAATGAGGTAACAAAAGATTTGTAGTTTTTAATGTAACAACTAATTTCCTTTGTTTCCCACGGCTACACATTATCTATTAGTTTTCTCCACAGTTAGAGGGTAAGGACATAAGTGAAGTACAACTTAGTGATGCTGGACACATAATTTGTTCAAAAATAGGGTGTCTTTGGTTCATTTTATGTTTTCAGTTGATATGCTTAATCTAATTATTACAAGAATGATTTCTTGTTTTCAAAATCTAGGTGCATTGCATGAAAAACTGTCATAAAAAACAGATTGTCCAACTTTGTCCTTATTCCATCAACAGTATTAGCATGCAAGAATCTTTAACATCTTTAGCTTTAGTAACTAAAGAAGTCATATCATGATCAGATTGTATCCATTGTTTGGCCTAATCATATGGATGCTGAATTTTGATCTAAAAAATAAACAATATGGATGCTGAATATCATTGGTGTTGGAAGCAGCACCCATGATGGCAGGAAGTATGAGCAGAATCAAGATTCCAAGACCAAGGTTGCTCTAATACCACCAACTTGAGAATAAACTTCAATTTTCAAGAGAGATTTTTATGAATTGCTCGAGTATTTTGCACTCAGCATACATAAAAGCAAAGAAGACAACATGTTTTTCCGAACACAGATAAAAGTCAATAACATAATCTAGGTCCAAATTATTGGCTGCTTGAGGCAAAGTTTCATCGATGGTAACAACTATTATCTGCTAGTAATAATTTCGTCGCAAAAGAAATTAGGTCTTATAGATGCAATGAAGTGCAAACTAAAGTCATGAAAATAAATAATCATCATCTGAGATAAAGCAAATGCATTAAACGCTTGTTATCAATAAGTAAACACAAGAGCCAACCAGAGTGTATAAAAACAATCTACCATATACTTCCAACTAATGTATTAAAATCCGAACCGGACATTGAACCAGCAAGATCTCCAGATCATGACTCAATCAATTGCTTTAAACCGCTCGAACAGGAACAAAACCACAGTCCAATCGCACAAATAACCAAATCGTATACAGTGCCAGTTCATGGTTCAATTCAGTTTTTAAAACATTGCTTCCAACAAAACCAAAGCGACAAAAGGACCAAATCAAAGACATTTTCTATGTCCTATCCTATCCCCTATGCATACACTTGAAAAATGTTATTATAAATGCAACAAAAAAAGAAGACATTCCAACAGCACAAACCCTAAAACCGACATGGACGAAAAGCACAACAAAAGGTAAAGAATGAAGAAATTGCAGTAACATCTACAAAACTGAAGAGAAATTATATAAGTAAATCAATAATCTGTATCATGCTGAAGCAACAGGATAAATAAAACATACTGAATCATTTTTTTTTATTGTCAATTACCAAGTAACAATGAGGACACAACTGAATACAAAAGGCAAACACTCAAAAAGTAAAGGTTAACAAAAATTAACAATTTACAAAGTAATGTACCTGAAGTTATGACTATGAAATCAGTGGGTTTGCTTACGAGTCAGGTTGTGCGGCAAATCCCTCCACTACTTGGCTGAAATGAATATTCAAAGTGTTCTTCGTTTTTTGTTTTTTGTTTTTAATGGATTCAGTGTTAAATATAGGATTTTTTATTAGTATATATTTTTTTTAATTTTTAAAATATAAAATTATTTATATGAATGTCCTAATTTTTTTTTTTTTTTTTCAGTAAGAGGTCGATATTTTCATAAGTTTTCTTTCAAATTCAATAGAAGGTTGTTTCACGAGGAGGAGACTTGTAACTGAGTTATTTTGTTTGTTTGTTATATAGTTTAATATTTATTTATTATTAGAGTTATTAATTTAATTATTTAAAAAATAAAAATATTAATAATAAACTAAAATAAAATATATTAATAAATTGTAACTAAATTTTATATTTTTATTATTATTATAATTAAAATTATTATAATAAAAATAATTAAATTATATTATAAATTTCAAAAAAAAAATACATCAAAATTAAAAAAACAAAATACATCAAATTTGAGTAGATCTGTCATCATCATTTGGACAATATTTTCTACTATGACCAAAGATCCGACATAATCCGCATTTTCTTGGTACTCTTTATGTAGTGCTCATTTTTGTTCTAATGTGTTTGTTATTCGGGAGACTTTTCTTCACTCTTCGTATTAGTGGATTGTGACATACCTTAACACCTTCATATTGTGGCCAATATCTTTCGTTTTGTATGGGTTGGAATGCTTTATCGTAGACTTTTAGTACCGTTTTCACCTTATACACATTAGGTATAAGGCTCCAATAATTATATTTTATGCTAGAACATGCTGCTATCACATGTGAACAAAGAATATGTTTAGCTTGATATTTCTCACAATCGCATCACTTGTTAGAAAGATTTACACTAAAATGACTAATTTGTCGCCCTTTTCTTTGAATCACTGTCTTGTGGACCCTGAAAGTATGGTGGCTCCGATCAAAACTAGTCACTCTATGACTATTGGATTTACTTTCCAATTTCATAAAATTTATGCAAGTTTTTGTGTATACCTGACCAAAAGCTAAAATTGATGCGTGTCGTTTTCCCATGGTTGGAAACAGTCACTGTTTTAAAATAATTTGATTGGACCAAAATAGTGATGGGAAGGTTGCGGGGCCTTTTGAAATACTGAGTTAATCGACTCCACAAGGTTGATTGTCATATGACCCTAACGACTACTTCCATTGAATGCTTGAATACAATCTTGTCGAGGAATGTTGCCTAACCATTTCAAATCCTCTAGGTTTACTATGTTGATTTCTCTGCGGTAGTATCGATATATAGGCTCATTGATCGAGTAACCTATATTGAAACAGTAAACACTTATATAAATTAAGAATGAAATTATTGAAAATTACACTAATTATAAAAAGTAAGAACGAAACTATTATCCATAGAAATAAATTCTTCAAAGCATTGTCCTTAAATTCCCTTGCAAAATTTTGTGAAATATGTCGGACGCATAACATATGCTTTGACGAAGGATCTTGTCACCCATTATTCGAATTATTATAAGCACTATTAATGGATTTGTGTGATCTATCTGAAATCAAACAAATGTTGACTTGTGGAGTGACGTATTTTCTCAAAAAGAAACTTCAACCCTCTTTTGTCTCATCTTCCACATTAGCATAAACAATAAGAATTACATTATGGTTCCCATCCTGTGCAACTGCTACCAATAGAGTTCCCTTGTACTCGTCGTTCAACCAAGTCCCATCAACTTGTACTATTGATTTACAGAATTTAAACGCAGATATGCACGAAACGAAAGCTCAAAATAGTCTATGAAAAGTCCTTATCCCACATATCGAACTATTCTCATGATAAGCTGGAATGGTTTCCATTTCAATTTTGGTTCCTGGGGCAAATGTTTTCATAACCAACAACCATTGTGGGAGTTGATGTAAGACTTGATAGCGTTTCAGCAAGTAATAATAAAACGGTAGTACCGAGTGTCGAACTCAAGGATTGCGTTTTACTATTGAATTATATTTAATTACTGCAATTGAACAAAAAAAATTTCAAATTGATTGAAATAATATTTAAAATTAACAACTGTAATAAAATTGATCCTTTATAATGAGAAAAATGTCAGGGATGAGTTTCTCGTTGAATCCAACCTTGGTGTCTAATTTAATCCTAGTTACTGAATTCCTTTATTTAATTATTACCAAATTCTCTTTATTATTCTTGCCCTAATGTCTTAGTGATAGAACCTTTAATTCCAAAGTAACCCCTAATTCCTTAGTAGATTTAAGATTAGAATTAAGCATTACCGTATAGAAATTCTCTTGTAAACTATTGCTTTGCAACTAATTTAATTGGTTTCATGACCTGCATCTATCCCTAGACTACAAATTCATGAATTTTTCATCTCAAGCATTCGTAAAGTCCACTTCCGTTTCGAAATACAAATCGTAGAACATTTTAATATTGATCAAGCAATAAAAAGCATTAAGCACAGAGATGAGAAAAATAATTCAATAAACTCATTCATATAACTAGAATTTAAATTAGAAAAATAAGGGTTTCATCTGGTTACACTCATCCCTAACAAATAGGCTTTAGATACTCATGACATAGATACAAAAGATAGGGATTAGAGAAGAGTTACAAGAAGGATTCATGAATGATTCTTGATAAAACTGCTCCAATCGTTAGAAACGGCCATCTTTGAGTTTCTATGCTAGGGCACAAGTCTCTCAACTTCCCAATCTAAACAGTAAAAAATTGTGTTTGATGAATGCTGATGTGCGTCGCGTGCCCCAGACGCAGTCTTTGGACTCCGGGCGCGTATTGACAGTGCTGAATGGCTGGAAATGCGCTTCAGGCGCGCAGGGCGCGCTCCAAGCGCACAACATCTGCTGTCTGACGTATGTTGCATTATTCTCATCTTTCGAGTCTTAATATGGTTCCAGTGTCTTTATGAAAGTTGTAGATATGGATCTTAGCTTTCATTAGCACTTGATTTGACTCCAATTGGACATATACAACTCCATATATGACTGCAATACTCCACATGGGTCATGTTGATTTCTCACCAAAATTCAGCACTGTACTAAAACAAAGTAACAACGCAAAACTACGAAAAATCTCTACTTAATTAAGAAAATAAGAACATAAACATTTCATTAAATCAAATAAATAAAATCAACAAAATATATCAACTAACTCATTAAATTAACTAATGATTAAAGATAAATAAGACTAAAATCAATAAAATTTATGCATATGATGAAGAGTCATCAAGACTCTTCTCAATTACCATAAATTTGTTCAATCGCTTTATTTTTCCCATCCAGGCATTTCTATAACTTACTGTGTAGTTGTGTAAAGCCCAAATCGGAGCAATAATGACCTTCACTTTGATTGAAGGATCCACTTTCACAACTTGCATTATACTTTTACATATCATGTTAGAATCGAACTTCGTATGATCTTGTAACAATGCAGAATTTGTGCATGTATGAGGCACATTCTATTTACCAATAACCTGCAATTCACTCTTTTTGCGTTTTGAAGCTCTGCATCTAAACAAACAATTTGGATTTGAACAATAAATAACATACCTTTCTAGATCTGATTTTTGTACCACAAAAATCAATGATTGTTTTAAATGGTAACACTTGATTGCATGTACGCATTCATCTTTGTTTTGAAACTTCATTCCCACTGCAAGAGTTCCATCTACTGATGGGAGTTCGTTAATGAACAAGTAATCAAATTCACTTGATTGATGTTGAATATAGGTGGATCGAAATCAGGTAGGATAGGTTGATCTTCTGCTTCCATACCTTTGTCAACATCAATGTCATCGTTAGAATTATCAGATGATTCATCAAAGTATGTTTCATCCTCTTCACTATATTCACTTAGTTCTTCCTCGTTGATACTATATAAGACACTAAGGGGAATATCACATTGTGGACTTGTTGGAGGAGATTGATGATGGAGTTGAAAACTTTTCGGATGAGTTTGTTCTAATTGGGTAGAGTATGGTTCATAGTGTTGTGATAATTCATAGTGTTGTTATGGTTCATAATGTTGTCATGGTTCATAGTGTTGTCATGAATCATAGTGTTGTGATGGAGAATATAAGTTGGGTTGACAAGGTATATTTGACGGCGATGGTTGATCAATGTTTGTTGATGGAGGACCAGACTAAAAGGTAACATATAACTCGATAGTGTCGAGTTGTGACCATTGTGCATAAATATCAAACATGAACTCAACATCTTCTTCGTTGCAAATCTTCATGAGTTCAAACCTTGTTGTATTTTCTCCAAAGAACACAAGGTGTCGATAAACTATATCAGTTATCGTGATGCTGTTATCGAGCTAAAACTTTTTTTCTAATGATATTGTTTAGACGAGCAAAGTTGCTTCCTGAATGTACTTTGAACGCCTTTTTATAGTCACTTACGAATATTTTACCTTCAACTCCATCGACAATAGAACGATTGTAATAAATAATAAAAATTACTTGTTGAGCAGCCATGATTAAGTATGAAATGGTAGAAAGTATGGTGAAGTAGAAGGTGTGGTGAGATAATGTATGTTTGTTTTCTAATTATAAAAGTATAAGGTGTTTGAAATATTGAATAAAATAATTTAATCGGTTGAAAACAAATCACAAGGATTGCCTTGCATTGATTATTTAGATATGTTGATAACTTTTATTCAATGGACAAGATCAAATATTGAATAGAATAATTTAATTGGTCGAAAACAAATCACAATGATTGTCTTGCATGGATCATCTAGATCCGTTGATAACTTTTATTCAATGAACACAATTAAATAATCGTGCATTACACGGATCGTGGCATCGGGGAGCGACCTCCTGAAGATGTCGTGGTCTGGGGAATCGACCTCTTGAAGAAGTTGTGGTCTGGGGAAGCGACCTCCTAAACTCATCTGAAATCGTTCCGTGAGGAAGCGACTTATAAATACATGTTTCCTCCAAACTTTTACTCATAACTTATAAATACATGTTTTATTCTATAATATGATTTTTGCAACTTTGTGACAATTAATAATTATTCATTTTTTTTTTGTTAACATAAATATTTTTTTATATAAAATTTAACCAATTTGTTGATAAATTAGATCACAATTTTAATTTAATACTCTTCTTGGTTGGTGTGGTTGGATTGCAAGAGTTAATTGTATCCCCTGAACAATAATAACTAATAAAAGCTAAAATCTCTACCACCAATTTCATCTAACTGAATGTCATTGAAAATACCATCAACTAAATTTCATCTTCTTTGTGAGTGTCAACCGAGACACATGCAAATGCTAAGACCTGCCACTGAAAACGGATCAATGAAAACCAAATGTTCGACCTCCACATCTGTTACTCAATTTGCATCATCGAATCAGAGAGATAGAAAATGTTGTTGTGGTGAATGGACTATACTGTACACATGCAAAAATGGTCCAAATGTCGGGAAACAATTCAGGAGATGTCCTCTTGGATAATATTGTTGAGACAAACTCTATATTTAAAGTTTTGATGAAAACAAACAAAGGTTAATTAAGAAAGTTAATTATGATTCTAAAATGTTATGTTAATTTAATATGTGTTTTTGAGTGAATTTAATTAAGAACAAAATCAAACCAAAGAAGAAAAGACAAAAAATGATCATTCTGCATCAAAACAGAGAATGATCTCCAGTCTCAAAAAAGTTCATCACAACATGTTCATCAAAATTTTTCTACATCTTTAACAAATAATCTGCCCGGGAAATTTATTGATATACAATCAGTACATGGCAAGGAACAAGTAGGATTCATCCAAGCTCAAAAAGGCTATAAGACTCAAAGACAGACAAAAGTCATGATAGTTTGTAAACTCCAAAAATCAAATGTCAAGAAAGTTCGATCAATCTTGACATATGACAAGACAATTGTAAAAGAAATCCAGAATAATTAAAACGGGAACTTCAGAATGATTATTGAAGCTCAAGAAAGTTCATTCTAACAAACCGAGAACGTTAATCATTCTCCGTTTTTCGCACAACAACAGCAGCACTGCATCTGCTCTATTTCAGTCTGTAATTCTCCTCCAAAATTCTCTAGCTACAGTCAAGACTCAAGACAGAGAATGTACCATCCAAGATCAATAAAGAAACGTCAAGAGCTCTTTCTAAAAAAGGACAGAACTGCTTTAAATGCTAAACCAATAAAGTCAAAAAGCTATTTCAAAGCAAAAGTGTTTTTATTGTGAAATAATGTTTCAGTCAAAAAGCAGAGCCTCTCCAATAGCTCTTCTGTACTTTCATTTAGTACCTCTACAACCTATAAATAGAAGGCCAATATCCAGAATGAAGGCAAGAAATTCAAGTGCTGAGAAATCCATAAATCAATCACACATAAACTTGAAATTCTGCAAAAAAGAGGCAATCTTACTTTCTGCTTTTTGTCAAACAGCTGCTGATTCATTTTCATATATTAGCTTGCGCAGTCATCATTAGATCCTTTGTAAAGAATCTATTCTCAAACAAGAGTTGAGAAATCTTAGATTCTGTCAAAACAATCAAATTGTAAAAACTCAAACTATAAGAGTTTCTTTATAGTTTGTTTAAAGATTACATCCTATCAAGGTTAGATAGGTGTTGTTATTGCTTTCTGGATGGAAAGTAATAAAGATTGAATTAGATCAAGGTTGATCTAGAATAGGTGTTGTAAGATCAAGAAGGTTCTTTGCTTTTAAACACTT
Source organism: Cicer judaicum (assembly GCA_037974835.1). Classification (NCBI taxonomy): domain Eukaryota; kingdom Viridiplantae; phylum Streptophyta; class Magnoliopsida; order Fabales; family Fabaceae; genus Cicer; species Cicer judaicum. The sequence goes on from JBBPBS010000361.1 coordinate 4,452,989, forward strand.
ATTGGAAAATCTCACAGTGTGAGGACTGGACGTAATCCACGTTGGGTGAACCATGATAAATCTTTTTGTGGTATTCTCCTTCCTATCTCTCTCTTTATTATATTGATTTGATTAACTAAGAAAAAACATAAACTGATTTTCTGTTTTAAGCTAATCTAGGAACGTTCTCTGTTTTATAAACAAAAACCAAGAACGTTCTCCGTTTTCTGTTTTCATAACCAAGATCATTCTTGAGTTATTTTCTTAAGTTTTATCAAGAATTTTTAAAAGGCCCATTTACAATTCAAACCCCCCTTTCTTGTAAATCGACATTGTTACTTCAAATGGCATAAGAGCTCGGTCTCTAGAAAGCTTAAAAACACCTAACAAGTGTTAGAGAAAAGATCTAGAAAAATGTCGAAAGCAAAATACATTGTTGAAGGAGGATCCTCAAACAGATCTTCATTCTTTGATGGATCAGACTACTACTTTTGGAAAAACAAAATGCAGCTGTTCTTAAAGTCTCAAGTCACAGGAATGTGGCGCATCATTATAGATGGAGATTTCACACCAAGGGTTGATCGAAATGACTCAAACTCTGCCCTGAAAAGGGAAGCAGACGATAAATTGTTTATTAGGTTGAAGTTGAATACATGATTATCTACTATTTTGAGAATGGTTTAGATGTTAATTATTCTGTTAGTTAAGTTGATTATTGGTTTCATTCATTTTAAACTTTTGATTATTGGTTTCATTCATTTTAAACTTTTTAATTATGTTGGAGTTGATTATATGCTGAATGATTTAGATGTTAATTATTTTGTTAATTAAGTTGATTATTTGTTTCATTAATTTTAAACTTTATAGTTACATTGTTTATTAGGTTGTAGTTGATTATCTGCTATTTTGAGAATGATTTAGATGTTAATTATTCTATTAATTAAGTTGATTATTTGTTTCATTAATTTTTAACTTTTTACTTATATTGTTTATTAGGTTGGAGTTGATTATATGTTATTTTGAGAATGGTTCAGAGGTTAATTATTCTGTTAATTAAGTGGATTATTTATTTAAATGTTTATTACTTTTAATTGTTTTTAAATTTGATTTCTTATTAATTCAAATTATTATTTTTGTAGTGTACATATTTGTTAGCGTGATGCTTATAATGTCTATAACGCATGTAACAAGTAGTTACTATTAATGAAAAGTTTATTTCCTGTAATGCCTATAACTATTTTTAAATTTAATTTCTTATTAATTCAAATTATCATTCATACTGGTGTGATGCCTACAACAAATAGTCATATAACTTTGAAAAGTTGAACAGACTATTACCTAGTTTTTAAAATAATTTTTTTAAATAGAATTTTAAATAAAAGTGGAATTGTAGTAATATTTATTACTTAGTGTTTGACCAACTTTAAAAGCCAAATTTACATATTCGCCTATCTCTATTTCTGCCATGTTGAAACTAACAAAATAGTTTCTCACTTGTACACTAATAATAATAATAATATATTCGTACAAAATTCAGTAACTTTTCCACTCTTGTGGACGAAAAAATTAAAGTAAGGTTTACCTATTTAACAAATCAAAATTTTACTATAACATTAAAGTTGCCCAGAGAAAAAGTTCTATTGGCAATCCACTATAGACAATAATGAAGTTGCACGTCCAAATTCTCAAACACAAGAAATTAGTGGTGTTACTCAATAAGTTCTTTTACTTGCAAGCTCTACATAAAAATATATATTTATTTTTTATTCATATGATTTATATTAAAGAGCATTAAATTTTATCCATGAAGAAACCTTCGTCATAAATGGTATGACACCAATAAACATTGTTCATGCTCTGCACCAACTCACTTCCTTTGTCAACATTGTTGTAAGCTTTAATCTACAAATGCTTTTTTGTTTATTTAAATGTTGTTGTAATAACTCATAAAAAATATCATATTTAAAATAAACCTTTTGACCATATTTTCAGGAACTGAAAACTTTTATTGTTGGCCATTATGCTAACCATTTTGATGAACTGAAAAAAATGGTTTTCGAGCAACAATCATCAATAGATCTCATTCATGGTTCCATTAAGATGGTAGAGGTTGTAATGTGTTTAAGTGATATTGGTACCAAAACCGTGAATTTCAATCATGTTCAGAAGACTTGTGATTATGCTGAAGTTGTGGCTAGTGCTAAAGAGTTGAACGTTGAACTTTCTGAATATGGTGATGTGAAGGTAAAACGCAAATGCAATACCAATGATGGAGAAAGAGAGTTGAACAATGTTGGAGAACTTGATAATATTAACATTGATCTCACATTTTTAGATAACGAGGACGATGACATTATGAATAAACGTTTGTGGAAAACCATTAGTAGAATAAATTTTCAAAATAGTCAATTACTCTCAAAACCTCGACTTCCAAAAGAATGGATGAATACTACAAGTTTGAATAACACAAACGATTTTCACAATGCAATGTCATTTAAAAGGTCATTAGGAAAATAAGTCATGCAAATTGATAATTTACAACAAATAATTAACAAACTATTTCAATCTCTTTCTCCAACACCACATTTTTATTGTGGATGTTCAAAATGCTTACCAAGTACCATATGTCCTTTCACCTTCTATTGGAGTAACAAAAAAGATGAACATCGTCTCTACATCATCAAGGGGGAAGAATTTAGTCAATCGTAGTGCAATTGGTTGTATGAAACAAACCAATGTGCTACCTAAGGATAGATTTTCAAACTTTTATCTAATAAATTTCTATTGTTATTTCTTTGTTCCTATAGAGTCGACATTTTGTATTGGTTATTGTTGTAGGGCATATGATGGAACTTTTATGTCACTTATGACATACAACTAGATCTCGTTGAAGCACCAATCATTACTTATGTGTATCATCCTAATAAAGATAAAGAGTAAGTTAGATTTTTTTAACTTAATATTTTATATGTTAGACATAATTGTAAACATTGCTAAGAAAATTGTTGGTAAGTTCCAACAGAATTATAGGATATAGGTCATATTTTAACACATTTGCTCTAGGAAGGATTATCAACAGTAAAGTTTTGTACATACATTTTTTATGGAATTATTATAAGTTGTTTGTTTACTAAAACAATTAATTGTATTTTATTTTTATTAACATGATATAGATCATGTCATTGATTTGTAGAAGATTCACATGGGTTCAAAAAAACTATAATAAAGGAGTTGTGTGGTATTTACCACCATCATTTGCGGTTAGCATTTTTAGCATTTTGTGTCCATAAAATATTCACTAACTTTATATTGCATGCAAGATATTGACATCATTATCACTTTCAAATTTTTATGTAGAAGAATTTTTTTTTAAGAATATGAATTTTAAAATTAATTGATTATTACTTCCGCGATTGGATGGATCCATATTCAAAGTTAAAATATGTGAGCTATAAAATAAAACTTATTTTTTAATCAATGAATTTTTATCTGACAATTTTTTTGATTGATGGAGTACAATCTAAATTATGAAGAGATATACGCTCCTATCAAAACTGAAACTAATCATTGGTTTTTGATGGTGACATCTTTGCAACTTGGAATTATATATCGTCTCGATTCTTTTTGCCGAATGGAGGGTGTTGCATGTAGAAGAGCAAATATGTCTATTTTGGTTAGTTATCTTCATTGCTGATAATATTCATGTCAAATTATTGTGTTCAATTAATTATGCTATGATATTGAAATTTTGTTGTTGTTATTCAAATGGAGTGCAAAACCTTACAACAAATGGTTAACTCTCATGTTTACATAACCACTTTTGTTGGACGCTCTGTTGCTTTTAGTGAGTGGGCAATGAAGGAAGCTAGGGGCATACCAAACTGCGTCCATAGGTATTGTCAACTATATTTTTGTAAATTTAATTAATAATCATTTTAATAGAGAAAGACAGTTAAACTAATAGTTGCGGTTGTTCGTTTATACAAAGTGACAATGTTGTTGTCTGGTTGATCGAATGACTTGATATGGACGAGTGTTTCACACCCAATATTCAAGAAGAGGTTTGAAAAAAATAACCTTCACAATAATTTAGAAACTTTTTTATTATAGTTAATAATAATTAGTCCATCATCTAATTATTAAAATAATTTATTATTTATTTTTCTAGTTGCTAGAGAACATCTGCATCAGAGCACCTACTAGATTGCTACTTGAAATGTACAATGAAGACCACAATGTACAATGAAGACCACTATTTGTGTATTCTACATTATGTCAATTGTATCTATTCAGACTAACATGGTTTATCGAGCTCTTGTTGTTATGTATCTTGGTTGTGCAATTGAATGAACAAATATGGTGCTATGTCATTTATAATCACTTTTTTCAAGCTCCGTTATTTTGACATGAAAACAATAAGACAACAATTTATTTTATTAAATGTCATCATTTTTTAGTAGTATTTTTTTTATAAAACACTAGTTATATTTGCTAATTTTTTTAACACGTTTATATGTAAGATGAGTTTCAACTTTCCCTTTTTAGAAATAGAAGCAAGTTGAATCTACTTGCAAACAAGGTATATAAATGTCTTATTCAAATGTGAATCATGGTTTATTTCAAATAAAATTTTATTATAGATTTTTATTTCTTTATAAATGTTTAGCAAACATCTTTCATTTTACTATACATGATGAACTCGTTCGCTATGTCAAAGGCATGAAATCAAAGGCATCTGAAAAGAAGAAAATTGAATGTATGAAAATAATTTTTTAAAAGAGAAATCAAATATCCATTCACTTCTATGAGATTTTGATTATGTGTCTGCATTAGCCATTCATTCATAATTATGTGTAAAATATTTGGAATTACGGTAGGCTAACGGTTAACATAAGGTCAAATATAAATAAATAAAATGAGTCTATATCCCAAATGTACGAAATCAAGTTATATCCAATAAGTTACCTAAAACATAATAAAATAAGGTTGAAAAGACTTGGTTACATAGCCAAAGTCAAATATGAAGAACAAAATAAGCCAATATAGATAAAGGGTTACCAAAAAATAATGTAGTAGTTTCCAAATGATTTTGGTTACATAATAGACACAAAAAAGTCTCAAACTCTAAGGCCCCATTTTAAAAAAATATTAAGCCCCTAATATTAGGCCCTCTATCAAAATAATTTTTTTAAATCTCCAACCCATTATTGCATGGGGATTAAACGAGGGGGCTTATAGGCCACAATATTTTGTTTATTTTATTTTATTTTTTGAATTTTTTTTGAAATTTATCTTTCTCAAAATATATAAAAAAATTAAAAAATATTTTTTCTTAGAAAAATTTTAAATTATTTTTTTCTCAAAAAATTGTGAGAAAAATATAAAAAAAACAATTCTCGAAACAAAAATAATTTTTTTTTTCTCAAAAAAAAAATTTGAAAAAAAAATTGAAACTTTTTTATCGGTGAATTTTAAGAAAAAAATTTGTATAAAAAAAATGGGCCTATTGGCCCACTAAGTCTACAAAATTTTAGGGGCTTTTTAGTGTTGGAAGCTTACTTTTTGGGGTCTTTTTAATTATGACGAGTACAAGATTTTATATTATGCCCTTCACCCCTACAAGCCACAAGCTTGTGGTTTCCTTCCCTGTCACTTATTATTTGTTTGTGTAGATGATTCAACCGCACCACATTCTTTTGTTCTAACACGAGTTGGGTTAAGTATCGCTTCATCAAAAAAGTTTGATTGTATACATAGGCATAACCATCGTTAATGCAAGCATCTTCTAATATATTTGTTTGCGTCTCAATTAAGCCAACAGTACTATGCATGAGTTCAGGCTTTCCACATTTAATAGTTGCGACAACCATCCTCTTGCAACGTTCAATGACATTCAAAAATTGGCTAATCAAAGTTGGCTCATTTGAAAACATGTTCTTCCTTGAACAAACATGAATTGAGTCTTTTGCTTTCTTAGTACATCTCTTTAACACAAGACTTTTTGGTAAAGTGACAATGTTCATAAATACTAACACAACAACCAAATGCTCACATACAATACCTAAAGACTCTAACCTCTCACACCGAACACTTGAATTTGAGTGTAGTAGGAGAAAAAGACACCTGCCATTGAATACATTCTTTTGGATTCTTAACAACCATATAAAAATAACAAGATGTTGTTTGCCTACAATCTACAATAGTGCACATGCATGCTCTGCGAAACATATGTTTAACTAAAAGAAATATTTCTCTTGTGTATATCTCTCCAACAACTCTCTCAATTAGGGACAATGAGGTTTCTAAAATAGCTTCTCCATGAATGGACCCAAAATCTTTCTCCACTTCCGTAAAACGCATGTAATTTAAACATCTAAAAAATTGACGCAAAAACTCAAGCAAATTATTTTGGTAGTTAACATACCTCCTAAGTTATGCATGTTGTCCTTCACATCGAGAAGTTATTCTAAATCCAGCAAACAATTTACCTCGTATATTGACAGTGGCCCACATGTGCCTTTTTTCGTACATTTCTTGAACCCATTTGCGGTCTTGTAATCCAAAATCAATGACTATTTTATCCCATTTTTGCTTGTACTCCTTGACCTCATAGTCACCTAACATACATTGTTTGAATTTCTTCACAAATTGTGTTTCCAACATTAGTGCAAGCATTTCGTATAAGGTGCCATGCTCATAATCTGTGATGAGACTCAGGAAAAACCCTTCTTATTGCATTCTTTCGGTAATAAATGATGTTGGACCACCGTCGCAGACAATTACACCACTGAATATAATGCTTTGGTATGGTTGTTCACACCAGTAAATACAACAAATGGAGACATATACTTGTTTCTTTTATAAGTGGCATCAAATGCCAATACATCACCAAAAACCACATAATCCCTCTGAGTTGTACCATCACACCAAAATAAATGTGAAAGTCTTCCTTTATGATCAAATTTGTGACTCCAAAACAAAGATTCATCACTAGCACGCATACTATCAAGATATTCACATGTAGCTTTTGCATCAATTGACGAAGTTAGAAGTTAGACGTTATCTCTCTTGTTCATTGTACATGTCTCGCTTACAAAATCCAACTCTTTCAAACCCCCTAGCTTCACTTGCAAATAAGCAAAAAATATAGGTAGTCGTCATCCTAACTTGTCGCATGTTGCACATTCTCCAAATATCATAATTTGTCGTCTTTTTGTGTGTCGGTAACATACCTATAGATTGGTCATCCAACAATTTATGTTATGTGCACTGTGCAAAAATTTCATGTACCAATTCCCACTTTTTGCTTCAATGTGGACACAACATTTTGCTTCACAACCACATCTTACACGGGCTTTTGGTACACACTTTTGACTTGTAGACTAAATAGTTTTTTCTTCTCTTTCACATTGTTTGTAACAAACAAAGGTTTGATGTGTTATTTCAACATTTTTGTTTCTCATAGCTTTTCTTTTTCTTGCAACAAAACCATAGAAACTAGCATACCAATTGTAAAATGTGAATGCCACACCAACATCCAAAAAGTGGCATTTCATTAAATCTTTTGGAGTTAATTCTTGGAAAGATAGGGCTGAAATATTTTCCAAATAATCCACATCAGTTGCCTTGTCAAAACTACATCCACCTACACCTTCGTTTGTACTTTCCTCTGCACCTTCATCTATGATAGGATCTTCACTTTCATATCCAATATCATTTTGTTTAAACTCATCCTCCAACAGCAAAATATTTTCAAATCCCTAAATAAAAATCACTTAGTGACCATTTTTAACACAATCCAATATCTAACATAATAAACACAATAACATACACATCTGTGTCGAACCAACTTTATCCACATTTGATTCAAACTAAACGTTCACCATTTTTGGTTTTAGGAACTTATAACTCCTTCACAATTAAATTTGTTTCATAGAATCAATCAATTACTCAAAATATCAAGAAGTCACTTGGAACTCCTCCACACAAAAATAACTCAAGATTAACCAAAAATACTACAAGTCTTACACTAAAAATACCAAATTTTTTCACAATTGCATACCACAAAGGTAGAGCAACTATGTACCAACATATAAATACAAGAACAACTCAAGCCGTACACCTATTATATATCGTTTGAACCAATTTAATTATAGTCGTAGATATAATATTAAATAATTTGAATGGTAAAGATGAAATTATACTCTTCACAATATTATAGTGTACTATCTACATTGAATCTATTTTTCTTCTTCTTCTTTCACACTTTCTCTTTTTCCATTTTTCTACATCTATGTCCCTTTAAGCAACTGCCACATTATTTTCAGAAATAGATTGAACACTAACTAAAATAAACAGCCACCAATTTCTCATTGTAGATATCTCAATTTTAAATTTGTCGAGTTTTCTATTTTTGAATTTTGTTGAATTTGGTAGTTTGAAACTAACTGCTTTCAAATTTAATTTTTTTTTAATAAACTAAATATATATTCATTATTGAAAGAAAATCAACTACAACACAAAGCATTCAAAAAAAAATGATCGAAGTACAAAAAGTAAAAACAAAGAATTAATAACAATTAAAAAGGTAGTTTGTTTTTGTGTCAGTATTTTTTGTTAATGGAGTTTTGCTATGTCATAGGTCATTGCATGACAAGTCTGAAAAATCTTAATAAAATTATAGTTATTTTGTTTTGAGGAAGAGAGGTGCAAAATTTAAAGATTTGGTCGTAGTTACTCACATGCGGATCTGGTCGGTTCAAACTTGGAAAAGAAGAGAGGTGGAACATAAAAGCATAATAAAAAATTAAAGCTCTTCAATTTACAAACTCCATCTCAAAAAATCAGAAGAGAAAAAATAAAACACAAATAGAGTACCAATCATCTTTGTTTAAGAAAGCACCAAATCGGTACTCTATTTGAACAAATCGTCAAAAAAAAAAAAAAGAGGTGAATTAACCAAATATAATAGCTTTCTTCATTGATCTATATTCCTGCGACTCAATCTCTCCATTTTTGATTCAACACGTTTGAAATGGGGAAGAAAGGAAATTTTCATAAATGAATTTTGTAGTTGAACCCTTCACTTGCAAATTCTCTTCAATGAAAATCAAAGCTAACTCAAGTTTATCTTTTCCTATAATACTTTGTAAAAAGAATCTAAGATTGAAAGAACCCACTTTTTTGCTATTTATCCTAATGGGTTTTCATAGTGATGAAAAGAAGCCATTTTTTTAGAATAAATAAACTAATTCTTAATTTTTAATATATTTATTTTTTAATTTTTGTAAGTTCTGGGGAACTATTAATTTTTTCATATATATTTGTTGAAGTTTATATAAATAATAAGATAATGGGATAACCCTCAATAGTAGGTAAAATTTATGTGTCCAACATGAACCAAAACATATAGAGGTCCAAGCTAAATGGACCCTTATAGAAGATCCTAATTTTAGACGGTGAGACTATAAATACATTTAATCTTAATTTTTTAATAGAAATACCATGGTTAAGAGGGGGAAATTGATGATCCCTTATTTGATGAGATATGGCCTAAAAAAAATGTTTATAAGTGGGATGGATATCTCACCTTATTAGTTGGAGGATTGTACCATGCACCTCCACATCTAAACCTGCCACTCTAATCAACATAAAAACATAATTTTGCTTTCAACTTTTTTAACTTCTCATTTTTTCACTCCCCTTCTTTCTAGAATATTCGAAAGTTTCAAAAGTTTCAAAATGACAATTTTCAGAATTTTCGAAACTTTATAATAATTCGAAATGGAAAAATTCTAAATTTTCGAAACTTTCAAACAATTCAAAACTTTCAAAATAGAAAAATTTCAAAACTTTCGAAACTTTTCATATTTGGAAACTTTCGAAATGTAATCCACTTTTTGAAAATTTCCAGATTTGAAAACTTTCGAAATTTTGCAGATTTAGAAACTTTTGAAACTTTTCAAATTTTCGAAATATAATTCTTATTTAGAAAATATGAAAGTTCTAAAAGTTTTGAAAATTTGAAAATTCCAAAACTATTAATTTTGAAACTTATTATAAATGGTTAAAATGTTAAAATTATCTTTTCATGTGTTTTGAGAGGGTGGAAAGTTTAGGTGTGGCGGTGCATTGTATAATCCTCTATTAGCCATTTTTAAAAGATCGATTTAAGCCCAAACAATATTCTAAGATAGTATCATATATAGTCAATCATTGACCTGTTAGGGTCAAGCTCCATATATATATATATCAAGTCTTGGGCGTGAGAGGTGTGTGTTAAGCATTACACATTTAACGTGAGCACATTTCAAGCTAGTTTTGTAAGGATGATTTTGGTCCAACACTAGTTTTAAGAGACTTTTTATGGTTTGTCATTTATTTATATGTGGGTAACCCCCTCTCTCCATCTATATTCTACCCACATATAAATAAATGCACATGTATACAAAAAATTCATGTAATGTTGAAAGCACATGATGTAGGATGGTTAATTTCAAATGCACACATTTGTAAGCACTTACATGTTGTATATAAAAATTCATGTATATTAATATAATTTTTTTTGTATACAACATGTAAATGCTTACACATGTATGCAAAATTAGTATATATTATTTCAAATGCAACGTGGTAAGACTTACATGAATTTTTATATACATGTGTATTTGAAATAATATGTACACATTTAAAATAACACGACTTATTTGAGTGGCCTAGTTTATTCATGTAATGAATTTTTTATAAATACAATACACATGTTGATATTGCACATGATGTAGGAAGATAATTAATATTTTGCCTGTGCATCGAAGGTTTTTAGGAGTTCAAACAGAATCTATTATACCAATCAGGTGATGTAGAACAATTTAGAATAGTGTGCATTGCGCAAGAGCCCTTTTCTTAAATCAAAGCATGGAGAATGCATGGGCGCACCTACCTACCTTGCGCTGAAACTCAACTTTTATTTAGAAGAATGGAGAAGTAAATGATTGTTTTTTATTATACTTCGGGAATGAAGGCTCTTAGATCAAGAATCCATTCTTAAAGTCTTTAGTAGTTTGGTGAATGGTTTATCAGCCATTTACGTTAATAGTTTCATGTTGTAGCAATGGAAGACTTGTTTTCGTCATCGAAGTCACATATATGCTTGTTTATTGGTAGTTTGCTTACAATTACAAATATTAATTTGGCATAATAATGCTCACTTATTTAATTGTAGATATAATTTTTAACACAACAAGTAAAATGGATTACGCATCTATTAAATTTGTAGAATTTCTTAGTTGAGTCTCAGCTCCACACAAGTTGCTTCATTGTTCATCACATACATGCTAGGTTATTTTTTTTTTGTTCATAACTTCAAATGAAAATCTATTGAGGGAAATGGTTTGTGTACTATATGCCACATTTATATACTAAATTAAAATCCGGGTCCATTTTTCTTGATAGCAGGTGACGAACACTGATTTCCTGCAAATGCATCAATGCAGTTGTAGTCTGCTGCAGCAATCAAAATAATCTGATGTCATATTTCTTTTTATCACGATTAATGGTCTACTAGCTAAATGATCAAAATCATACCTCAGTTTTGTAGTTCCTGAAGGTTTCTAGTAATGTTATTGTTGTGGTTGGCTGAGCTGGAGATTCACAGGAACAAGCAAATTGTCTTCTATGTCTAAACTTACCGTGAAAATAGAATTTCTGTTTAATCCATTCTTGTCTTTTGTTCCATAGACCTAAGTTCATGAAAATTTCTTTTGAAGTTTAGAATATAACACCTAACAAGGTTGGCTCGTTTAAAAAGTGGATAATTTAGTTTAAGATTATTTTTTAGTTTCTATTGCCATCCAAACCAATACCTTTTTCAATTCCATATTTTCTTGACAAATTAGGTTTACCTTCTTATACAGTTCCTTATTTTCTTGGTGTATGATGTCTCCCTGCAGAATATAAAAATATGTTTTAAATAATGAATAAGTTCTCAATTTCTCCATTTCAGGACTTACCTTTCGATTTAGTTCTTCTATTTCATTTGTTAAAAGTTGGTCCTGCATAGGTCAAATGAATGTTAACTATGGTATCTTTAGATTCAAACTTGAGAATTGTATTTTTTATTTATAGAAAATGCAAACCTTTTTCATACGAACACCACGAAGGCTGATTTCCAATTGGTTCTCCAAACTTCTTAATTCTTTGACTGTTAAACCTGATAATTCTTCACCCATTATTTGCCTGTAAAATCATGATATAATAATGAAATGTTTGGATTGGAACCTTAAATGCTAGTTCACTATCAAGGGTAGGCAATGGATGTATAACACACAAATTTTGTTTTGTATTATTATTAGCCTATATTTGTAAGATGCTTTCAGTTTTTTGTATTTTGTAATGATAGTCTTTTCAGGGTTGTTATTTGAAGAGGTAAAGTACATCTAAAACATTCCTAAAGCCTTAACAGTATCATTTGAAACTAAATTCTTATTCCTTGAGATTGTCCTTCTAAACTCTTTTAAGCAATGAAATAAACCTCAATAATTGTTTTACTTTTCAGCAAAAAATGCTCGAAGCACAAACAAGAAAGATGTGCAAAATAATCAAAGATACTCATGAACGCTGACAAATGCAAAAATCACTCCAGAACACAACAACATTGAGCAAAACACGAAACGTCAAGCCACCAAAAAATGCAACTGAAAAATAAGACTCAAAAGGCCAAAACAGGAAGAGGTAAAGGTTGTTTGAACTGGAACCTAGGTACCTATCTATGGACATAAACTGAAAGGTGATGATAGATTTTAAAACTGTGGCCCTAGATAAGTGCACATGGAACAGTTTCTGGGACTTTATTTTTGTCGCTGCGGAGAGCAGGAGATTCCACACGCAATAGAGATGGTTTCTTCCGAAAAATAAACAAATCATCTGTGAGGATGAACTTTCAGCCAAGTAATGATGTTATTGAAATGCCTACAGACTCTCATTGGTTCTCTCAGTAAGCCTTCTGTCACTTGTTGTTTGACCATGACTAATAACAACTCTGGTAATGTTATTGTAGATATTATTGTAGATTATCTACTAAGTGTAGAAATTATTGCAGATAATGTAGGCAACACTTTCCGTGGCTGAATTTCCTCATATTATGGATTTGTCAATGATATTTTTTCTTCTAGTGGGACTTTTCCTAAATGATATTTTTTTCTTCCGGTGGGACTTTTCCTAACGCACATTTCTAGATTTTTTAGAATATATTAGCAACATATAAAATAAATATTAATTATTAATTTATTATGTAAATGCTTATACTTTAATGGTTCATATAATAAATAATTACTCCATTAGTATTAGAAATGTCACGACGAATTTAAAAGAAAACACCTACAATATAACTTAAACAACTATAAATAGGTTAACAAGTCATTTGAGAACAATATAAAATCAACATAATTGCTTATGCGATCCTTTAACTTAATTTTAAATAACACTTCAGTCATTTATCTTTTTTTTTTTCTCTGATTTAGTTTTTTATTTAATTTTAAGTAAACCATTTGATCTTATGTTTTAAAATATTAACAATTTTATCCTTTTTATACAAAAATTCATCAAAATTTTTAAACAAAATTCATAAAATTAATTTTCATCTTTAATATAATGTAAATTTCATCAAAAATTTATAACTCAAATCTTCAAATAAACTCATATTTTAATTCTTTATATTTTTGAATTTTTGTAATAAAATTAAATAAATGATCAAGTCGAAAAAAAAAAAAAAAAAAAAAA
>JBBPBS010000361.1:4466807-4494749 GCA_037974835.1 Cicer judaicum
AAGTCGAAAAAAAAAAAAAAATAAAAGACTGAATGTTATTTGAAATTAAGTTAAGGAACCCTAAAAGCAATTATGCCTACAAAATATTATTTGTTCAAAATTTCACACTATTTACTACTAAAAATCTTCTACTATCTAACTATATTCTAAACTAACTATATTATCTCAAATTCTAATAGTGACAACAGAGCTACATTTGATCAAACATTGAGCATAAAAATTTTATTCAAATATTTTCATCCAAATCCTCCTTATATCCTGCATCATTTCTAAATTTCCCTAAAACATGACTAATACCATTCAACCATAATTTACATTTTTTTTTCTTTCAAGATTTATGGAAGATTGTAGATAAATGATTTACTATTTCGGCAGCAACATCAATTCTCAATGCAACTCAGAAAAAGAAATATGGGTGTTACAAGTGCAAAGATGTATATGATATGCTACAAGAGGAATTTCAAGGAAGTAATAAGGTACGTGCCATTAAACTTCAAACTCTAAGACGTGAGTTTGAATTAATAAAAATAAAAGAGTCTGATACCATAAATGAATACTATATCAAGATAATATAATTAGTAAGTCAAATGAGAACTTATAGGGATAATATTTCATGACAAAAGAATTGTTGAGAAAAATGTAATTTCTATTCCTCATAAGTATAACATAATCGTTACTACGATTGAGCAAACCAAAAATTTATGGACGAGAAGGTGGAGACAAGCCATAGACGAGGAGATAAAATCAATTGTGAAGAACAACATTTCTAGGAGCTTCTTAATTTATACCGAATTCTAGGAGTTTCCTAATTAATACCGAATTCTAGGAGCTTCCCACAATTTTCTATAATTAAAACACTTCTTACATGGAATTCTACATGGTTCTAGAATTATCTAATTTCAAATTAGTAACAACACTTACTAGTTCCCAATCTCAAAGAAAATATTTTGAGTATTGGTCAAATGATGGAGAAAGGTTATACGCTTCACTTTGAGGGAGACATATGCTCAATATACGACTACAATCACATAAGGAAAGATATAGGCAAAGTGAAAATGGAGAGAAGAAATAGATGTTTTATGATAAACTTATAATATACTTCTAACATTTTCGGATGTCTTCTTAGGAAGCAACACCGAGTTCCGTTTTCAACAAGAAAAACATGAAGAACTAAGGACTTGCTTGATTTGATACACGCATGTTATGAATCGATGAGGACACACATTTTCCACAACAACAGATATTTCATCCTCTTCATTGATGACTTTTCTAGAATGACATGGGTCTACTTTATCAAAGAAAAATATGAAGTTTTTGGAATATTTAAAGAGTTTAAGACCCTTGTCAAAAAGCAAAGTGGAAAACTTATTAAAGTTCTCAGAAGTGATCGCGTTAAAGAGTACAACTCCCACAAGTTTGATAAATTCTGAGGATAAAGACATTGAGCGCCAACTAACAGTTGTATATAACAAAATGACATCTATGAGAGGAAGAATCGCACAATCATGGAGATGGATAGATCATTGTTGAAGGAGAAATGATTTCCTAATACTTTTTGGGCTGAAACAACTTACATTCTTGTTTACATACTCAATAAATGCCCAACTAAGGTAGTTCAAGACAAGACACCTATTGAGGCTTGGAATGGAAAAATGCCCCAAGTTAAACGGACACAAGCTAGAAAATAAGACCGTAAGAAGTATCTTCTTGGGGAATAGTACACAATCAAAAGGCTATAGTCTATAACTTGTAAAAACAAAAGCTCGCAATAAGTCATGATGTTGAGGTTGATGAAAATGCTAGTGGGAATTGGAATGAAGAAAAAGTTGAGAAGGAAACATTTCTATACCAATACCACAATTTGATAGAAAATATATAAAATAAGCTTACCTTCTCCTCCTCCACAAGAATCATCATCACCTGAATCAACTTCAAGATGAATAAAATCATTGGTGGACATATATGAAACTTGCAACTTGGCCTTACTCAAGCTTGAAAAGCTATGTATGGTCTGAAGCAAGCTCCTTGAGCATGGTACACCAGAATTGATCTTAACTTCATCGATCAGGGATTTAGGAGGAGCAAGAGGGAGCCAATGCTATACATCAAGACCTAAGGTCAGCATGAGACCCTCATGGTTTCCTTATCTACATTGGGAACAACACAAAGATGTTAATGGGATTCAAAGAAGACATGATAACACTTTCGAGATGACTGAACTTGGCTTGATGAATTACTTCCTCAACATAGAGGTAAACCAACACAAAGAAGGCATATTTTATAAGTCATAACAAATACACTAAAACACTATTTAAGAAATTCAAGATGAATTATTGCAAGTCAGTCACTACTACAAATGTGAAATTGCAAAAGGATGATGGAGCCCTAGAAGCTAATGCATCGCGCTGAAGAAGTTTGATAAGGAGTATGCTATGTCATACTACTACGCAACCTGACATCTTGTATTGTACAAGTCAACTATCAAGGTTCGTGCAAAAACCAAGTCAAATTCACTTTGGAGCTAGTAAAAGAACTTTAAGATACTTGCAAAACATAAAAGAGTTTAGCATATGGTATAAAATTAGGATCCATAGATGGCATGAAGAGCACATCAGGTTATGCCTTCTCGCTTGGATTGAGAATATTCTCCTAAACATCAAAGAACAAGCAATTGTTATACAATCAACTACAAACGCATAATACGTGGTAACAAGTCAAGCTATATGGCTTTGAAGAATACTTGGAGAAATGAGTGAAATACAAGAAAAGTCAACCATAATCTACTGTCATAATAAATCAATAATTACAATCACAAAGAATTCAGTACATCATAGTAGAACAAGACATATATCAATCAAATATCACTTTATCAGAGAAGTTGGGGAGATTAAACAAATCAAGCTTGAGTTCCGCAAGACAGAAGATAAAATAGTCGACATATTTATAAAGGCATTGTCAAAAGCAAGCTTTGAGCAACTACAAATTATGCTTAAATAAGTATAGCCGACATATAGAATAAGTATTAATTATTAATTTATGATGTACATGTCTAAACTTTTCTAAAATACTTGAGTAGTTTATAGAATAAATAATTACTAGATTTGTATTACAAATGTCATGAATAACCTAGAAGGACGCATATGAAATATAGCTTCCACAACTATAAATAGGTCACATCGGCTCATTTGTAAGCAAATCATTTGAGAGTAATACAAAATGTTCTTTACTCTAAACTTCACACTATTTACTACATTCTAATAATGGTTCGTTAAATGAATAGAATAAGAGACATATCTTGTTTGAATTCAGAATTTGATTATCTATCAGAATATGATAAATTAATATAAAATTCTACCATATTATGTTTCTCTAATTGAATTTTATATTTTGAATATGAGTTGAGTTAAAAATTATGATAGAATAAAAACATTAATTTACTCAATGACCCTTATAAAATATAAAATTGAAATATGATAAAGAAAATAATAAATTAAAAAATATAAAAATAGTTTATAAAATATAATCTAAAATATAAAAATGTAAACCTAATCAAATATAAATATAAAAATAATTAACATAAAAATAGAGGTTTAGCTTACTTTCAATCACACATGGACCACCTATCTTAAAATTTGCATTAAAACAAACAAATATTGAAGGGTGTACCGGTGACTTTCTTGCAAATTATGCAATTGTTGCCTTAACATTGCTGCCTCCCTTTGCCAAAACTGGAAAATGAAAGAAACAATACATTCTGGTTAGATACAGGCAGTAAAGGAATTCACTAACGAATTAATTGACTGTCATCTAATAAATGAAAAGGATAATTTTTTCTTTACTGAGTCATGTCTTTGAATACTCGATGCTCAGGAAAAGAAAACGAAAAAAATAAGAAAAATTGAGGATGCAAGTGTTTTAAATCCTAACTTTCAGCTGCTCCTTTGTTCTACTTCAGAAAGACTTGAGAGATGCTTAACACAATATTTGGGACATGTTTTTTTATACAGATGAAAAGGTAAAGAAACTCGTATACAATTAAGAGATTTCGGGATATGATATGGCCAGTTAACAATATCGACATTTGTCAGTTAAGTTAAGTATCACAGACTTTTTAGACAATTATAATATATGACTTATGCGTGTATCAACAAGTGCAATCGATATTTTTTATAATTACCTTAATTTCTGAGGCTGCACTCCCAAGTTGATTACTTTCTTCTTTTGATTTGTTGTATCGATCAATTACTGATCTCATGCTGGAAAAGTCATTAAAAATTTAGTTGCGTAAGATATATGCTGTGTTGACTTAAATTCAATAACAGAAATTAAGATTAGGTTGCAGATAGGAAGTATTTATATCCAATAATTAATAATCTTCTGAAACATGATATACATAGCAAACAGGCGAACATCCATTAGGGAATAGGAGATTTGGAGATGCCTCCATTGACAATGTTCAATAACATAATCTTTATATGATCAATTTTATATCATAACATGTAAGTTTAAGAAAATTATTTTGCTTTGAAGCGAATGTTCAAAGCTATGCTTGTTAAATGTCTGGATCTTTTTTGTGTCCTACTATATGATGCGGTAATATATCAGTGCAATAATTAAATTATAATGTCTGAAACTAAGAATGTTTTGGAAAATCAAATTGATTAGAATAAACCAAGAACGTTCTTGGTATTGAAAGTTTGTGTAATTCAAGTTAAAATACTAAGTGTATGTGATAGCTAACTAACTAATCTCTTAGTTAGTTAGTTAGATAGATAGAAAGAATATGTATAAATAGCACACTTCTATCATTCAATAAAGAATTCCTACAACTCATATGATATACTACTTTTCTATTTTCTTGCACTTGAATCAATAACTTGAAAGCTAACAATTGGTATCAGAGCAAGATTTCGATCCTAAAGTGATACACACAAGTGAAGTGTGATGATTCAAACATGAGTGAAGTGAGGATGAGTTCAAGTGCAAACAATGGAAATTTACCAATCCATATGCCACAATTTGATGGAAAACATTGTGATAGATGGAAAGTGCAGATTTGCGCTATGTTTTGATGTCGAGAAGTGATAGAAATCCTAGAAAAAGGTTTTGAGGAGTTGGGCGTTAATCCAACAGAGGAGCATATGTCGAATTTTAAAGAAAACCAGAAGAAAGATTACAATGCCACCTTCATTCTTCATCAATGCCTTGACCCAACCAACTTTGACAAAATTTCTAATGCAATAAGTGAAAAAGAAGCCTGGGATATTCTTGAGAAATGTTATTATGGAGGAACCACGGTCAAGAAAGTGAAGTTGCAGACCTTACAAAGACAATTCGAGTTACTTTAGATGGAGGAGTTAAGAGAATGTGTCAGATCTGATTTCAAGATTGAGGAGTATCACCAATCAAATGGCTGACTGTGGGGAAAAGCTTACTAAACATAAACTATGTGAAAAGATATTGAGATCTTTGCACCCCAGGTTCAACTATATTGTATGTGCCATATCAAAATCCAAAGACATTTACACATTGAGTCTTGAAGAATTGCATGCTATTTTAGAAGCATGGGAATTAAGAATGGATGAAAGAAATGGGGGTAAATCTGGAGATCAGGCATTGGCAGGACAAGCCTACAAGAAGGGATACCAAAAAAAGAAGTGGAAAAAGAATAAATGCAAGAAACCTGAAGATAAGCCTACGTCCTTATCAAAAGGAGGAAGCACATGTGGTAAATCAAAAGGGAGATCAAAGAACTTTTATTAGAAGAAGGTGTAGTGTTACAATTGTGACAAGTTTGGACACATTGTTGATAAATGTTGGTCTGGAAAAGGACAATAGAAGAAGAAAGATGAGGATGAGGCTTGTGCTGCTCGAGAAGATTCAGACTCAAAAACAGTCTTGTTGATGGCTACCATAAACGAAAAATGTTCTTCGTCCCAATTCTAGTTTCTTGATATTGGTGCTTCTAATCACATGACAAATCACAATGAATAGATGGTGGACATTGATACATCAAGAAGGAGCAAGATCAGGTTTGCTGATCACAGAACCTTGGAAGTTGAGGGAGCTTGCAACATGGTGATCAATAGGAGAAATGGCAAAACAGTGATGATTGAAAATGTGTTTTATGTGCCAGGAATGAAAAGGAATTTGTTGAGCATAGTACAACTGATTTAGAAAGGATTTCAAGTGATTATGAAGGATGATGCATTAAAGACATATGATGGGCAAAAGAAGATGATACTAAAGATCCATCTCTCAAAGAACAAAACCTTTCTCATCAATATAGAGGCTGCATATATTCAATGTATGGAGACAATGAGCTTAATTGATGAAAACTAGTTATGGCATTCAAGATTTGATCATCTCAACTTCAGAAGCTTGCAATAGCTAGGAGTCGAGGAGATGATAAGTGGAATTCCTATGATTGATGTCCTTGAGAAGGTATGTATGGCAAGGGAAACAATCAAGGAACTCATTCAAATCACAAGTACAAGCAAGAGATAAGAACGTTCTTGAGGTGGTTTATATTGACATATGTTACCATTTAAGGTGCATCATTAGGATACAATAAGTATTTCATAGCATTTGTTGATGAATTTAGTACAATGTTGTGGATTTATCTAATAAAAACCAAAGATGAAGCATTTGAAATGTTCAAGATTTTCAAAATAAAAGTTAAAAAACAAAGTGGGAAAACTGTAAAAGTGTTAAGGACAGATGGAGGTGGTGAATATACATCACATGAATTCAAGAAATTTTGTGTCAAAAATGGAATTGAACATGAGTTAGCTGCCACCTTACACACCTTAACACAATGGCCTGACTGAAAGAAGGAATAGAACAATTCTAGACATGACTAGAAGTATGACAAATGAGAAGGGACTGCCACACAAGTTCTAGGGAGAGACTGCATGAATAACTGCCTACATTCTTAATAAATGTCCAACAAAAAATTGTCATAGAAGATACCAGAGGAGATCTGGAGTGGAAGGAAGTTAGCAGTAGGAACCTTGAGAATATTTGGTGCTATATGTTTTAAACATGTACCAAATCAAAAAAAAAAAAAATTGCAGGACAAGAGTAAAGCCATGATCTTGGTTGGGTGTCATGCAACTGATGCCTGCAAACTGTATGATCTTATTAGAGGCAAGGAGGTAGTCAGCAGAGATGTAAAAATAATTGAGCAAGAGCAGTGGGACTGGACACATAAACACATCAACAATTAGCACTGGAAGCATATTGCCAACAGCCAGCACTAGGATTGGGAACAATTGACTGGCAACACAAGTCAGCCTACACAGACTCCTTTACAAATGCAAGATGATCATTAGACTAGTGAAGACAAAATTGAAGAAATGATAGAATCAAACAGATCTTAGTAGACAAGGCAACAACCTACACATTTAAGAGAATTTGAAGTATACAATTATAACGTAATTGACAACAGTGCAGATCGAGTGCATTTTGCCTTATTTGCAAATACAAACCTTTGAGTATTGAAGAAGCCTTGAAGAAATAACTCTATAAGAAAGCAATTATGGAAGAGATCAATGCAATTGAGAAGAACTATACCTGGTACTTGACTGATTTTCCTCCAAAACAAAAACAAACTCAAACTGAATCCATATGGAATAATTGCTAAATACAAAGTTAGATTGGTTGCTAAAAGATTCTTACAAAGGGCAAACATACACTATTCTAAAGTGTTTGCTCTAGTGGCCAGAACTGAAACAATCAAACTTGTAATAGCATTGGCATGTGCTAGAGGCTAGCTGATGTGTCAGCTTGATGTTAAGTTTGAATTACTGAATGAATTGCTGGAAGAAAATGTATATGTTTCTCAGCCACCAGTATTTGTGATTAAGTGAAAAGAGGATGATAAGGTGCTGAGAATAAGGAAAGATCTCTATGGATTGAAGCAAGCCCCAAGAGCTTGGAACAAAAGAATTGATTCATTCTTAATTGGCATTGGATTTATCAAATGCGCAGTGGAGTATGGAGTTTATGTGAAACATTTCACACTGAATGGAGGGCCTACAATGATCCTATTGTGCCTATATGTTGATGACTTGTTGGTAACTGGTAGGAATAACAAGGCAATTGCAAAATACAAAGAAATCATGAAAGTGAGTTTGAAATGATAGATATGGGAAAACTAAGTTATTTCCTGGGCATGGAGTTCATTGAGATTAAAGAAGCCTTGCTAATGCACCAAAATAAATACGCTGGAGAGATCCTAAGAAGGTTTAATATAGCTGGTTGCAACCATGTTGTCACACCAAATGAATGCAACGCAAAGTTTGGAATAGAAATTGAAGAAAAGCTGGCTGATTTGGTCATGTTTAAGCAAGTTGTTGGCTCCCTAAGATACATGCACAACACAAGACCTAACATTTCCTATAGTGTGGGAATAATTAGTAGATTCATGGAGAATCCTATGCAATCTCACTGGTTGGCAAAAAAGAGGATCATGAGATATATTCAAGGCACATGGAATTCTGTTTACAATAGATTTAAAGCAAGAAAATGGAGACTTCATTGGGTATTCAAAATTCAAATTGGTGTAGAGATAAAAATGATAGAAGGAGTACTTCAAGCTATGTGTTTAAGTTCATGAAATCTCCAATAGCATGGAGCTCAAAAAAGCAATCAGTGATAGCACTTTCTTCATGCGAGGCTGAATATATTGGTGGCAATTATGCAGCTTGCCAAGCATTATGGTTGGAGTCATTGACAACAAAGTTAAAACTAGTTGTATGCAGGTCAATTCCATTGATGATTGAAAATATTTTAACAATAAATCTAGCAAAGAACGTTGTGTCTCATGGAAGAAGCAAACACATTGAGATAAAGTTTCACTTATTAAGAGATCAAACTGAAACATGGTTTTCTTCTTAATAGCTTGTGATAAGGATGATTCTCTTCTTAATAGCTAGTGATAAGGATGGTCCTCTTCAATCTATTAGTGTTCAACTCAACTAATAAAATTACTCTTGTTGGAGTTATGCAATAAATTATTCTTATTGGAGTTATGTAATGAAAAATATTTTGAAGGAAAAAATGATGTGGAGTTATGTTGATGGAGCATAACTCCATAGATAAAAATGATACAACAAAATATGAGAAAGAGTTGAAAAATGAGATGTTCATAATTCGAAGATCCTTATTTGGTTCAATAATCACGTTTCTCAAGTGATAGGTAAATGTAACTTACAAAATATGACATTGCTAAGTAAGTTGGAGATTGTTTGAAATGTTTGTATGTTTAGTCCAATTTTACAAAACATTATCAGCTAGAGATTGATATTGGATGTCGTTAGTAGAATAATATGACAATTCAAGAATTTTATCATGTCATAACTAATTGAGGAGCTCAATTGGCTCTTATGGAATCATTATCATTGAAAGCTACCAAAGTGTACACCAATTATAGAGAAGAGCAACGTTTGATTCAGTTTTTAATAGATCCTTGTCTTGATTTTGAGGGGATTTGTGGGACTACTTTGCATCACACTCCTTTTTCAGGTGTTGATTGAATAGCTAGTGAGTTGTTGGCACAAAAAATCACACTCAAAACTCACTCTAAAATACATTCAGAAAAAGAAATTATCTCATCTTTTCAATCTATTTTTGTTGCTCCTTTTCACTAGAAAAACTTCAATGAAAGTTGGGGTTGGTACCGGGGGGAATATGCATTTTTCAAGGAGAAAGATAATTGGAAAACACAACTTCCAAATTTTGTTGAACCCAAGTAGAATCAATTCACAAGTACATCAGCCCTGATCAAGACGAATTCAGAAGTACCTAATCTTGTTGAGCAATTCCAAAAGTTTCTTTCCACTCGGCCACATGTCATATTTGCCTCCTCTATTAAAGATTTGATCCCCTCTAATTTGTCAAGATATATATTATCCATATGAATTCTTGATTCTGAAACATGACACCATATGCCATATGACATAACATATTTCTACTAGGTTTGACCCTATCTATTTCAAAAAATAATGTGTTGGGATTGCTTCATCCATGTCAATCTTGATTGTTGATGGACTTCTCATGCCATTAGAAAATATCGAGAGTGTCGCCACAACTAACTTGTCAATTCTATGATGTTTAATATATTCTTAATCTCATTTAGAGTCTTGCTTCAATTAATTGGTTGTGTGCTTCTTTTCTTGCTACGTAGTTATATTTCCTTCCATTTATTGTCATGTGTAAGTTCCACAATCTAGAAGGGTGATCGGGACATGTCGTAAAGAAAGTGATAATATATTTTGGATTATCTAAAAGTTCTAATTATTGAAGTCTCAAATCTTCTACTATTAATATAATAATAATCTATTTATTTGATTGTTTTCGTCTACTAATTTTTGTTTATGACATTTTTGCCTTAGACATATTTTTTCTTGTAGATTAAGCTATTTGCCTTCTACTACAACTTTAAACAATTACAAATTAGTGATAATTCAAATTATCGTGGTTGCAAACAAATTAAATTTTTAGTAAAAGTATTTTCATTTATAGTGCACATTTCTACTTAGTTAATTTTGATGTGTAGATTATATTGCTCATTTTTACCAAAGATAGAGCTAGATATTATGTTTTGCTTAATAATAATTATATTTGTTATGGTTGAGTTTATATTACTAAAAGTTTGTTCTAGAATTTTTAACATTTAGCATATATTTCGTGCTATGGTTAAAATTCAATTAATATTGTTATAAAGTGCTTTTAGTCCAATCTAATGGGTGAATATAATTTTAATAAATTCTTTTGAATTAGTTATTTATGATGACACTTTTCACCAGACTTCTTATGCTCTTACTTCTTCTCAACATAATGTAATTGCTGGTAGTTTTATTTTGTTGTTTGCGTTGGTTTCTCAACATATTGTCAACATTTTTTGCATTCTATTGTTAATATTCTAATCTCTTGTTCTCCCCCTTTCCCCTAATTCTCTCTTTCTTTGTGACTCTCAGTCATTAAAAAAAATAACCAGCCAGTAAAAACTGTTAATCTCATTTTGTCAATCGTCAAGTTTGATAAAACTATTTAAACGAGAAGTGCTATGTATGAACTTCTTAGTTGTTATATCATTTCGAGTGGCTAAATGTGAGATGTGAAAACTTGATAAACGAGGAAATGAAGATTTGGATGGTGTTTCATCTAACATTCTAACTAACCCTAAAACAAATTTAGAGTTTTTCCCTATAAGATACTGATCGATGGCCGATTTCCTAATCCAAATAAAAGATAGTGACTGGTAAGGTCCAATTCCAGCAATATCTAATACATGCACAAGTACAAAATTCAAGGTGTGAAACAATTTATTTTTTGAAACAAAAACTTTTTTTTGATGAAATATGTTATCAATATTAAACTTAGTCATACACGAGAATAGCACGAACTATTGGATGATTTCCTATGTAAAATTTTAGATGAACTTTATTTTTCTGATAAGCAAATTTTTGTGAGATTTTTCTTTTTATCCATACTTGATCAATTTCTTTTTGTACAGTAAGTAAGGATGGTATTTTGAATCCAATGTTAAAGGAATTACTATATTAATTAAAATCACGTATGATTGCTAGTTTAGTTGATGATAATTGAAGTCAATAATCAATAGATCAAAAAATGACTTTAGCCGGTTAATGTATCATGAGCTGAATATTTGTTGGTATAATTTTAGAGATAATGTCTCTATAGGTTTAGTCTAGAGATATGGATTGATACAATGAAATAGTATTGAAAAGAAAGTCAAAATTTTGATATTTGTTATTGACATTTCCCTTCCCCACAAACATTTGTTTATATAAATAATTATAAGGACATTACCGCTTTAATGAAGATTCACATTACGTTTATTGTATGCCATTGGAGTGTCCTACAATCGAATCTAAATATAACTTTGCAGGAGACTTTGTACAAAATTATTGATAAAGACCGATGTAAAACTTTAGTTTTCTTTTAATAAACAAAAATATTATTTAAGACTTTAGTTTAAAATATTCAAATATTTTCTTGATGAGGACATTTCGGGTTTAATCGCTTACAAAGATATAGTAAGAAATTTTAGTAAAAAAATATATATATAGTGTGATTTGGATTGAGTTGAAATATCCCTAGCTAGCTACATGTCATATCGGTGGTAATCTTATAAAATTTGAAGAAACTGGATCCTCTCATAAATTATTTTAATGAGCATTAATGCTTATTAATCCAATCTTTCAGTTCAAAATTCGAAACACAGATCAAATGCGTTATGATTGTCTTAATATTTATGATTTTCTTTAGTTACCTTTTAGCTACATATATAAAGCAGAAAAAAGTATAAATTAAACGCATTGAAATCGATCTATAAAAGTTTATATATTTGTTTGATACTCATCTCTTATGTAATCTGTCCCATTAATTATGTTGTTGCATTTATTAAAAAAATTAAACTACAGTGGCTTTTAAGACTGACATTCCGTACAGTTATTTGTATGGGACAGTGCAATATCTTCAATCCTAAATAACACCTGAACATGCATAACTCTGATTTGACAGAAGCATCCTATTCCTTACTATTATTTTGACCATCATGTTTAAGATATATAAAAGACTAATTATGCGACCACATGTAGAAATGTGAGTCTCTATATACACCAATGCTCATAATTTTTTTTATATTCGTTTAACATTTGTTTTAATTTTTTATTTTATGTTTTACTATATCATATCAATCACATTATTTTCTTTGTTTTCTTTTTCTCAAAGTGTAAAAATAGTGTATAAATGTACATTAATAATTTTTCCTATATATATATACATATATTTTTTTTTTCAAAACAAAAAGGCCTGATTACCACTAATGCATTCCAACTTATTAGAATAAGGAGAATCCAAGGGAACTCAAGCCTGTAACACTAGTTGATTCTACTTCCAACCGAACTTTCTCCAAAATGAATTTCTTATATCTTACTGTCGTGATTCCAAGCTCAAATATATCACATGCTCATTTGCCATATGACAAACAAAATTACAAAAGTATCCACCTATCTCCCGGATTGATAGACTGAGTAATGGTTTTGGTTGAAATAGCAAGAAGTACTTCAAAAAAAGTTGAAGGTTCGATCTGCTAATAATTTTGCATTCTTAACAACTTAATTGTTTTTACTTTCAATTTAATGTGTAACGGTTCTTAACCTTAAGAGTACTGTCATTCACACTCGAGCTAAAGCTTTCATTTATCCAAACTATTAAAAAGAACAAAAAATGAAAACTAAACCACTATCATTGCCTATATATCTTTAACACCAAACATACACTCAAATTAGCATAAAGTTTGAAAGTGCAGATCAATAGAAATAGAAACTAAAAAAGAAAAGAAGATCTATGTATTTAATTAAATATAGAAACTATTTCGTAGAGCTTGTTACCTGGTGCTAGCAAAATCATAGAGTTTTCCGGTGCTTGAGAAAATTATAATTCCTACTTCAGCATCGCACAAAATTGCAAGTTCCTTTGCCTTCTTCAACAAACCGTTTCTTCTCTTCGAAAACGTAACTTGCCTGCTCGTTGAATTATCAATCCTCCTTATCACGATCTTTCCTCTCCCCATTTCTAACGCTAAAGTAAACCCTAGCAATTCAGAAAACGAATTTCTGCAAACAGATCAAACGAATCAAAACATTAATTTCGTTATAAGTAACAAAAAATGTGAAAATCAAAAGTAAAAACGTAAAAAAAAAAAATAAAAAAAAAAGTACAAAAATTCAAAGAGCAAACGTAGATCCTGCGAGAGCGAATTCATAAATACTGAAACTGTTCAGTACAAAATAAAACAACCGAAAAAGGAGGAAAATCAGATTAATTTTCCGAGAAAGACAGAGAGAATCTAAAAAAGGAGAAAAAAAGAGAAAAATTCTTACTGGTATGAAACGCGTTGGTTGTTATAACAGACAAAGCGACTGAATTCACATTAGTGTATAGCTATATAAGGAAAGTGATGAAACTGCTTTTGGTTGGTGAAATGCAAAACCAGTGATGGTTTTCACTAATGATGCCACGTGGACGAATCATATTTTGACATCTCGGAAGCGATTGGGTCATTTTATTTACATCTTGACGTTCGTGCCAATCACCGTTGCATTGCTGACGCGTGGTACTACTAAACATATACCGTAGATCGTACTTTATTTCCATTTTTCGGAAAATAAAAATGGCGCTTCTTTAAAATAGTCGCGAGCATTGCGCTGCGAATGTGACACTCGCGTATCCATTGTCTGATATGCCCCCTGTTAAAAAAATAAAAGATTTGCTTGTTTGGGAGATGATTGGAAGGAAGAAAAGGAAATATTTTAAAAGAGTTGTGATAGCTTTACATCCAGTATACTTAATGTATGGATATCTATTAGACTCCCCAATGGTGGTGGTTGATGGTACTCGATCGGCGGAGGTATTTTAATGGTTTTGTGGTGGTAAGTGCCGAAGTTTCAACGGCTTCATAAGAGTTATGATTGATTACCTCTGACCATTGACATTATTAATTTATAAATAAATAATCTTAACAAGTTTAAGTAAATAATTTTATATATTAAATATTTTTTAGGAAATATATGGTTTTCTACGATAAATTATTTTATTTTAGATTTAATTGCAGTTTTGATTCATATTTTAGTTCAATAATAAAAATAGTTCTCCCATTTTATTTCTCATCAATTTTAGTTCAAAAATTAGTTAAAAATCATTTTTTGCAGTTATTTAAGTCACATTATCCCTCAAAATTTTGTGATCCAACAATTGTAATTGAAATATATGAACATATGTATTATTCGGATGACTTAAAAAAATGACATTTTATCAAGTTTTTGACTAAAATATTATTCGGATGACCAAATTTAGAGAGAAATAAAATGAAAGACTACTTTCGTGATTCAACTAAAATAGGGGACCAAAACTGCAATTAAACTTTTATTTTAAAATTATTTATTGGATTCAAGTTTTGAGAAGGGAAGATGGCAAAAAAAAAAATTTGTTCTCTATTTTGGGAGAATTGAATACGAATAAATCATTATAACTTGAAAATAATTTAAGATCTTTCATTTTCCTTAGACCTAAACACAAAAATCATTTAAAATCAATTTATTTTTATATGTGTGAACTTAGTGTTATGCTAAACCAACTTTTAAGTGAAAGGGTTTGTGAGTGTTGTCAACTTTCAAACATATGATTAAGTAGGGGTTTTACAAAATCTACATAAAAGATGTGTAGATCTTGTTTGCTCTGATGTTGGGTTCAGACTTTTTTATTTATTATATTTTTTGTATTATTCTTAATAATAATTTTTATTATAAAAAAAACATTAAACTCTTTTCTCTCGTGTGTTTTTATTTTTTTTGCTTTAAGCATTTGATTTCTAGAAAAATAAAGTTAGTTATCAATAGTTCCTCTAATTAAAAGATAAATAAAATATGACATAAATTTTTTTAGTCGAGATTCGAAATAAGAGGAAGGTAGAACTATTGTACTCGAATCCATTAGAATAAAAACCGAACAAAGAAGCAAAAGCTAAAATATGACAAAATATACTCCAATCCATTACAATATATAGAAATCAAAGTGAGACTATTTAACAATCATCAATCATCTATGATTATTCACAAACAATTTTCTTTAAGAAGTTAATTTCAAAGAAATTAAAATGCGACTATGTAATCTATTATTTTGTAATATAGTAGATCGTAAATAAGATTTAAAAAAGTTATTTAATCAGCTCATGAAATAACAACATAAATAATTAATAGGTTTAAGTGATGTTTTTGTTGTATTTTCATTAATTCACTAAATTAGTTCTCCTATTTAAAAAATCGACAATTTTGTTATCTCTCCGTCATATTTTTAAACTAAAACATGATAATTTAACATATTTTAAATGTTGTGACATATAATTTCATAACATAGAACCATCTAGACCCATTAATTATTCATATGTCATTAATTAAATTACAAAATAGAAGAAAAAATATGAAGTTGAAAGTTAAGTTTTATAGAATTTTATTGTAATTTTATAGATGTTAATTATTCTACATCATCGAATCATATGACACACTATTTAAAGTATGTCGCATTGCTATTTTTTAGTTAAAAAACTAGAATGAATGACCAAAATCATCACATTTTATAATAGAGGGATTGATTTCGTGAATTGTAAAAAATTTGAGATTAAAATTGCATTTAAATCTTTAAAATATATCAAATCGTTATTTTTTAGTTTAAAAATTTGATGACGAATCACACTTATCGTTTTGAAAAATATGGAGACTAATTACGTGAATTGATTAAAATAAAAATAGAAAAACTACAATTCCTTCCTATTAATACTAATATTCTTCTATGTCTTGCATACATTAAGAAAATAGATAATATATATACCTAACTATTAAGTAAAATAAAAATTTAGCGACACAAAATAGTAGGGTTGTGGGCATTCTCCCTTTCAACCCATGCTCGAAGTCACCAGTGGATCTTTGCATCTATAAATTGAAATTTCTGGATATATTGGTCATCTCACTCATGTTATGCAGTGCATGTATCAAGCCTTACAAATGGTAAATTAATGTTTTAGAATGAGTACTTGTTGGATTTAAATCCTGGCAAGAAAAATTGTAATAATGTAGTCTCATGCATCAAATCCTTATCTTGAGGTGATTCATTGGTCGAAAAGGCATTCTGAATAATCTTACTCAATTGATGTAGTTGTAATACATGTAGTGTATGTTTTCATAACGATGTAACTGGTTAAAGTACTTATTTTCTATAAATAAAATATTTGCTTATAAAAAAATGGAGAATTGTATTTTGGAAAAAGATTGTACTTTTTGTACATCAATCAATGGTTTGTTTAAATTACCCGTCAATAAATTATAGGAAACCCTTGCCATGGATTGATGAATATCAATGCATTTGGGTTTGGCAATGGATTCTTAAATTAAAAATAATTATTGGTAATTTATCATGAATCTTTGGTCTCAGAATTCCACAATGACATGTCATGGTTGAAGTTCGATGATTCCATGAAAGAAAATATTTATAATAAAATCACGATAAATATTAAATATTATGATAAATATTAAAAATTACTTTACTTATCACAAAATCTATGTAAAAATTATTCCATGAAATCAACCAAATTTTGTCCATGTTATTATAGAATTCTAGACCAAAGATTCATAGTAAATTGCCAATAATTATTTTTAATTTAAAAATTGATTACCAAACCCGAATGCATTGATATTCATCTATCCATGGCAAGGTTTCCTATAATTTATTGACGGATAATTTAAACAAACCATTGATTGATGTACAAAAAGTACAATCTGTTTCCAAAATACAACATGTTTTTACATGGATTTTGTGAATATATTTATCGCAAATTACTCCATGGGAGAGAATATTTATGGGCAGAATTTGATTGATTCCATTGTAAACAAAACTAATTTTATTTTAAAACAGTTAAAAGCACTAAAATTTGGGAGAAAATATTCATCGATTTTATGATGAATGATTTATTTGTAAAAATATTATTTTAAAATAAATAACTTTTTCAATTTTATAATTTTTTCAATTATAGTTTTTTATTAATATTACCTATATTATTTTAATTTTAATATTTTTTATTATATATTTATAATATTGATCATATCTAACAAAAGAAATTAATAAAAATAATATTATATTTCCATTTATTCACTAATTTGATTTAATTACATTGCTTTGGAATAGAATATAATTATACGCTGACACTTTATTTGTTTGACACATATTTTGACGGATTATATACATCGACATTTATCACGTGATCTATGACGTATATAACATATAAATAATTTCTTAGGTATCTGGCATTTCTACTTGGGACGAGGAATGAGAAAGAAGCAATAGACCCATACTAAATTATTTTATTTTATAATAAAAGAAATGCAAGTGGCTTTCTTTCATAAATAATATAGTAATAAGGAAATGCAAGTGGCTCATAGTTTAGTTAAAATCACGTGAAGAAAGTGAACTTTTTTGTTGTACTTCGTTACTAATGAGCCATAGTTGATTAGTTGGTGTAGTGGATAATATTTAATTTCATTAGTTAATACTCCAATTTAGCATTAAGCATTTGCACCGCAAAAGTGATTTTATCTTATCAACTTCAGTTCCTATCTGAAAAGGGCATATGCGTCATACAAATAAAGCAAGCGCAAAAGCTCGCCATCCCAAGTACGATGAAGGAAATGGTGGGCAAGTATCGTTGTTTTATATGATTAATGGATAGGATAATAATGCCAAAGGACCTAGGTTCGTAAAGATGGGAACTTTCTTTTTCTTTTTCGGATCTTTTTAAGGTTTCTAAATTAGGAAAATAAATTAACTATTTTAGGCGCCACTTGTCACTTCATACTATTTCGTTGCCAGCTCTGTGAATCTGACTTTTTTATATTTTAGCAAAGATAGATATTCCCAAATGTGGATTATATATATATATATATATATATATATAAAATAATCAATACCCTTCCCATTTAAAAATATTCTCTTACTTTTTATCTTTATCTTTAAAGTCACATTTTTATCCTACAATTACAGATAATATTTTTATACAATAAGTGATCGTATTTTAATATGTAATTATCTATTATTTTTAATTTTTATAAAGAAATAATTATTAATTTAATAAATAATAAAAATATTTAAATTATCAAAATTATATTAATAAAATCAATCAAAATACATATAACAAAAAACATATTTCACATAGTTAATTCGGTTGAATATATGTGACAAAATAAATAACATGTTATATTATTTTACACTCTTAATTTCCAGATAAATTTATATTATTTTAATCTCTTATTTTTCAGATAAAATAGCAATTTAATTATTTTTTATTAGCAATTTCCTCGTATTTTTTTTCTTGATCAAATAAATAAAAATAATAATGAAAAAACTAAATTATATTAATAAAATAAAATAAAATAAATACATTAAATTAAAGAAAAAATACATTAAATTTAAATTAATGATATTCACGTAAATGTTATTCAGTTCTATGTTGTACTCCAACAATACAATAACAATGCAGATAAGATGGGGTTAAATAATATAGATTTATTATAAAATAGTAGGAAATTGTTAAAATAATATATCAAGTTATTTATTTTGGCACATCTATTCAACTGCAATATTAACATTGAAGTATTTTTTTTTTCATATTAGATATATTTTATTTGATTTTATTAATATAATTTTGTTTTTTTATTTATTAAATTAACAATTTTTCATTTTTTAAAATAAAAAGATTAAAAGGTAATAGATAGTCGAATCTCCAAAATGCTACCTGCATAAAAAAAATCATCATTCAAGTGGTCGCATGACTGGGAAGCGATCTCTTAAAGGTAAAAAAAATAAAATATTTTGATATATATTTTTTAATGTTGTGTATATTGATTAAATGTTATTTATATTTAAGGCAAAAGGGAATATATATCATAGAAAAGTATATAATTTTATAATTATTAATTATTAGATGATAGTTTGAAAAATTAATGATATAAATTTAACTTAACAATTATACATCAAATCATAATTAACTACAAATAATCTGACGATTATAATTAATTTGACAATGTAAAATTACTTTATATTTATGATGTATATAAATTAAATTTATATTTTTTTTTTCACAAAAATTCATATAAAATTTTAATAGTTGAATATTTTTTTATCACAGTTAATAAGTATAACGCTTCCTTTAAAAAGGGGTATAAATGTTCATATCTTTCTTATTTTAATAATCTGAAAGTTATGTTTGATTAAAAAATGTAGGTTATTGAATTTTTTAAACTCTTATTCAGCCTAAATTTAACTTTTAGTCCCTCTTTTATAAATTCAGATTTTTTTATTTCAATTTAGAACTCTTGAAATTTTTTGGATCATTTTTCAATTTTTTATAATGTGACTATCTCATTTACGATGTAACATATTAGAGTAACATTAATGAGTTGGGTAAAATATTTTTTACAACAAAACATTTTGATTCATGTCATTTATATTAACTAATAATTATATTTTAATAATTAAATAACATTATACATTATATTTAAAAAATAAAATAAAATTGCTTATAAAATCAAATTATGAATCAAGAATCGGTATAGACAGCTCAAAGGTTGTGACAAAGAATGATTTGGAAATTTTTAATTTAGGATTCACAATCTAATTTTATAAACAACTAGTGAGATAACTTTGCTTTCGCACGGCTCGCTGTGGTTTTGTTAATATTGAAGGTTGGGCAATACTTGTTGAAGTTTAGAATTTATATTAGTTTGAATTGAAGTTATTGAATGGAAATCAATAATTAATAGAAAGATATAAACGAAAAGAAACATGGCATGACATGACATAGTAGGTAGTAGATTCATTGGACAACACAAATAACACCATTGATTATGGAGAGGGAAGAAGTAAACATTGAATTAGATAAAAGGAAATTGTCTACGCAGGAAATTTATAAACATTCACAGTGTTATCAACAATTTTTGCAAACTCGAAAATCAATAACAATTTTTTACAAACTAGAAAATCAACGTGTAGCCCCATCAATATCTAAGAACCATATATGGGACTGTTGGCATTAAAAGTTGATCATAATACAAATAACGGTTTTGCCTATTGATAAATAAGTTAGAAGGATGAAGTTGCTCCGGAAACAAAAAAAAACTATTTGTTGACAATAGTACCTTAATAACAATGTCATTAATGTTGGAATATATAGTATATTAATGTGTGAATTAAAAAATTGGTATATATAATATATTAATGTGTGAATTAAAAAATTGGTTGAAGTCTCACTTTATAAAATTTTCATATTTAAATTTGAATAGTTTTCAACTCTATAAATATTAAAATTTCATGTTGGATAAAAAACGTACTTGAGTTTGCTTCACTGTATAATAAATTTCAAAATATTTTAAAAACTATATCAAAGTTGAATGCATTTCTCAACTTTCTATTTTCTCTCTTTTATATTATGTTCGACTAATTTCCGAGTCACATCTCCCCTTTCTTTAAGTCCCTTCGATATTTATGAGCGGTTTTGTACTGTTGTCCTTCCATTTTTTAGAACGGTTGTTATGTCATAGTACATTCGTTTTCTAGAGCAGTTGTTATACCGTAGTCCCTTCGAATTTTAGAGCAGCTGTTATGTTGTAGTTCCTTTGATTTTTAAAGCGGTTATGTACCATAGTCCTATCTATTTTTAGCGATTATGTTGAATGTTTGTGGACTGTCTAGTGTGAATTGTTATATCAAGCTTCTGAAAATTCTATTCTGATTATGTCTAGAACTTCCTTTGAATCTTTTATTCTGATTATGTCTAGAACTTACTCTAAACACTTTATTTTGATTATGTGTAGAACTTACTCTGAACATTATATTTTGATTATGTCTTGAACTTCCTCTAAACATTCTAATTTGATTTTGTCTTGAACTTCCTTTGGTTGGAAATTTCCTTTGACTGTAACTTTTCTCTAACTGAAGCTTCCCTTTAACTAAAACCTCCTTTTGACTAAGATTTCTCTATGTCTTAAATTTCCTCTAATCGAGACTTCCTATAAGATCCAATACCAATGATCTAGAATATGACAATTGAATCCATACATCTTAATAGAATAACAGAAAAATAATGAAGTAATAATTAGAATATTAAAACACAATTGAAAACTACATTCAAAATATAATTTACAACTTGTTTTGGTACATTCATAAATTAATATTACAACTTGAACTAATTTAAGTCTTTAACAAGTTTTCACTAGATCATATAATTTAATACATCAAAAATTTAAAACTAATAAGTCTGCTCGAATCCTCAGGTCCTCAGCCCATACCCCATTTTCCTTCAGCTGCTATTATAAAAATAAAGAGGTAAGATAAAAATAAACGGATGGGTAGTTTAAAAATATTTATTTCATAGATATGCATAAAAATCTGAAATTATGATGCATCTCATGATGCTCTTAACTTCAATTTTTCATAAGAGCTTAACTGAAATTATTCTTTCAATAAGATTCTGAAATCTATGGATGGCATCAAATCTTTTCCTTGAAACAAGGAAATTTTTACCAATATCTTGGTATGGGTCATTAAGGGAATTGAGTCATAGTTGGTAAAGATGGTATGGCCTAACCCCAATAAACATCTTGATTGTTCTCGTCTAACTATTGTTCCATGCATAAAACAAACATGAATGTCCCACCGTGATTAAGATCATGCATGATCTGATTAATGAATATGTAATTCACTTAAGATGGTATGTA
Source organism: Cicer judaicum (assembly GCA_037974835.1). Classification (NCBI taxonomy): domain Eukaryota; kingdom Viridiplantae; phylum Streptophyta; class Magnoliopsida; order Fabales; family Fabaceae; genus Cicer; species Cicer judaicum. Next base: position 4,489,160 of record JBBPBS010000361.1, read on the forward strand.
TGCAATGCCTTGATAATATTATGTTTGCAATGCATCATTCCTCCATAACACTTCTAATAACTTAACAATATATTGAAAATCAAGTGGAATTGAATCCTAGGTCTCTAATCAGAGCTGAAACTAGAGGCAAACTTACCTTGAGGTATAACTCCTGATTAGAGGCAGTGCATTTTGAAGTAACATGTTAGAGGCAACATGTCCAAAAGCATATAGGTCAGAGGCAACATAATTAGAGTTAGAGGGTATGTGACTAAAGACAGAGTTAGATGATACATGTCTAGAGACAAAATCAGAAGATACATGTGTAGAAGCAGAATTAAAGGATACGTGTCAAGAGAAAGAATCAGAGGATACGTGTCTAGAGGCAGCTTGATCAGGTGGACTACGATCAGAGACAACTTGATAAAAGGGACTTGGATCAAAGGCAACTTGATCAGAGGAAAAACAAAAGGGAAAAACCAGAGGAAAAAATGGAAGGAGAAATTCAAGGGCAAGGTAGGAGAAGAAAATCAGAGGGAAAAGTATAAGAGTATTATCAGAGGCAAACTAGAAGCATTTTACCAGACGCAAAAACAAAAGTAATTTACTAGAGGAAAAATACAAGAAATCATAATACAACTAACAGAGAAAAAACAGAAAGAGAAGCCAGAAACAAAAATAATGAGAATTGAGAAATAGCATCAAAGGGAACATGCCTAGAAACGTAAGTAATCATGAGAGGCAGAATGCCCAAAATTATGAGTTAGAAACCAAAGCCAACAATATAGAAAATAATTTTCAAAAGTAAAAATACTTAAGATTTTGAAATGAAAACCTAAGTCAAAAAACCCCAAAGTTACAGAATGACAATAGCGGAAAAACTACAAAGGCGACAAAAAGAATATCCAAGGCACACAAATTTGCCTATAGTAACGAGATTCACACATTAAACCACAATTCTTTACTTAAAATCCTCAAAGTTCCTAAATTTCCAACACAACAATCATGCAATGATCAAAGAAACAATATGCATGACATTTTAAATTCATTTGGGTGTAGTTTCAAATTACCTATATGCTAAAAAATTTGTTTCCTCTTGCTCTAAGTTCTTTTAAACCGTAACGCTCCCTCATGCTAAAAGAAGTTAATGTAACATAACTCACAATAATGAAAATTAATGAATAAGATTATGGTCCAAAGTAGCTCTGAGCTCCTCTGGAAGACGCGTTTTCTACTTAACTGATTTGAGTTAATTCTGAAGAATGAAGGGAGAAATTCATGCATGCAAGGCTACTAAGCATCTTTGGGGGACTTTATTGAACTTCTAGTCTAGGAAGATTTGGAAGATAAGGAAAAATGGAGGATTTTGAATAGATGGTGAACAGTAACAATAAGGTTACCCTTTAGGGGTATTGTAGGTAGTCCTAACATATATGAAATGTGATGACTTAGTCAATCTGTCTACAATTACCCAAATGGAATCATACCCTGACTGGGTGTGAGGTAGTTCCACTACAAAATCCATGGAAATAGAATCCCATTTCCATTCAGGTATGTCCAGAGGATACAATAGACCTGTTGGCCTCTATTGTTCTATATTTATCTTTTGACAAGTGAGGTACTGGGCAACAAAGGTAACCACATCTTCTTCATGCTTGACCACCAATAATTCTTCTTAAGATCCTGATACATCTTGGTGGCTCTAGAGTGAATAGTCAAGTGGCCCTTATGAGCTTCCTTTAATATTATTTTCTTTAATTTTTGGTCCGTAGGTATACAATTCTGTTTTGAAACAGAATTTTCCCATCTGTTGCCTTTGAAGATTTCTCTTCCCTAAGATCATTGGTTATTTTCAACTACTTTAAAAGAATCCGCCTTGAAGAGGTGTCATCCTCCGATTTAAATCTCTAAAGCTCTCTAGTAATATTTGTTTCTAAATCATCATAAATGATACATGTAGTGACTTTCTACTCAAGGCATTTAACACTACATTTGGCCTTGTCTAGATGGTATCTTAGCTCAAAGTCATAGTCTTTCAAGAATTCCACCATCTCCTCTATCTCATATTAAGTTCCCTTTGGTCAAACAACTACTTTATACTTTTTGGGCCACTGAAGACATTAAAATGTACTCCGTACAAATAATGTCTCTAGATCTTTAGGGAAAATACTATGGCCGCCAATTCAATGTCATGGGTATGTCAATTCTCCTCATGTGATTTGAGTTTCCTTAAGGCATAAGCAACTACTTAACTATTTTCCATCAACACACAACCTAGACCTTTTAATGATATATCACAATATACCTCAAATCCTAAAGTTGGATATGGGATGGCTAGCACAGGGGCAATGGTTAGTTTGGTTTTGAGTATTTGAAAACTCTTCTCACACTCATGATCCCACACAAAAAGGTGATATTTCTTGGTTAACTTGGTTAGTGGAAAATTTTATAATGAGTCTTCTATAGTACGAAGCCAATCCTAAGAAACTCCTAACTTCAGTCACATTCTTAGGTTGTTCCCACTCTAATACTACATCTACCTTATAGGGATCCCCTACCACTTCTCACTTGGTGATAACATTGGCTAAACAATTTATTTCTAACATCCATGATTCACATTTACTAGGTTTGGCATACAACTTCCTATCTCTAAGTATTTGTAGCATTATGTGAGGATGTTCTACATATTCCTCAACATTTTTTGAGCATGCCAAAATGTCATGTATAAATATTACAACAAATCTATCAAGGTATGGTCTAAAAATCCTATTCATGTAATCTATTAATACAGCTAGGGCATTGGTCACCCCAAAAGGCATAACTAATAATTCATAATGTCCATACATGGTCCTAAAGGCTGTTTTTGGAGATATTCTCTCTTTATTCTTATTTGACGATATCCAGATCTCAAATCAATCATGGAAAACATAGCTGTTCCCCCTAATTGGTCTAAGAGGTCATCTATCTTTGGTAGAAGATTTGTATTCTTAAAGGTTACTTTATTTAATTGTCTATAATCTATGCAAAGCCTCATAATGCCATCTTTTTTCTTTATTAACAACACATGGTATCACCAAGGTGCACACTTGGTCTGATTAACTGTTTGCTTATCATATCCTCCAACTGATTTTTGAACTCACTCAATTCTATGGGGGGAAATAAACTAAATCTATTAAAAACATTATGTCAAATAAGATAATGAGACACTCATAACACACTAAGAATGTCTCAATTGAATTCTTAGTTGCAGTAATTAAACTAAGGGGATAGATATTTCAAGTAGGGGGAGATTGAGTTACAAAACACAATATGAGGATATGAATGAACGAGTCGCATTAGTGTCAAACATGATAGTAAAAGGAGTTTGATTTATGAAACAAATACCAGTAATCAGATTGTGATTCTTACCTTTCTTAGCACTATGGGCAAAGACCCTCCCAATGTTAGGTTTGCTTGGGTTGGAATCTCTTTGTTGGCTTACTATACAAGAATAAACTATATGACCAGACAATATGCAGTAGTAGTAAACTTGTTTTCCAACCAAACACTCTCCCTTATGCTCTCTTCCACAAATAGGTTAGAGGCAACATGGCCATAAGCATATAGGTCGCGGCAACATAATCAAAGATAGAAGGTATGTGACCAAAGATTAAGTCAAAGGATACATGTACAAACGAAAAATAATAGGATATATGTCTAGAGGTAGAATTAAAGGATACATGTCTAGAGGAAGAGTTAAATGATACATGTCTAGAGACAAAATTAAAGTATACGTGTCCAAGGGTAGAATTTGAGGATACGTATCCAGAGGAAGCTAGATCAGTGGGACTTGGATTAGAGGCAACTTAATCAGAGGAAAGATATAAGGGAAACAATAGAGGAAAAATGGAAGGAGCAAATCAGAAGTAAGTTAGAAGAAGAAAATTAGAGGGAAAAGTATAAGAGTATTATGAGAGGTAAAATATAAGCATTTTACGAGAGGAAAAAATATAAGTAATTTACTAGAGGAAAAATATAAGAAATCATAATACAACTAGCAAAGGCAAAAACAGAAGGATAAACCAGAGGTAGAAATACTCAAAGTTGAGAGATAACATCAAAGGCAACATGTCCAGAAACATAAGTTAATAATAAGAGGCAGAATACCCAAAATCATGATTTAGGAACTAGAGACATTAATATAAAAAATAATTATCAGAAGTAAAAATTCTTAGGTTTTTGAAACAACAACTAGATGAAAAAATCCCAAAGTTGCAGAATGACACCAAAGACAAAACTACAAAGCCGAGAGAAATAACATCCAAGGGATGCCCATTTGCCTTTATTAACATGTTTGGCACCTTAAAATACAATTATTTACTCGAAATCCTTAGAGTTCCTAAATTTCGAACACAACAATCATGCAGTGATCAAACAAACAACATGCACGACATTAAAATCACAAGGTGTAGTTTCAAATAACCTATATGCTTCAAGTTCCATTTCCTCACGCTCTAAGTTCTTCTCCCAAATCCCTCATGCTAAATGAAGTTAATGTAACAAAACCCACAGAAATTGCATTTACAGAATAAGAAGAAGATTATGCTCCAAAACGACTTTGAGCTCTTGTTGAAGACAAGTTCCCTACTTTACTAATTTGAGTTGATTCGCAAGGATGAATAGATAGATTTCGGCATGCAAGGCTACTAGGCAGCTTTGGGGGAGTTTAGTGAAATTCTAGTCTTAGAATATTTTAAAGAGATGGTAAAATAGAGGATTTGGAAGCAAAGGTGAACAATAATAATGGGATTACCCTTTAGACTAGTTAGGGAAGTGTCGCGGCCTAAAATTTCGAGTGTTTCTCGAATTCAATAGAGTCGCCACCAAAATTTATTTTAAAATAGGGAAAATATTGGGAAACCCTTAAAAATAAAAATAAATGGTCTTTGAAACCAAATTTGAGTCCGGGAGTCGATTATGCGTAGGGAAGGTATTAGCACCCTACGACATCCGTTAAAAACAGTTACCTATAATTAATTGTGCAAATTGAATTTTAACTTAAGTATATTTATTTTTCTTTATTATTAAATATGAATAACAATCATTACTATATTTAAAATATGATTTTGAAATAAATATGTACTTAACAAATAAAGGGAAAAAAATACGAAATTTTTATTTATGTGCTTGACAAGAATGTGATCTTGCTGCTACGTATCTCCCGGTGCGATGGAGAAATCAAAGCTACGTAGTTCTGGGTAAAAAATGCGGATGTGTTGAGTGTGTTTTAAAGAAAATTTGTTTTGTGATAAAATGTTTTGATAAAAAAAATGTAAAATAGTTTGATCTTAATAAATATTTTAAAATATGAGTTTTAAGACGATTAAGTTGTACAACTTGCGTCTCAAAACTCAAGGAATAAAGAACATGTCACATCTAATTTAATCCTCTAAAGATATTTTGTTATCCTCGATTTTTAAATTGAGTTTCAAAACCACCAAATAGTACAACTTGTGTTTTAACAACTCAAAGATAAAAAAGAGTTACATCTAATAAATAAATCGATTTTAAATTAATTCATTAAAATAAATAAATGAATGAATAAATAAAATAAATAAAATAAATAAAATAA
>JBBPBS010000361.1:4494984-4527398 GCA_037974835.1 Cicer judaicum
AAATAAATAAATGAATGACTAAATAAGTAGAATAAAATAAAATAAATAAACAAATAAAGAGAGTTTTAGAACTATCAAATTATATTACTTATGTTCTAATAACTTAGAAATTAAAAAGATTTCATATCTAATAAATAAGTCTATTTTAGATTAGTTCATAAATAAATAAATGAATGGCTAAATAAATAGAATAAAATAGATAAATAGATAGATAAATAAATAAATAAATAAATAAATAAATAAAGAGAGCTTTAGAACTATCAAATTGTACTACTTGTGTTCTAATAACTCAAAAATTAAAAAAATGTCATACCTAATTAACCTTTAATGAGATATTTATTTGTATTTTTTATTATGAAAAATAACTTTTATTTATGAAACAAATTAATTGTGAAATCATAAAAAGAAACCAAGTGGGCTGAAATTTCAAAGACAAATTTGCTTTTTTTTGTTTTTCTTTTTTAGGCCCAACTTAATATGAGCCCAAAATGACAAAAAGGTTAAAAGTTAGTAACCCTAAAAATAATTGCACACATGAAGCCACAATAGCAAGGCGGCCACGTTTACAGAAAGCACAAGGCAACAGCTTGACGGACGCGACAATGGCTGGGCGTTTTGGTGACGCGGCGGACATCCAGTTTTAGCAGCTCCAAGGCTTTCCATACGACTGCCATCTCTATCATTTCTTCCATGGTTTGTAAGAGAAAATCTACATTGCTCGAGAGAGAGAGAGAGAGAGAGGACGCAACGGCGCTAAAGAAGGGGTGATCGTCGTTTCGATGCAACGCGACCATGATAGGTTTGTGATTTCTAATCTTACATTTATATTTCATTCATAATTTTATCTTAAAAATAAAGACTACATTTTTAATAACAAAATAAAGATCATGCAGTGAAGACAGGGATTAAACAAAAATATTATACAAAAGAAAAATACCTTTGCTCCTCTGTTTGTTGACACTCTCTCTGGTTTTCTCCTTTTATCTTTCTTTGTGCGTTTTTTAGTGGTGTTAATCTCATATCTCCTTTTTCTTTTAAAACAAAATAGGGATGTATTTATAGAGTTTTTTATTTGTTTAGTTGTTTTCTTTGTCTGCCTTGGTCCTTCACTATCAATTTCTTGTTTGATGTTTTGATTTATTTGCTCATCATCTGCATTTTTCTGCACCTTTGATGCCTTCATTATTTGTTCTGATCTGTTCATTGTTGAGCTTTTATTTGTCATTTAGTTTCTTTTTTTAAACTCCAAAATTTGTCTCTTTGTTAACTATAATGTGTACAATGACTGATTTATGAAAGTTATCTTTTTATGTTTCTGTAATTAGTTACTAAGCAAAGGTCAATAACACTGCATCTGAAACAGAAAGGCAGCAACAAAACAGAGCTAAACACTGCATCAGAAACAGAGAGGCATCAACAAGCAACAAAACAGCCAAAGGCTTAATTTAGTTTGGTTTAAATGTTATTGTAATTTAATTTGATTTAATATTTAGGATTTCAATTTGATTGTAATTGTAACTTAAAAATTATTGCTTGATTTGGTATTGTAAATTGATGAGATTACTTATTGTAAATATATTTACTTCTTTTTTTAATATATATTTTCCTTTTTAATTTACTCTTGATAAATTAGACAAAATTAGGGTACTACATGAAGGAGAAAGGAAAAATGAGAAAATTATTAGATATTTTTCTCGAAAAGGATAAATTGAGGAGAAAGAAAGAGATTCTCATTTTTACCCCTTGCACAATCCCCATATTACCTTTTTGTCCATTCTTATTTTAATTAAAATTCTTTATTTCTAAATTAATGTATTAGTACTTTGACTACCCTTTATTTTTAACATAATTTAATTAGATGGGTTATTACACTTCCCTCTTACAGAAACCTCCCTTTGACTGAGACTTTCCTTTGTCTTAAACTTTCTCTAGTCGAGACTTCCCTTTAATGGAGACTTTCCTCTGACTGAGACTTCCCTCTAACATGGAACTATCTTTTATGTATTATTTTTTTTAGTAATAATCTTAATGTTGATGAATTACTTTGAAATTGGATCAATAATGAGGAATGTTCGATAAAAATAAAGTCATGGTATACATTGTTTTAATTGAAAATGTTATGGTGGGATACGAGGGTGTTTAAATAATGAAGCTTTAGTAATGGAAGAGTAATTGGAATGCCTATTGTGGTCATGGCCAAGACCTACCATACAGAGGAAAATGATCAAAATTACCTTTGTAGCCCACCACCGAGATAATTGGGATATATTGTCCATACTTTTTGGGAAATGATTGAATTTTTCGAATTTTATAAAATCTATGATGTTTTAGAAAATTTTCATTTAAACATAAATATTACAAAATTCCATTCCCTTTTTTTATAGAACTCGCTGAGATTATCATCTCAACCCCTATTTTTACGTATTATAGAAGATAAGAAGAATTGAGCTCAGACTCAGGGCAAATAGATGATGTTCTATTATTATGATGTATTAATATTTTGTTTAACGGTACTTCAAAGGATATTTTATAAACTATAATTTGTTGTAGTTACAATGACATTTAATTTTTGTATCTTATTAGAACCTATAAGGTTGTCTGTCGAATACTATGATGTATGATTTTATTATCGTTTCCTAGATACATGATAATGGATATTACATTTTTTTATTAGAACTGGTTGAACCAACTGAACTGTGGGGAATGGGTTAATCCAAGATGCTTCGTCTTTTATTATACATTATAAGTATCACTTCACTAAATATGAAGTCTAGTCAATTTAGTATTTTGTGTATCGTAATCAGAATTATGGCAAAAAGGGCAAGATGACGCGAAAGGCTAAGACGTAATTCTCCATAAGCAAATCATGTTCCTCCACCACCACCACCTGTTAGGGAGCCATGAGAGCGAATTTTAGAAATTATTCAACAACAAGCAATGGCTACTAGTAACCTGGTCCAACATTTGGCACAACCAATGGGTGTCAATTAAGAAGCAAATAGAACTTTCTATGACTTCCTTAAGATGCAGGTTTAAGTCTTTGGAGGAAGTCATAAGCCAATCGAATCTCAAGCATGGCTTGAAGAGATAAAGAAAGCATTCAAAGTAGTACATTGCTCATAGGAACATAAGATGGTATTTGCCATTCACCTATTAAAGGGTAAAGTCGAACATTGTTGCAAAGCAGTGAAGGCTTATATCTTGACTTTGTAAACACAATTAGACTAGGAACATTTTGAATCAACTTTCTTGGACAAGTATTAACCAAAGAGTAAGAGAAAGCAAAAAGAGTTAGAGTTCACCCACCTGCAGCAATGAGACATGCTAGTGGCTGAGTATGTGGGAAAGTATGAAGAATTGTCAAGATTCTCATCCCACGCTCAATATCCATCAGATGAAGAGTGGAAAACTAACTAGTTTAAATGAAGCTAGAAACGAAAAATAAAAAATTAATGGCAATGTAGGATAGTTGGAAATCACAAACGATTCTACCCTTGTGCATAAGAGTTACATTGTGGAGGAAAATTTAAAGAGGGAACAAAAGAATAAGCATGCCAAGTGGTAGAAATAAAAGGATTCCAAGAAGTTCAATCAACAATTTAGGGTGAAGACTTAAAAAGGAAAAGGAAAACAAGTTCAAACTTCCAACTCTCCTCGTGCAAGAAGGTGCTCAAAATATGGAAAAGAAAATGGAGCAAGGAACCTTACCTTCTACCTTGGTTGTATCTACTGCATCTAAGAACCAAATTGAAACCTATTTTGCATGTTTTCAATGTCCTATTAGCTTTCTTGATAAAGTATTTTAGGAGACTTAGTATGGACACCCCTTAAAGGCCTAGACATTAGTCCAAAAATGGATTAGTAGGGTTGTCATAGTCCCACCTAGTATTCCACATCCAGAGTAACCAAAAATTTCTTCCTTATTCAATGTTTCTCGATCTTCCATTATTTAGCCAACAAGATCAGAGTATATTATTGTTATTTTCTTCAAGTTTGGGGCCATAAATAAATGTTTCAAACGTCCCAGTGGTGAATGAATTTGAGGATGTTTTCCCTGAGGACATAAGGTCCTTACACCCGAATAGAGAGAGATGATTTTTTCCATAGCTCTAATTCCTAGTGCATGACCCATATCTATTGCTCCTTATAGGATGTCACTTTTGGAACTCAGTGAGCTTAAGAACCAATTAGAAGATCTCATAAACAAACAACTAATTAGGCCAAGTGTGTCACGTTGTGGACCACATGTACTCTTAGTAAAAAAGAAAAATTGTGGGATATGACTTTGCATAGATTACAAATAACTAAACAAAGTGAGCATTAAGAACAAATACCCATTGCCATGAATAGATGACATTTAGGACCAACAAGGGGGGTGAGCCACCATATTTTCCAAAATATATCTTAGTTCTAGATACCATCAAATTCAAATAATGTTTGAAGGCATACGAAAAACAACTTTTCAAACCAAGTATGGGTATTATGAGTTTTTAGTTATGTTGTCATGTGTAACAAATTATCCAACCGTGTTCATGGATTATATGAACAAGATATTTAGACCATATCTAGACAAATTTGCTATAGTTTGTATTGATGATATCTTGATTTATTCAAAGACTCCAGAGAACATATACGACATCCCAATACCGTAATGCAAATCCTAATAGACAAGAAGTTGTTTTCTAAACCAAGTAAGTGTGAGTTTAAATGTCAAATGTAAAATTTTTAAGTCTTACTCTTGAAAAACCACGTAAGTGTGAGTTTTGAAGGTTATGTAATCTCCAAAGAAGTGGTATTTGTAAATCGTTCCAAAGTAGAAACATTACTAGAGAGAGAACGACCCAAAAATATTGAAACCAAACCACACCTAAAATCTTATGCTTATTCACATTCTTAATAGAAGTATGAAGATATTAAGGAATAAGACCATTTTCTTAGTAAATGTTAGTTGAGAAGGATCATCCCCAAATAAAGCAACATGGGAAGTACAATTTGACATTATGAGTGATTACCCATATCTCTTTTAACATCTAAACTCTTAAATTTTAAGGATCAAATTTTCTAAAGGGGAAAGGATGCGTAACATCTATCACTTTGTATCTAGAAAATGGTAATAAATTAATACATTTTAATATTTCAGAAAAAATCATATAAATTAACATAAGTACAAACTTATAATGTCATTCTAACTATATATATAATACATAGTATAGAAGCATCTTATGATGTACAAAATAAAAATCGGATTACAAACTTAAACTACATCCCTATAGAGTTTTATCCTCTATTACCTAAACTCCCAACCTCAATCCTTCTTATCTGCTATAATACATAAAATTAGAGGATGAGATAATAATTTCAGCGAGTTCTATAAAAGGGAAGCGCAATTAGGGAAACACATTAGTTCAGAAATTCAGCCAACATAGTCAAGCCCCATTTCATAGTCAACGACTCTGATTGAAGATCAAATGTTTTTATAAATTACGAAAAATACTAAATTGAACTTAGTCGTTTCCTTACCCTGGTAGGTCCAAGAACAAGCCTAAATTTGTTTCCTCCCAAATCAAATCAAGTGTATTAAGAAACACTCAAGTGAATCAATTAGCAAACATAATATAAACAAATACGGCCAATATCTTTCTAGAAGAATTGGTCAGATCATTTAGGGAAATAAAAAATTGTATGACAGTCATTTATCAAGATCATATCAATCTGAACTATGTTTGAAAGAAACAATTATTGACTAAGCTGGAAAAGAGATACTATTCAGAATCCTTAAGGGAGAAAATTAAAACCTTAATTTATTATATAAATAGAAATTAAATGTGAAGAACAATAAACTCAACAAACTCAGAAATCCTACAAACCGAAGTTATTTAGAATAACCTTAAGAGCTTGACCTTTCTAAGAATTTTGAGTTTAAGGTTTTAAGTTCTAGCAACGAAATTATTCAAAGTAAAATGTAGTATAGGAAAATCATTGTATCAGAACTACTTAGTATAAGCAAAGTCAATCTAGTTTCCAACTCATTGTAACCCAATCCAATAGTTGTTTTAGTGTGCCTCAAGCAATATCTGGACCTCAGGTTGTGTTGAGAAAAATTGAATTGTAATGTCAAGAGGGTAGTTTTCCTCAAGCAATCTGTAGGTTAAAGATTGTGCAGAGAATACTTGAATTGTAGGGTCAATATGCGGTTTTCCTTAAAAAGTCTTTAGGTTCATGTTGTTTTGAGAAGGCTAACTTGTAGGTTAGGTGTTGTGTAATTTAAGGTTTTGCATTAGTAAACAAATCCTTCTGTATAATATGATTAGACGTAGTTACCAAGCTGGTGGTGAAATAAGGTAAAATATTGTGTGTTGTTTTTACATATGTGTTATCTGTTTTATTGTTGCCTTTAATTAGTAAGACAATTTAAGTCACCAAACGAAAATTAGAATTAAGAAAAGAATTTTAAATTAGACAAACACAATTCAACCCCTTTCTCGTCTTTGAGCGCCTTTAAGGAAGTGACTAGAGAATGAGATCAGAGGAACACAAAGTGTCTGCCTCTGGTAACTAGCTCTAAAAATTGGTCTAAATATTGAATTTGAAGCATGCCTCTAAAAACCTTGTGTGCCTTTGATGTGCTCAAACTCAGCATGTCTCTAAAGAGTTTATATTAAGCTATCATTAACTCTAAAAACCTTGTTCAAGCCATGCATTCAAAGCTCATATTCCGTTAATCAAAAGTTGCAACATAGTCAAAATGATGCCTCTAATACGCAACTTCTAATGTTGCAAGGACTTTGATGATTCAACATTGTGATTTGCCCAAAGTCACTAATTCTAAGTAACACAGTTCTGCCTATGAGTTTTATTATCCAAGAATGTCAAGATCTCACTCCTACAAGAATGTAAATGGCTCTAATGGAAAGTCAACGGGTTGATTGAAATAATTCATTATGAAGAAAAGGCATAAGCGAACCATAATTTCTGAATATTCAAGAACAACCCCAAATTCATTCCTGCTCCAATCAATCAAGAGTATAAAGGAAGATTCGCGTGAATAAATTTTTAGACAAACAATTCGACCCCCCATCTCGTATTTGCACGCCACAATTAGAGTCCTTATCTTGAAGATGACTCATCTTCATGGTGGAATCCTTGAGAATCATATGGAAATTGTTTATGACCTTATAACCCAAATCATGTGATTCCAAGAATCAGACAAAGAGTTACAAGCAAGGAAAAATCTACCAGAATTCTCAATGGCAACAAATGGAACTATCCTCTTCGAGAAAAAGGTTTGCATTCCTAAGGACCATGACTGGAAGAGGATATTATTAGTGGAAGCCCATAAGAGAAACTAAAATATTCATCATGGATCCACTAAGATGCACCACGATCTTAAAAAGCATTATTGGTGGGCGAAAACATGAGAAAATGGGTTGAATTGTGTTTTCCCTTACTAAAAATTTCTTTTCAAAAACAAATTCAATAAACATAGATAGATAATAAAACATAATAGAGGGAACAAAGAGAAACACACCAAGATTTATACCAGTTCAGTCCCTACCCCCAAACAAAGTTCTTCACTAATTCAAATTGAATTACAACACTTGGTCCTACAAGTCAGTCTTATCAATTTCCAACTTGAACCTACAAGGCATTGAGGAATTAACAACATAAGACCCTACAAGTCAATCTTCTCAACTTCCATCTTAAAACTTACAAGCCACTGAGGATTAAGCCACTCCTGAACTAGGTTACAATGAGAATGAAGTTGGGTTTGTGTAACTTCTTCTCATCAAAATGTAGAAATGAATCACGAACTTAATACAAATCACTAACTAATACAAATATGAATGAGTGCCTTCCGTGAAACTAAAACCTTATAATTTTGATAGCTTTGGGTTACTGCATTTTTGTTCTGAAGGTTCTCTCTTGTTCTTGTGTTATTTCTTCAAAATTGATACCCGTTATATAGCATGAATTAGGGTTTCAAATTATGTTTCAAACAACTTTGGAATGTATCTTCTTAAGCAAGGTCAACAAAGATCCTCACTAAGAATGGAACTTGATTGATATGATTGGGGAATATGATCATTAAGACTTGATTACTTCCAAATTAAGTCTATGACCAAGTCTTGTATATTGATTTTGTTTGTAACTTTTCTAGATTGTTTTGAATTAAAATTCTTCTTGAATCTTCCTTCAGACGCTTATTAAAAACAAAGGGAACATACCAAAATAAGTCATTAGACCTTCATATTCTAATACAGCTCAATCTTCATTAGAGTGTTGACTTTCCTTTACTAGAGCATGTAATAAAACATGAACGGATCATCGGAGTCATATGAAGTGTTGCTTGGTTTGGTACGACAGAGGTAGAGACAACATTACGTGACTTAGAATTAATGGCATGGGCAATGTCACTTTATTGTCAATCAGAGTGAGTGCAACTTCAAAGGATGTTGCAAATAAGAGGCAACATCTTGGAGCACATTGCATTCTTCAGAGCTTTCTTGAACAAAAGCTTCATAGGAAACTCTAATAGAAGCTTTATAGGTAACTTCTAGTAGGTAATTTAGAGGCATGCTTAATAGAGGCACACATTTGGTTCCAACACAAGCATAAAGAATGATGTAGCAATCTTTGTTGCCTAGTGTCTGACATGCCATAAGGGGAAGATGGAGCATTAGAGGCCAAGATGCATGTTACAACCATTAGAAACACATGAATGGAAATGAGATTGCATATATATGGATTTTGTTGTAGGTCTCCCTCGTGCTCAGTCTTGGTATGATTCCATTTGGATACTTGTAGATAGCTTGACCAAGTCTGCCCATTTCCTACTTGTCAAGACAACTTACAATGCTCATAAATAGTCCAAACTATTTATAAAGGAGATAATAAGACTGCATAGGGTACCTTCCAGCATAAAATGATATATAGATTCTAAGTTCACCTCTATGTTCTAGAAGGTCTTTCATAAATCCTTAGGAACCCGTCTGAATCTTAGCACTTCTTACCAACCAAAAGATTGAAAGAAGAATCAGACCCTAGAAGACATATTAAGAGCCAATATTTTAGAGGATAGGGGAAGTTGGGCCACGCACTTACCTCTACTAGAAGTTACATATAACAATAGTCATCACACAAGTATAGGAATTGCACCATGTGAGGCATTATATGGTCGCAAATGTATAACTCCTTTATGTTGGTTTCATGTTTGAGACACGGGGATTCCAGGGCCTAATGTCATTCAAGAAACATGTAATAACCATCCCTATATAAGAGGGAAAACTTGATCAGAGGAAGTTAAGTCATAGGAAAGACATAATCAGAGGAAGTCACATTAAAGGGAGAATTGGATTATAGGAAGAACATGATCAGAGGAAGTCCAATTAAAGGAAGAAATGGATCAAATGAAGTTTGTTAAGAGGAAGAACTGGATCAGAGGAAGTCCAATCAAATAAAGAATTGGATAATAGAAAGTCTGATTAGAGGAATAATTGGATCAGAGCAAGTCTGATTAAAGATAGAACTAGACCAGAGGAAGTCCAATCAAAGGAAGAACTAGATCAGAGGAAGTCTGATTAAAGGAAGAATTGTATCAGGAGGAAGGGTTTGATCAGAGGAAAGATTGGATCAATGAAAGGGCTTGATTAGAAAAACAATTGGATTTGAGGAAGGGTTAGATTAGAGGAAAACCTAAATCAGCGAAAGGGTTCGACCAAAGGAAATCAAGTCTAGAGGGGAATTTTAGAGGGAGTCTACATCTAGAAAACGAATTTTAGTGATGCGTTAACACTGATAACACCAATTAACCCACCAAAATTTCGCCCTCATTCTTCAATCCTTGAAACATTATAATCATCCACACACATATACATAATGAATGAATTTTGATGAACTGAATGCAAGTTTTCAGCCATTCCTACATGCCAAACCTCACAATTTTCCTCACTTTCTGTTCAAAGTTTCCATTATTTCATAATCCCAATAAAGAAATCTTCAACAGAAAAAGATGTTGAAATCAACCCAAGAACCCACATGCAATATAAAAAATAAGTTACTAGGAAAAGAACTCACTCTCTTTGTCTTCTTCTATGTATAGGTACCCATCTATGTTGACAATAGTGGTTAGTAGAAATTTATTTAGAAAATATTTGGAACACTTTCCATTTCTCATACAAGAAAATGATATACTTGTAGCACCACAAGGACCATGAACATGTTGGCCAAATTTTGGTCAGTTGGGGCATGCACGATACAAGAGTTGAGAAATCACACTCTTATTACACATGAAGGATATATGCATTTTTTATTTAAATTGATTGTGAAAAATTATCTTCATTTTTTGAATCTTGTAAGGCATTTCATAGATAAATGTCGAAAATGTTCTATTGATTATGGAAAAACTCAATTAGTTAAAGATGTTTCAGTTGTGAAGAAGATGGTAAAGAAATATGCCGCAAAAAATATTGCTCATTTGGACAACGTCAAAACTGAAGATACATACAAAGATATTCAAAGTAATAGTATTCATTGTGTTGTTAACTCCCATTTTGGTGATCATATCCCCAATATTAAGCAAGAAGACACCATAGTCATTCAGGAAATTTCTCCTTTTGAAAAAGAAAACAATGATAAAAATCATGAAGAAACATCAAATTTATATCATAGGATTGGTCATGATTTAGAGATATTGTGTGATTTTTTAAAGATTGAAATGTTTGCGAAGTACATCATAGGTGATATACTCGATGATGAAGTGAAGGCAACCGTTATTAACTAACTGCAGAATCATTGTATTATGGATATAATTTATAAGGCAAGAAAACAAACATGCAGAAGGAAGCTATATTATACAATTTTCAGACGAGCTAGTAAATGTAACGCCCCGATTTTTAACAACACGAGTGTATTTTTTTTTTTCAAATTCCAATTAATAAAATACCAAAGCGCAGCACAAATGACAAATGTCATAATTAATTACATCATAATTATAATAAACTAAAATAGTTTTGAGGCGATAAACAAAAATATCCAAATATAAAATACATCGGGACTATGAGACCTATCAAGCATCGCTCATACCCCTGGGGTATTCTCGGCATACACTTGTACAAGTACTGCTCCAAGAAAAACTAATTCCCCCATTGTCACGTAAAAAAACAAAGAAACATGGACCCACCAAAATAGAAGTCATCTGACCACCAAAAGAAAGACATCAAGTCCCTTTACAACAAAACTAATCTGGTCATGCTCTAGAAACTACAATAATATGGGTGACCTCCACACAGTCAAACAAATACACATATAAAGTCCTATATGCAATCTAAAAGTTTAGAAGGAGCTATTGCTTTCGTTGTAGCTTTTACAACCGTTTTCTTTACCGCAATCAAATACAGCAAAAACTCTCGCTCACGTCGTCACTTCAAAAGTTAGCTCACTAGCACCGTAACGTGGCAAGAAGCAATTTTCCCTTCTGTCACTTCTCGAATGGAAGCTTAGATCTAGTAGAAAAATAGAGGTTTATGTTTTATGGCTTAGGGGAAAGACGAAGAAGAAGATCCCGAGGCCTGGGAAAATGGGTTTTGTTTTCTCTCTCTTCCTAGCCTTGCCTTCCTCATATATATATATATATATATATATATATATATATATATATATATATATATTCTAATTAAACCAATTCAACAAATATCTAAATACTCTTACACATATCACTTCACTTACATCTCAAACTATTTTAATAAAAAATATCTACTCTCGTCGTAATTCAATTGACACATAAAATTTTCAGCAACCAGAGATAGTTTTAACAAGACTGTCCGATATTAAATTCTTCACAACATATCTAAAATTATTCTTCGACAAATAATTTTAAACGGGTCTCAAAATATATAAATAAATATATGTATATATTAAACATATTATAAACTCTAACAAAATACATCTTTTGTACTTAATTTCCAACATAAAGTAAAATTGAGTTAAAATTGTATAATTTAGAATTTAACACAAAAATATACTAAAATTGTATAATTTAGAATTTAAAATTAAGGGTCTTACATTACTACACCCCCTAAAATTAGTTTCGTCCTCGAAACTACGCGTCGATAAACAACTCAGGGTGTTGTTCACTTATCTTGCTCTCCAATTCCCAAGTTACATCTCCAATAGTTGGGTTCCAAATTACCTTGACTAACGAAACATATGTGTTCCTTAATCGCTTAATCTTCCTATCATCAATTCTTACAAGTAATACTTCAAATGACAAGTTATCCTTCAGTTGAATTGTCTCCAGTTCGATCACATGTGACATATCTGTAAGGTATTTCTTTAACTGCGACACATGTAACACGTCGTGAATATTGGATAGTATCGGAGGCAATGCAATCCGATAAGCAATAGGTCAAATTCGTGCAGAAATTTGATATGGTCCAATGAATTTCGGAGTCAATTTCACCAATTTCATAGATCTGGCAACTCCAGTAGTAGGTGTGACTCTCAGTAACACATGATCCCCTAGCTCGAATTCCAAAGGTCTGCGATGCTTGTCCGCATAACTCCTCTGACAATCCATTGAGACCTTCATTTTCTCCTTTATCTTTTTGACCTTATCTTTAGTTTGTTGCACCATATCAGGTCCTACAATCACACTTTCACCGTCCTTATACCAACACAAAGGTGTTTGACATTTGCGTCTATACAGAGCCCCATATGGTGCCATTCCAATACTTGCATGGAAACTATTGTTGTAGGTAATCTCAACCAACAGAAGCACATCATCCCAACTTCCTCTATCATCTAATACACATGCTCTCAATAGGTCTTCCAATGATTGATTTGTTCTCTCAGTCTGTCCGTTCGTTTGTGGCTTGTAAGCTGAACTCAATCTTAGTTTTGTTCCCAACGCTTCATGCAATGCTCCCCAAAAGTGCGACGTAAATTTTGGGTCACAATCTGATGTCCCACTTCCACTCAGGTATATCTAAAGGTTGCAACATTCTAACAGGTCGTTGATGTTCCACTTTCGCTTTCTAACAAGTTAACAAGTTGATACATACTCTGCTACATGCCTTTTCATTCCTGGCCACCAATAATTCTGCCTCAAATCCTAATACATCTTTGTTGCTCCAAGATGAATACTCAATTTACTCTTATGAGCCTCTTCTAAAATTGTTTTCCTCATATATGCAATTTCTGGTACACAAATCCTACCATTACATCTCAAAATATTATCTGATCCGATCTAAAACTCTGTTGTCTTCCCTTGCACTATTAGATTCCTCTTTTCTTGAATTAATGTGTCATCTTGAAAATTCACAATGTCTTCAAGTAGTCCACTCGAAATCTTAATCATTCCGAATTTCAAAATTCTCGGTGCAAACTCTACATTCAAGTGTAGGTCTCTAAAAGCTTCCCACAACTCTTATTGTCTAGCCATCACTATTGAAGACACCGATACAGTTCTTCTACTCAACGCATCAGCCACTACATTGGCCTTCCTAGGGTGGTATTACAGTGTGAAATCAAAATCCTTGGGAGTCTCCATCCATTGTCTCTAACGTGTGTTCAATTCCTTCTAATCAAACTAATATTTCAAATTCTTATGGTCATTGAACATTGTGAACGTGCAACCATATAAATAGCGTTTCCTGATCTTCAATGCAAAAACTACAGTAGCAAGCTCCAAGTCATGAGTAGGATAGTTTCTTTCATGAATCATCAATTGCTTTGAGGCGTAAGCTAGAACCACTACAAGAAAAACACAATTTTGTGGCCAACTTTATATATATTTTGTGGCCGAATAAAACCCTCACAAATTAGTGACCGAAAAAGCCCTCACAAATGCCAAAATTGAAATTGGTCATTATTTGTGGCTGAAAAAACCCTCACAAATTATTAAATATTTAATTGGATTTTGTGGCTGCCTAAACCCTCACAAAATCACAACATTGTGATTTTGTGAGGGCTTAGGCAGCCACAAAATCCAGTTAGATATTTAAGGATTTTGTGAGGGCTTTTACAGCCACAAAAAATCAATTTGTAAGGGCCAAATCTGTCACAAAGGACTGACGTGACCAGTGGCATTTGTGGCTGCAAAGGTCGCCACGAAGGAATGCGCACGTGGAATTTGTGGCTGCAAAGGCCGCCACAAATGCTCAAGGTAACACTATATATATTTTTCTCCCCTCCTCCTTCATTTTTTCACATCCAACTTCTCTCTAAAACCTCATTCTAACTATTCTCTCCTCCTTCTCTCTACAAAAAATTACTCTTAAGCTTCAATTAAATTTGGTAAGTATAAATTATAATTATTAATTTAAATATTTAAATATTTTATTTTTAATAATTTAAGTATTTTGTTATTAATTTAAATATTTTATTATTTAAATTAATCTTTAATTTAATTATTAATCTTTAATTTTAATTTAAATATTTTATTTTAAATTTTTAATTATATTAAGATTAGTTTATTATATATTAAATTTAATTTATAATTAAATTATAGTTTAAATTTAATTTAAATTTAAATTTAATTATAATTTAAATTTTAATATTATATTTATATTAATTTTGAATTTAAAAATTAATTTATTAAATACATATTATTTTGTGGCGGCCTAAGCCCTCACAAAATATATTATTTTTTAATCAGGATGGCATTTGTGGCGGCCTAGGCCCTCATAAAGGTCCAATCAGAAAAATCCAGTCTATCCTTTGTGGCGGCCTATATCCTCACAAAGGCAGACTTTTGTGGCTGCAAAAGCCCTCACAAAATTTTGTGACCAACTTCTTTGAGGCTGCCAAAAGCCCTCACAAAATCCACCTTTATGGCTGATTATACCCCTTTGTGAGGGCTTTTGGCCCTCACAAAAACCATGATTTCTTGTAGTGAACTTTCTTGTGTTGCATCAGAACATATCACAAACCTTGGGGAAAGGCATCACAATAAACTTCATATGGTTCTTTTGATTGCGGTAAGATTAATATTGGTGAGGTTGTCAACTTTTTCTTTAGCAATTGGAAATTTTCCTCACACTTCTTTGTCCATTCGAACGGTTGATCCTTTCTAGTGAGTTATGTCAATGGAGCTACAATCTTAACAAAACCTTCAATAAATCTCAAGTAGTACCATGTCAGTCCTACGAAACTTTGTATGTCAGTGACATTCTGAGGCTGTTTCCAAGCAACAATCGTCTCAATCTTAGCTGGATCTACATCGATTTCTTCCTTAGTTATCACATGTCCTAAGAAATTCACTTCTTCTAGCAAAAACTCACACTTCGATATATTGGCATACAATTGCTTCTCGCGTAAAACTGCATGAACTTGATGCAAATGCTCTCCATGTTCTTCCTCACTCCTTGAATAAATTAACATATCATCAATGAAGGCCACAACAAATTTATCTAGAAATGGACAAAAGATTTTGTTCATGTAATCCATAAAAATTACTTGTGCATTGGTAACTCCAAATGGCATAACAAGATATTCATAATGTCCATAACGAATTCTGAAAGCAGTTTGTTGAATATCTTTTTCCCTTACCCGAATTTGATGATAACCAAACTTCAAGTCAATATTCAAAAATATCGTGACTCCTCTCAACTGATCCATCAAATCATCAATGTGTGGCAAAGGATAACGATTCTTAATAGTTGCCTTGTTAAGTTGTCGATAATCCGCACGTAAGTGCGAGCTTATGTCCTTCTTCTTAACTAGCAACACTACAACTCTCCATGGGGATACACTTGGCCTAATAAATTTCTTCTCCAACAAATCTTCAATTTGGCCTTTGAGCTCATTTAATTCTAATGGCGACATTCGATACGTTGAAATTGGTCCGATTCCTGGTTGCAAATCAATGAAAAATTCCACTTCTCTTACCGATGGCAATCCTGGAATTTCTGTTGGAAATACGTCCAAGTTCTCATTGACAAGCATCACATCCTCTATGTTCACATTTATCTTTGACCCCACATTAGCCAAAGAGAAAAACTCATGAGTTCCTTCTCTTAGTGACACTCCAAGTTTGTTAGCAGCAAGATACTTAACAACTCCTGGTTCGAGGAAAAGAACCATTTTGCGAGCACAATTTAAGATCACATAATGATACGACATGCAATCCATACTGAGAATGACCTCGAGTGATTGTAGAGATAAATAAATCAAATTAATCAAGAAATCCCTATAATGGATAGTTACTTGACAATGTAAACATGTAGAATTTACTGCCAAAGTCTTGGTAGGCGTAGAAAAAACCAAATCAAAAGATAGAGACAGAGTCTTGAATAGGCCCCCTGGAACTAAAGTTCCCTCCTCGGTTGGCCCTCTTGTTCTTTATGTCCTCAATTTCTCTACATTTCTCCACTAAGACTTGGAAATGTTGAATTCCCAATGGCAGGACGGAGTCTTGAATCTCATACTTAAGTCTGTTTTGGAAACGGTGACACATAAATTGTTCATCAACCTCTTCATGGAAAAACCTAAAATGCCTTGACAGTGGCTTAAACTTAGCAGCGTACTCACTCATTGTCATATTTCCCTGATAAAGTTTAAGAAAATCATCGCCCATCTTAGTTCTGGTACTCATCAGGAAGTATTTGTCTAAAAACTTCCTTTTAAATGACTTCCAACTCACCTCCTCATGAGTTGATGCCATCAGAAACCTTGTACTTCTCCGCCAATATTCAGCATCCCATAGTAGTAGATACGTAGCATAGTTGACCTTCACCCCTTCCTAACAATTAATCATTTCGAAGATCTTTTCCACTTCTTGAATCCATTGATCAAATTTTTTCGAGCTCTCATCACCCTTGAACTTTAGAGGATTGTAACGACGAAAATCTTCCAATCCCCTAGAATCAGCAACACATATCTTTCTTTCTCTTTTCTCCATATCCCGCAGAGTTTTTGCAATTTTCTGTTCAGCAACAGAAGCATCCATGTTATTCATTGCTTCAGCCATTTGATAGTCCTTGTTGACGTTGACTCTTGCAGTGTCGTTCCTTCTTGGAGGCATTGTTTCCTATAAAACCAACATCAAGAACAAATCTTAACACCCCTTAGAAGAATTCCAAAAGACATCTTTCGACTTCATCAACACATGACAAATTACACAAGACTTGACAACTGAAACAACTTACCCCGACGCATGATCAAATAACGACTCCCAACCTACACGTCAACCTACAATCTAACCAAAGCTGTGATACCATAAATTAACACCCCGATTGTTAACAGCGCGAGTGTATTTTCTTTTTCAAAAACCAATTAATACCAAAGCGTAGCACAAACCACAAATGTCATAATTAATTACATCATAATTATAACAAACTAAAATAGTTTTGAGGTGATAAACCAAAATATCCAAATATAAAATACACTAGGGCTATGAGACCTTTCAGGCATCTCTTATATCCCTAGCGTATTCTCGATAAACCAAAATATCCAAATATAAAGTACTGCTCCAAGAACTACTAATCCTCCCATGGTCACATCGAGAAAAAGGAACATATACCCACCAAAACATGAAGTCATCTAATCGTATAAGTATAGTTATAGTCATCCCAAAATGAAATAAGTACAACCACCAAAAGAAAGACATCAAATCCTTATACAACAAAACTATTCTGATCATACTCTAGCAACTACAATAACATGAGTGACCTCCACACACTCCGCAAATACACATATAAAGTCCTATATCCAATCTAAAAGTTTGGAAGGAGCTCTTACCTTCATTGTAGCTTTTACAACCGTTTGCATTACCGCGATCAAATACATCAAAAACTCTCGCTCGCATTGTCACTTCAAAAGCTAGCTCACTAGCACCGTAACGTGGCAAAAAGCAACTTTTTCCTTCTATCACTTCTCGAATGGAAGCTTAGATCTAGTAGATAAATAGAAGTTTATGGTTTATGGTTTTTTTTTTAAACAGAAGAAAGACGGAGAAGAATATCACGAGTCTTGGGAAAATGGATTTTACTATCTCTCTGTGTCTAGCCTTGCCTTCCTCTTATCCTCTCATATATATATATATATATATATATATATATATAATAATTAAACTAATTCAACAAATAACTAAATACTCTTACACACATCACTTCACTCACATCTCAAACTATTTTGATAAAAAATATCTACTCTTGTCGTAATTCAATTGACAAATAAAATTTTCAGCAACCAGAGAGATATTTTTAACAAGACTGTCTGATATTAAATTCTTCGCAACATAACTAAATTATTCACCGACAAATAACTTTAAACGGGTCTCAAAATATATAAATAAATATATGTATATATTAAACATATTACAAACTCTAACAAAATATATTTTTGGTACTTAATTCCCAAAATAAAGTCAAATTGAGTTAAACGTCACAACAATTCAACATAAAAATATACTAAAATTTCATAACTTAGAATTTAAAACTAATGGTCTTACGGTAAACTTACATGAAATTATAACAAATTTATCACTATTTTCTTTCTTTTTGGTTTCTTTTCTTAATTTTTTTGGGTTAGGTTTATGTCCTCTAATTTTTATTTTTGTATTCTTTGTAATAAATTTTTAGCTCACTATTATCCATAGTAGTAGTATGTGTGGTTATACAAACTTACCCTTAAAGAGAGAGAGAATTAGATAATTACATGAATGAAGAATGATTCTTGAAATATTAAATGTGTTGATAGTTTGTAGAATTTTATAGGTTAAGACTTAAAGGAGAGAAAGATAGTTAATATTTTTGTTAGAATCTTTAAGTTTAAATATGTTTTTGTTCGTTACAAACATGCTTCATTTTTATTTTAGTTTATGTAATTTTTTTTGTTTAATTTATATCCTTGTAAATTTTAATAAGTTTTAAAAAAGTAATTTGTGAATTTTTTTAGTAAAAAAATAATAATATAATTAATTTTTGGATGAAGAGACACATGATTGTGTAATTGTTGTTCACTAGACAATATTTTATTTTATTAACTAGTTTAATCATTTAATTATGGCCAGGGATGCATCTTTCTCCAACTACACACGCTCTCTAGAAAGCAACATCCACCATTTTTTAAAACAGTGTTAATGAAAATAGTAATGAATGTGATCTCTCTTCTTCACCTGTTTCTATGTCTCAAAGCAGGACTAGTATTTTGTATAATTTCTCTTCTGATCTTATACTTCGTGAGCAATATAGAAACCTTTGGAATCAATCATATTAGGATGGAAAAGTTTGTTAAGAATTTTAATGCTCTTGTTGGAACCATTGCTTTAAAGCTCTTTCTTTTTTTTAAATAAAATTGTGAGTTTTGTTTATTAGGGTTTCTAAAATATTAGATTTTGATTATTTTAGTTAAAGTATCTAGTAACCCACACTGTAGATTAAAGATTTAAGAATATGTAATTTAAAAAAGAAAAAATTGAGGTTGAAGATTAAGATGATTGAGTTTTTTTTTTTAAAAAAAATTGAGATTGAAAATCAAGATTATTTAATTTTGTTATTATTTAATTAGTTTATTAATTAATTAGCTTTGAGTTTTTAATTAAATGATTAAATGAGTTAATAAAAATAAATTTTAATTTTAAATATTAAATATTATTTAGTCAACAACAATTACATAGTTTTCATGTGTCACTTAATTAAAAATTAAAATTATAAAAAATTATAAAAAAAATTTAAATTTTTTTAAGAATTTGCAAAAGTATACATCAAACAAAAAATTTACAGAGATTAAAATAAAACATATTTGATAAGGACCAAAAAATATATTTAAAATAAATATTTATTATAAATTGTACAAAATGATGTAATATAATTAAGAATATGGTAGTAAACAAATAATTAATGCAATTGAGATTTTGAAAGAGGGCTTTAGAAAAAACAAAAAATTCAAAAGGGTTCTAAATTTAAGGACAGATGGGATGCGGTACACATTTGTTGATTTATAGTTTCGAGTAAATAAATTTAAAACAATTTATTTGATAAAAAAATTATGAGAACGTAATAGGTTTTAAATAAACAAAAAGTAATTCAGACACTTAATTGTAACAACGGAAAATCTAATCATAAAAATCACTCAATAAAATTATATGGGACAAAAATCCTATATTATTGTTAAGTATATACAATGGAATAACCAAGAATATAGTGAACCATTTTCAATAAAAATTAAGGCTTTTTGTTATAACTAACATCTTCTCTTTTAATAAAAATATATCGTTGTTTAACTCTTAATTCACTTTGTAATATTGTTAATTTGGACATTACATATGAAGTTTGATTAAAATTTCAAAGTTCTATATAAGCTGGTAATTATATCATCTTTACTATAAATAAATATATATAAATATATAGTTGAGATGAAAAGTTAATGGTTCTTTATTCCTATCATTGTGAGAGTTAAAAGTTAAGGGTTGTTTTTAATAATTCAATTTTTCTTTTAAATTATTAATATATGTTTTTTTCTTAAAATTATGTGTGAAACTACAATTTTTTATAACTTAGTTAAAATTCGTCGTTTGTAAAGGTGATTTCTTTAAAAAAATTCAAATTTATAATGCGACTTTCTTAAACATATTTTTTCTTCTTTAATCTCATTAAATCAATTACCTTTTAAAATGACGATTTTTTAAAATATATCAAAGTCATTTTTTGAAATTTCTAAATAATTAAAAAAAAGATTGTTATATGCTGTTTTTGTAAACGAAGACCACTGCTGGTTCAGTCAATAAAAAATATAATTTAATATATAATTTTCAAGAACGAATACATTAGCAAAAAAAAAAAAGAAAACTTAAATTGAATTATTAAAATAAAAAACCCGAAAAGTTAAACTTGACACACGAGGATGCAACTTTCCAATTTAGGATGATATGGATAGTATTTCTAATATTTTATTTTTATCATAAAAATTTAGATATTATTTTATTTTCATTGACATATTATGATATGATTAAAAATTCTCAACGTTGCCTCAAAAAAAATTTCTCAATGCCAAGGAAAAATAGAAGTATGTTGACCACTTTTTATTTTTTATTTTTATATTATTATTAAATTACAACAGATACAATATAATATATCTAAGACCAGACCACTAGAACTAAAAGGAAATTATTTGAATTCTTAATAATTTACTTAATAATTATAGAAAATTTCTTTAGTAAAATTAATAATATTTTTAAATATATTTTTGTATATTTTTCAAAAATTAAAATAAAACATTTTAATTGTTCTATAGCAACATCAAAAATTCGTGTAATTTTTTTTATAGTTTAATTGAAGAAGAAGATAGTGTATATATTACCACTCCAATGACTCATATTAAGAATATGTTTTGTACTTGTCTTTATCTCTTATTTTTTTTCTTTATAATTTTTCAATTTATAACTTTTATCTCATCTATACTATCTTCATTAGCTAATTTATTTATAATAAAAAGAATTTAAATAATTTATAATAAAAATAAAATAATTTATTTAATTTATATAAAATTTTATGAGTTTTGATTTTAAAAATATTAAAATGTTAAAGCATCTCTGACTTTTGGGTAGGTTAATATACCCTGAATATGATGAGAAACATTAAATAGGTAAAGTTCCTGTAATGTTCTATAATGTAGCGTATATGATTGGACGTTAACATTAAATAGGTAAAGTTCCTGTATAATGTTCTATAATGTGGTGGATATGATTGGACGTGTAACTTTGGTTACATTCTATATTTCTATATTAATAATGTATACCTATTATATTAAATAAAAATTGTTTTGTATAAATTATCTAACAAAATATATTAATATAATTAATTACTATTATTCATTATTTTTATTTATTAATGAAATTTTATTTTATATTTTGTATATATTTAAATTGTTATTGGTTTTTATTATATTGTATGTATAAATAAAATTACCGATAGTTATGTTTTTTTTAACAAGGCCAAGGTTCATTTGAAAATTTGAATTTAGACAAAAACTACTAGAGTAATTGATCAAATACATGTTTTCTATGAAACTTCTACCAATGATGAACATTAAAATATGTAAGAATGATGAACATTAAAATATATAATAATGTGAGAAAATCATAAAATCTAGAAAGAAAAAAAATCATAAAAGATGAAAAATAATCATAAAAGAATAGATACCATAGATTCAAAATTTAAACAACTTTATTATAATATTTAATTTGAAAAAATTTATCAAAATGTAACTTTTGTAATAATGGCATCCATTAAAAATGTAATAATGTGAAAAAAATTCGTACAATATAGAAAGAAAAAACCACAAAAGAAGAAAAATCACCATAAAAATGTATATACCATAGATGCAAATGAAACATTTAAACAAAACTTTATAATGATAAGTTTTATGAAAAAAACTTATCAAAATATAAAACTTCTGTAATAATAAAAAAAAAACACATGCAAAACAAGAAAAATCACCACAAAATACAAGAATGTATATACCATAGATGCAAATGAAATATTTAAACAAAACTTTATAAGATATACACTAGATCATTTGACTATACATTAAATTAAAATATTATGAGTAGTGTTTTTCATATCTTTGTCAATTGTACCATTCATTTTATTTAAAGTTTTAACTATTTTCCTAATAAATCATCTATTCATACTAGGGCGCCCTTAGTAAAAGTACCAATTGTCATGAACAAAAATCTCTTAAAATTAATTTAACATCTATAATTACTCCTTATCGACAATAAATTATTCATCAACCATAGTAGTAATAACAACTCTACTATTATTACTATACAACATATAGATAATAATTTGTTTAGGAAAAATTGTAAAAAAAATTAACATTAAAAGAAATTCCTTCGAAAGAAAAAACATTAAAAGTTTTTTACTTTAATAAAAAAAGTTGTAAACAGATTATTGGAAAAAGAAATTAATTTTTATTTATTTGGCATTTTTTTTCATTTACACGTTCCTTAAAAAAGCTTTAACAATGGCGTACATGCATCATATGTGAGTACAATACATAAAATCTTGGGAAAAAAATAAAATGAGAAAAAACATTATAACAAGATTATCTACCTTAGATACAAAAGCAACGTAAAGCAAAAAAAAAAAAAAAAAAATTATATTTCATCGGGATTTACTCCATTAGCATTATATATAGCTTCATTCTGTAGTAATTTGATAAAAAAGAAAAAGAAAAATTATTAATTTTTTTGTAGTAACATAGCCATGGGAGTGAGCATTGATAGGTTGAGTTGGTTACCCGATCCATTGCTTTCAAGCATTGTTTCCTCTCTCAATTTTAAGGAAGCGGTGAGAACATCAATTTTATCAAAAAATTGGGTTAACATATGCAAATCAACAACAAACATAGAGTTCAATGAACTCTTTTTTGTTAAATATGATAACTCTCTTGATATCATAGATTCTCAAAGAGGGGCATTTTCGGATTTTACTAAGAAATGGATCCAAAATTGCGACCAAACCGTTATTAAAAAATTCAGTTTAGCGTTAACATTGCCTGATATTTATGTTCAACTTATAGATCGTTGTCTTACATTTGCTATAAGTAAAGGAGTTAAGCATTTAGAGATTGATTTCACTTATCCAACTTGGATGGAAGATAATTTTTATTATGATATTTATGTGGCTATGGTTGAGTTGCCTAGATATGTTTATGCATATAGTGGAATTGAATCTTTGAAATTGTATTCATGTAATTTTATTGCTAGTGAAGTGGTTAATTTTCATTCACTCAAAGAGATTTCTTTGGGTTATATGAGATTAAGGTTGTTTGCTATTAAAGCACTTTTGACCAATTGTAAAAAGTTGGAGAGTTTGAGTTTTTATAAGTGTTGGAATTCGGATGATGATTTTGATTTAAAGGAAGAATATTTGGGGCTCAAAAAATTGGTTATCAATAGGTGTCATTTTAAGTTTAATATTTTAAGAGTTAATGCCCCAAATTTGAAGGTTTTCAATTATCATGGGTTGATGACACTTTTTGTCATTGATATTCGTTCACCAGGATTGGAAAAGGTTAATCTTGACTTTTCACTTGAACATGGAAGTCAAGGACATGGTCATTATCTTTACCAATTTTTAAGTCAACTTGCTCCTGCTCAAGTTTTGATGGTATGCAGTTACTTGCTTCAGGTACATTTTCTTTACCTTCTTATTGTTATTACATAATAATAGATTAAATTTCATATTTTTTAAACTTATTTTGGGAAATATTTTTTTATAAAAAAAAAAACCATTTTTTTTCTTCGTATTTTAGTTATATTTGTGTAAGTTTTTTTAAAAAAAATTTATAAAAAAAATAATTTTTATTATAATAGTTATAAAAAATAATCTCTAATTATTTTTTGTGTATGATGTGCTAA
This sequence comes from Cicer judaicum, assembly GCA_037974835.1. Classification (NCBI taxonomy): domain Eukaryota; kingdom Viridiplantae; phylum Streptophyta; class Magnoliopsida; order Fabales; family Fabaceae; genus Cicer; species Cicer judaicum. The sequence goes on from JBBPBS010000361.1 coordinate 4,519,349, forward strand.
GGTAATTTATACAGGAGGACGACCAAAACGTATGTATCGTAACATGAATGTGCAACAAATGATAATGAAGACTGCTCTTCACCACCACGAGTTTATGGGAATCGCATTTATGTTAAATAGTTGCCCTAAGCTAGAGCATCTCACTATTGAAATGTGTGACCGAAAAGTTTTGTTGGTAAGTTTTACATAAAATTAATTTGTTTTCATTAATTTTCCATGTATCCACAAATAGGTTTAACACTTTTGATAAGTGGTGAACTATGAATCAATAAAATTGATTAAAACTTCAACGACAATCGACGTTGTTTTAGGTTAGTAGAAGTTCATCATTCTCCTCATTATTATGGTTGATTAAATGATTTGATTGACATTAATTCGATAAAATAAAATGTGTCATTTAAAACTGAAGTCTTCAAGATAACAATAGTTAGATTATTGTCTTGAACGTAGTGATAAAGGAGAATTTTAAATTTCTACAATATATTATATTGAATTAATTATTTATACCAAAAAAAATTAAAAATATTGAACTTTTTGTTTTTATTGTAGGGTTATGAACCAGTGTTCACCGTGGACCCAGAAACATTTTGGGTTGAAACTGCAAAACTTTACAAATGTGTGAGAGTAAATCTAAAAGAAGTGGTGATCAAGGGGTTTAAGGGAACTAAAAATGAGTTTAATGTGATAAATTATTTTGTCGTTCATGGAAGGAACTTGAAAAAGATGAGTATCGATATACTAAAAGATGAGAAAGTTGCTACACGTCGTCAAGCTGCTGAACTTCTACTTATGTCTCCAAAGGCTTCAAATAATTTGGAGATATCAATCTATTAGTGAATTTAATTTTGAGATTGTTGTGTTTGTTTAATACATTTATTTTTTGTAATTTATTTGTTTTAAATGCTACGACTGCATATTTTATATGGATTTTAATAAGATTTTATTTAGAATTTATTGCAGCATTAATTTATGAGTAATTTTACAAAGATTTCGGTATAATTGTTGCAAAGATTTGTGTTTTGCAATGGTTGTTTTACATAATTTTTTATAAGCAAAATTGTGCTGATATTTCAATAATACTTTGAGAATGCGCTGGACACTATTTTTTTTTTATTACAGCTGTGTGCTTCAAAGGGAGAGGGACAAGAAAGTTTTTCTAATTGTTCTCATAATTGGTGGTATTTGGAAATGAAGAGGTGAAAAGTATGCCAAAGGTGAAGTCTAATTGTGATCAATGAGATAGTGTTCCACTAAGCTTGAGTAGGTAGGTGGAAATGTCAATTTTCCTAACTGAAGAATATTGTGTGATTGTTGGATAAGAGTGCAAAGAATAATTGGGAGCCATGATTAGTAAAGAGAACATTGTTTTAAAGGAGACAATTGAAGGGTCTTCCAACTAAGTAGATTCTAATTCAAATGATTCTAAGAGTAATAGGGATGGGAGGAATTGGGTAACTCTAAATAATGATGAAGCAGTGGTGGGAGAGGATGTGTGGGATTTTGAAAAATCTATTGGGTTAAATTTTTCATAGGAGAATGAGATTGTTGTTGACAAGTTGAGATACTTGGAGGAAATAGATAGGAGTAATATTGGGAGAGGGGTTTCAAAGGGGGACGTGTAATGTAATAGGGGAGTAATAGTTGTGTTTTAATGAAGATTATTAGTTCCAATGTAAGAGGTTTGGGGGAGCGGCTAAAACGAAGGAAATAAGAGAGATAATTAATCTTTAAAAACCCAACTTGGTTTGTATTCAATAGAAAAAGTTGGAGGTTATCGATCATAAATCTCCTATTTGGAGTTCGAGACATTTACTAGTCACGTGGAGTACAAATTGTGCTCACATGTTATCTTTGACTTTGTTTTCTAACACCATTTGGTGTGTGGGTGTTTGGTTGAATGATGGAGAACCATTTATTGTGGTGAATGTTTACGCTCATAATGATATCTTTGTGAAAAAACAGTAGTGACTAAATGGAAGGGTTTGACTTTTAATGGTTGGGGTGGTTTCATGTTGAAGGAAAAATTAAAAGGTAGTAAAGCATCGTTAAAGGAGTGGCAGCAAAAGCAGAATAATAATGTGGAAGAGCAAATCAAGGATTTGAAGGAGAGTCTCGACAAGTTGAATTCGAAAGGAGGGTGTATGGGAGTTTAGATGAAGCAAATGTTGTAAAAAGATTTTTTATCAACTCAATTATTTTCATTGACTAGAGTTACTTATAGTATTTAATGGGAAAAAGCAAGGATTCTGTTGTTGAAAGATGAGGATGCAAATTCAAAAAAAAAATCATGGTGTGATGGCATGCAAACAACGAGCTAATTATATCTTAAGTATTGAAGCTGAGGGAGATGTGGTTGAGGGGGTTAGAGGTGCAATTCATGGTCATTTTTCTATGCATATTTCTAGGGAGGGGTGGCCTAAGTTGGAGGTGTTATGCGTTGAGTCAATTTTTCATGAAGATGCAGAATTTTTTATTAAGGGTTTTGATGTAGAAGAAGGTAGGCAAGCGGTGAGGGAGTATGATAGCTTCAAGAGTCTATGATTGGATGGGGTGAACTTTGGCTTTTTAAAAGATTTGTATGAAGACATCGAAGAAAACTTTATGCGGTTCTTGAATGGCTTTCATGCAATGGAAAGTTAGTGAGAGGTGCTTATTGTACCTTAATTGTTCTAATTTCAAAGAACGACAATCCTCATACTTTGAATGATTTATGCCCAATTTCCTTGGTCATGTCCATGTATAAGGTGTTGCCGAAAGGTTCTTGCCAATATAATGAAGTGTGCCAATATTAGATGGGATTCTTGTGGCAAATGAAATTGTTGATGCAACAACGAAAAAGAACATAAAGTTGATTTTGTTCAAAGTGGATTTAGACAAGGCCTACTATTTTGAGGAATGAGATTTTCCAGACATGATTATCAACTCCAAGAAGTTTTCCTATTAAGTGGAGGAAGCAATTAGGGGCATGGTTTAATGCAGGGAGATTAGTGTGTAGAATTCTACAAGTGTATTGGTTTGTCAAGTAGTTGTATATAAGATTATCATATCCATAGAGATTAATTTAGCAACTACCAAATTAATCAAGATTTTAAATTATTTAGACTGATGAAAATTATTGTTGGTTCACAATAATGAAAATGTAACGATAGCTTAAAATTATAATGAAAGTATATAATAACACACCTTTGAACTAATACACTACTAGAAAAATAGGATTTAGCGTCGGCCACAAACCGACACTAATAGGCCAAAAGCTGACGCTAACATTGATTTAGCGTCGGTGTCGAGCCTAGACTAAAATGGTCGAAGCTAATACATAGCGTCAGCCAAACACCATCTGACACTATATTAGCCTCAGCCAAGCCTACACTATCAACAAAATTGAAACGTTAGTTGGGAAAAAATATTTGCGTCGGTCGGCTGATGCTAAAGTCAACAAACTGTAGTCAACAAAATAGGTAGTGTCGATCTGGCCGACGCTAGTGGCCAAACTTGAAAAGTCAAGAAATTATTAGCGTCGGACAAAGTCGACGCTACGTTTAAATTTATTTGGTTTTTATTTTTATTTTTTCAACCCCTACTTAATTTTATTTTTTTAATAAAATAATTGATAACTAAGAAACATTAAAAGTTATTGCATTGACAACATAACAAACACACCATAATATTAAATAACTTAACAAAGTATCATGTGTTCTAAAACTACAAAATATTAACATAGTATCAAATAACAACTTTAACAAAGTTACTTAATACATAATTGTCGACCAATTACTACAAAAAGTAATCATAATTATGACAATAAGGTTCGTCCAACGACAGGTCGTCCAAATTATGATTGTAATGAGGATGCTAAGGAGTATGACTCGCAATAGATGATCCACCAGTTGATTGACGATGCAAAGCGTCAATTTTATCTCAAAAACATTGTTTTAATGCATCAAAATCATTCTCTAGCTTATTTGAACGCTTCCTAGCCTCTTCGACGACCTTGATAGCCACTTGAGCTTGGGCCACTGCATCTTGAGTAAATTGTTCAGCTCTAATTCTAGCTGCCATCTCCGCTTCTAAAGACATCTCAGTCATAGAATTAGAAGGATTCTAGGAAAGTTCTGCAAGCGATACACACCCATGTCGGACGTTAATAGACAAGTCTCCTGTACCATAAACTCGACCACGACTGCGACCCCCTGCAGATTTAGTCTATAACTTAAGTATTGTCCCTCCATCTACCTTTTTAGAACTTTCTTCACTTGTTTTGCCAAGTTGTGTTTGTAATTCCTCCAATTTATTTTAAATGTTCCCTGCTAAATGGAATAAATTAACAATTTAATATATGATCAAATTTCTAAAATAAATTAAACAAACAAGTAAAGATATAGATAACATACTAACTTACACCAATACGTGTATAATAAAGGGATTGCTCTTCTAGGACTCTTGGTGTAAATGAGATCATATTAATTTTTGGTTGATTTGTAATATAAAGAATTTGCATAAATAATTCACATAAACAAAGAACATACATAGGTAGATTATGCGCGACTATCAACCCAAGCGTGATTTTTCCTCTTGTGGGTTGTCAAAAATAACTCATCTGGAAGTAAAGGCGACTCTGAGAGTGACGGTGACGAGTACGAGAGGGTCACAGGTTCGAGAGGGAGACGAATTTAATAGCTAGGGTACCGAGTGAGTGACGTGATGGAACTGTTGATGCGGCATCGGTATTCACGGCGTTGAGAGGGTTCAGAATTGGTGATGGGTTCAAAATGTAGGGTTCATAGTGACGATGACAAAGTGTGAGATAAGGGCTCACCAATATGTTATTAATTTTACAATCTGATTTTACAATTAATATTAAAAAAATTTAAAAATAAACTAGTGTCGGCCACTCCAACGCTACATATTAAAATAAAAAATAAAAAATTAAATAAATAAACTAGTGTTTGCCTTATTTTACTTAGCGTCGACTACTCCGACGCTAATTATTAATAAAATTGAAAAACAAAATTTGTTACGTTAGTGTCGGCTAGACCGACGCTATGTAGCATCGGAATCGGGGGCCGACTCTAAAAATGGCAGCTAAAATGTAATTTTCTAGTAGTGATAAAAACAAAATCTATAGGGTCATGGTTTCACTTGTAATATCAATACCTCATGTCTTAGTTTTATATAAATTCTTATTTATTTTCTGAATTATCAATCTCTCTTTAAAACTATTAACAAATATTCATCACTCAATGTAATTTTTTTTTTTAAATTAATTCTTTGATTGATCATACAAAAAAATATAATTAAGAGAAAACATAAAAAAAAAAAACCAAGAGGTTGAGTCATTGAATGATTAATATTTATGTTTCATGAATCATTATCTCAATTATCCTATCTTTCTACCAATTAATTGAAGTTGGTCGTTTGTGGATTGATTAAGGCATGCAAATGTCTATCATCCCAAACATATAAATAAAATAATAGAATAATTTAATTGAGGTAAACAAAAAAAATATAAAATAAAACTAGATTTCCAATTGAGACATACTAAAAAAGTATCTTAATCACAAAATCAACCGAAGACCTCAAGAGAGCTTAATTATTCATTGACGCGTAGAAAATAAGGCAAATAATTGAAGTATTTATCAATTAAGGAAAAATAAATAAATTATAAATTTTTGCTCCAAAACACGCTTTACTCCAACTCCAAACACTCCCAAATTTTCAAAGTGTTTGTCCTTTTCTCTCTTTTTTTTTTATGTGATTTCTCCTCCTAATTATAGCAAAAATATCTTAATTTTATGTGACAATCTTTCCCTTCTTTGACAATATTTTCTTATCTTAAAGTTCAATTTCATTGAAGTGTGCAACAAACCTCCTCCTTGTACTCATAAGGTGTTATATTAAATTTGATATTTTTGCACCAAAAACTTAAATTTGACCAATTTAAATTATTTTATCATCTCATGATTAATTCTATAAATACAATAAATAAATGAATATATAAGATGAAGTTGAAATTAAAATTATAAAATAAAAGATAAATACTCTCTTAAAATTCTGTAAACATAGGTTTATAGGAGATCCTTTTTCTCCTTTTTTATTTCTTCTTGTCATACATACGAATAAGTAGAAGTCAGTCTGATTCTATTTAGTGAAGGACATTAAAGGTCTGATGTAGGGAGTGGAGTACTAGAGAATTGGTTTTTAGATAATTTAGAGAAAAAGATAGGTAACGGTAAAAAAAAAACTAGTTTTTGGTGTGGAGTATCAATGATGCAGAGTAGGGGTGGAGGCGTGGGCATTTTCAGTGGGTTCGTGATTTAGTAGAGGAGTGTTATTCACATTTGGCTAACCTTATTTTGCATGATGGAGTTGAGGATACTTGGCATTGACCAGCATGTCATAAACAAAGATTATGTGGTGAAAGAGGCTTACAATTTGTTAGTGCAAAATTTTGCAAGCTACAATGTGCCATAGTTTAAGGTCACTTGGAATAAATTGACTCCTTTAAATGTTTCTTTGTTTTCTTGGCGCTTGTTGCAAAACTGACTCTCTACTAAGGATAATCTTATCAAACAAGATTTGTTGAATGTGACTTCCCACTTTAGTGTTCATGTTTTGTAATCTTTTTGTATTTTGGTTGTGCACATCTTGTATATATATATATATTAAATAGAAAAGAAAAAAAATTATGTTATAATATTTTACAATATTGATTACTATATTTTTATGAAAGTCCAAGGAGTACTAAAACTTATTAATACTATAATTGTCTCCACTTATCTGACTTGAAGACACACTAACAGATTACTAAACAAATCCCAAACTATTCTCTCGCGAAATGAAGCAAATTGATCCCCTATAGTATGGGTAACTCTAGAGAACATTAAAAAATGAAAGATTCATGTAGAAGACATTAGTGAAGTAATTTTAAAAAATAAATAAATACTATAAATAGAGTTGTGAACTGAAACTTGCGACGTAATAGAGTTGTGAGTTAATTAATTAATATCTAAATACGTATTCTTTTAGAGGAATATATAGATAAATATATTTGGCGATCATTTAAATATGTACGTAAATCAGTTCGTAAAAAAACGTATGACTATTATTTAAACTAATATACGATCCTTCTTTTTATAAAAGTAATATAAGTTATAAAATTTTGTATATATATTTAAAAAGTTTAAGTCATTTAATTAGTAAGGAATGACTAAATTATAAATAAAATTGTTCAAAAGATAGTAAAATTAAAGAAAAAAAATGTTATGCCAAACGCTTTGGAAGCATACCAAAATCTGATACCTTTTTATATATAGGTATATATATTCTAAGAATTTCAGTTATTCAATTAAGTAAAAAGTAATAAAATTATAAATGAAATAGTTTAAATAAAGAAAAAAAAATGTTACCAAAATCATGTATTCCTTTTATATATATAGTATATAATGCCTAAGATTGATGTTATATTTCTATTTATGCTTTAACCTTTTGACAGTGCGATCTACGGCGAGGATTTTGGTGTCGCCGCCGATGTATGAAAAGTGATTGTCGTGTGATCTTGGTTGAAGACAAACAAGTTAAATGAGAAGAAAAGAAGAGAGTCATATTTCATTTATAGTTGGAGATCATCAAATGAAGACTCATTTCTCTTTTACTTTTTTTCTTATAAGATTTGTTTTATCAAAATGTATACATAAAAAATAACAGAAAGGGAAAAATATGGAATTAATTATAAAATATACGATATTTATGTTTATAGTTTTAAAGTAAAAAATGAAACGGAATTTTGTTTTTTGCGGACTGATAAGATATTAGGACTGATGAGTTATATTCTAGATTAGAAAAATAGAAAAAGTTATATCTTCTAGTACCATAAAAATGTTATATATCTTTAAAAAAATCAATGTGATATTATAAATAAATTTTATACTGGCAATTAATTATTAATATCATTTCATTGAAAATTTTAATTTCTATAATAATTACTTTTAAATTATGTATAATGATTATGATGTGTGTATAAATATAAGTAATTTGGTTATGGAAATTAGGG